>CAJQUN010000057.1:1770966-2096719 GCA_907163345.1 Haberlea rhodopensis | reverse complement strand
CAAGTTTATTTTTCGACATGGCCGAAGTGCTCCTTCGGCTTATTCTTAGTGAGGTATGCTTTTATGGTGGAGCATGGTAATTCTCTGGATTGAGAATTATGACTGTCTTACAGTGTTGGTAGCAGAAGCTATGGATGATCTTCATTGAGGTGTAGTGTTGTGGGACAAACAAAGCCACAAGATGGAGATTGTTGGGTTTGGGCTTTTCTATCCCACATTGGAAAAAGCAAGGAAAGTGGCCAAACTTTTGGGTATAAAAGAAGGCTTGGGGCCTTTGGTTTCTGTGCACCAGTCAATAGCTTGTCTCACAACTTTTGGCTTTAGATATATTTTCTCTTGTTTTAGAATCTAGTAAAATCTTAGTATGCTCTGTGATTGCAGCTGTGACTGAGCTTCCACACAACATCAAAAAGATTTTACTAGATGTCTTTCTTGTAAGGGAGGGGGGTGAGTGTGATAAAGTGTGTCTAGTGGGAAAAGCTTTGTGGGTGTGTTTGGGGTGAGAAGAGAAATTATGTGATTGTAATAATTTTTCATATAGTATATTTTCTTCTCTGGTCCTGGTGGGTTTCTCTTGATTTGTGAGTTTTCCACGTTAAATCATTGTGTTGTTATTATTTCTCATTTTGCTTGCTTTCCCATTAAAGGTGCATCCCGGGGGTGAATTTGGAGGGTGAAATTTCTCAACACACCGCAACCCAACAAAAGAACCCCTCACCAACAATATGCCAAGAAGGTCGGCGCCCGACATGGTGGAGAACTTCTATAATAATTACCTTTGACCTTCCAAGTATACTATACTTTCTTTTCTTCCTTTAACAATCACTTACTTTTATGCGTTCATATCTTTAGAAAATATCCTTGGAGGTTTCAATGATTTTTCCCCAAAAGTACACCCAGTAAACTACAAAAACCCCATAATTCCTAAAACAATAGAAAATTAAAACCCCCACCAAAAAAGTCGTTTTTTTAAAATTATTTAAATATAAATATATTTTATATAATTATTTACTAAAATATATAAATACAGTGTGGCTTTAAGGGATTTTTAACTAAATAACTCAAATTAAATAAACAATTATTAAAATAACCCAAAATATAACAAATTTAAAAACTAAGACGATATAAAATACTGGTCACGCCAACTGAGTTGGCGTGTCCAACTTTTTGAAAAGTTGGACACGCCAACTGGATTAGCGTGTCCAAGACACGCCAATCAAGTTGGCGTGGCCAACTTTTCAAAAAGTTGGACACGCTAAATTCTATATTTTTTTTATTTTTTAAATAAAAAAATAAATTTAAAATAAATACAATAAAAATATATATATGTCTAATATTTATATGGATTTGGTTTGTGCACGACTCATAAATCAACTCATTAGTCTAATATTGACTGATTTTATTTTATATACCTATTTTGCGTTCAACTTATACACCAACTCAAAAAACTTATTTTAAAGAAAAAAACATAAATAATAAATCTATCAATTTAGGCTAATGAGTTTATTATGAGTTGTGCACAAACCAATTCCATACAAAATGAGCTTATTCAGTCTTCAAACGATAAAGATAAAGACACGACTGTAAGACTGGATCGAACCATTTTACTCATACAAAGCTATGATGCACAGACAATGACACCGTGACACGGACAAGATGCGATACGAATACGATGACATGGATTTTTAAATTACATGATACGACATCGATAAAAATATATATGATAAATTCTAGAGAATGCCAACCGAGTTGGCGTTTCGGTTACTTCGTTAAACATTTTTAAATTGGTTATTTTGTTAAAAAAAACAATTCGGGTGATTAAAAACATTATTTAAATGTCTAGAAAAAATATTATAGATAATTTGAGGTCCATATATTTGGGCTCAGGTTTGGGGTTATTTATTTAAATAACCTACATTTAAAAAATATTTAACAAAATAACCTAAAATATAAAAATTTAATAAAATGATCCAAAACGCTAACTGCCAATCAAGTTGCCGTGGAAAACTTCCATTATTTTTATTGTTTTTGTTTTTTTTAAAAAATAAATAAACAAATTTAAAATAAAATACAATAAAAATATATACAAGTCCAATTTTTATATGAAATTGGTTTGTGCACAACTCATAAATAAACTCATTAGTCTAAATTGATAGATTTATTCTTTTATGTTTTTTCTTTAAATAAGTTTTTTTAGTTGTGTATAAGTTGAACGCTAAACAGGTATATAAAATAATAAATCAGTCAATTTAGACTAATGAGTTGATTTATGAATTGTGCACAAACCAAATCCATATAAATATTAGACTTATTATATTTTTATTCTATTTTATTTTAAATTTATTTAAAAAAAAAATAGAAGTTGGCGTGAAAAGTTGGCTACGCCAACTCAGTTGGTGTGACCAGTATTTTATATGGTTCGCATGTAAGGTTAGTTTTTAAAATTTGTTACATTTTGAGTTATTTTGATAATTGTTTATTTAATTTGGGTTATTTAGTTTAAAAACGCGTGGCTTTAATGTAAAATAGTACAGAAGTAGGAAGTATGAACAAGAAAGAGGTGAACGAAGAGGGGGAGACTGACTGGTAAATGAACTGCATACACAAACAATCCAAATATTCAAATTCAATCAATCAATGTTAAGTCTTACGATTCCGAGTATCCTCCTCTTTCTTCTCCTTGTTTTTCTTCTTCCCAACAATTAATACGAAATGTAATCTGTTGCGATCAAATTGATCGTTATTCTCTTGTATCTTTCTCCCAACACATCTCCGCCGCCACTCCTCTGAATTGGTCGTCTTCCACCGACTGCTGCGAATGGGAAGGTGTAAGTTGCAGAAGCTTCGATGGTCGAGTCAGCCAGTTATCTTTACCCAGCAGAAGTCCCAAGGAACCATTTTTCCTACCTTTATTCTCAACCTTACTGTTCTTTCTCACCTCAACCTGTCAAGTAACCAGCTTCTGGGCCTGTTTCCCACAGCCTTTTTCGTCGACTCCAAACATTGGACTTGAGCTTCAATCGTCTTTCTGGTTCAATATTTCAAGCCAATCTGTCGTTGCCCCTTTCCGTTCAGACCTTGGATCTATCAAGCAATCTGTTTAATGGGTCTATTGATCCTTTGTTTTTTTCGTCTAGGGTCGAATTTGACCCGGTTTAATGTCAGCAACAATATCTTTACGGGGCCTATCCCTTCATCTATTTGTAGCGGCTCCCCGCTTCTTGAGTTCTTGGATTTCTCCACGAATCGGTTCAGTGGCGCTGTGGTTCCTGGGATCAGTCGTGTTCTAGATTGCAAGTTTTCAGGGCAGGTTTCAACTCTCTGTCGGGATTAATTCCGTTGGATATGTACAATATGAAGTCTTTGAAAGAAATTTCTCTCACAAATAACCAATTTTCAGGGCCAATCGACAACAGTATTTCTATGCTTTCAAATCTCAGGATTTTGGAGCTCCATGTAAATGAATTGAGTGGTGGGATCCCTCCTGATATTGGGTTGCTTACGAATTTGGAACAACTCCAGCTTCACACCAACATGTTAAATGGCTTTTTACCCCATTCTTTAACAGATTGCTCGAATCTGAATACCCTACTTCTGCGAAACAATCTGTTTGGAGGAGAAATTTCAAACCTTGATTTCTCTAAACTCCAGCGTCTTCAAGCCATTTTTTGGAAACAACAGCTTCACTGGAGAAATTCCCGGAAGCCTTTGTTTGTGCCGGTCACCGCGCAATTCGGCTGGCGTACAACAAGCTAGTGGGTGAAATTCCACCTTGCATGGCTTCATTAAATCTTTAGCGCACCTCTCGCTTTCAGACAATTACCTGTCTAACGTTGGTGGAGCTTTGGAGATTCTTAACATTGTGACAATCTTGAGGTTCTGTTCCTGTCCAGGTGCTTCAACAATGAAATGATGCCGGACCTCTTGCATCTAAATGGCTTTCAAAATCTGCAATTTTCACTCTGGGAGGATGTCAGCTCAAGGGTCAAATCCCTCTCTGGATTGCTAAACTAAGGAAGGTCAAAGTGTTAAATCTCTCCTACAATCAAATTTATGGCCCGATTCCAACTTGGTTAGGGGATATGCCGAGCCTATTTGTCCTAAACCTCACACAGAATTTCCTGTCTGGAGGTTTCCACACGAACTAGGCCGGTTACCAGCTTTGATATCGGATTACTCAAGTTCAGATTTGAGTTACTTAGCACTGCCTTTCTTATTCGACAGTCTCCAATACAATCGCCTGTTTAACTTGCCGAGGGGACTGAAAGTCGGCAACAACAGGCTCACTGGCAGTATCCCAAAAGAAATTGGGCAGTTGAAGCTTCTGCACATACTGGACCTCGGCAACAACTTCTTCAATGGCAGTATCCCTGCGGAATTGTCCGGTCTCGTTAATTTGGAAAGATTGGATATGTCGGGGAATCATCTTTGGGGTGACATCCCAAGATCACTACAAGGGCTCCATTTCTTGTCTTATTTTAGCGTCGCGAATAATGATCTTCAAGGAGAAATTCCAAGGGGGGGTCAGTTTGATACATTCCCGGCTACTTCATTTGAGGGGAATCCTAGACTTTGTGGCCTTGTACTGCTTAGAAATTGTCCGGCGAAGTCATTAGTTGAAAAGTCGTTAGAAGAAGAGGTTGAAAGTTCGTCTGATATCCCATTTGGGATTGGATATTTTGTAGGATTTTTTGCAGTTAGCATCACTTTAGTGTTTCATAGTCCTTGGAGGGTACGTGATGCTAGCTCTAGTATTAGTTATTCACGAACTAGGTCAATGTAATATACTATATCTCATGGATTTAAAGTTTGAATTGCATAGTGATGATTATGTGGATATATCTGGTATATTCGATGCCGCTTTTGTTAACGATATTAGACGGATTTCGATCAAGATGAACGCTAATGCACCGTTCTCGTGAGGCCAATCAAGTTTCACATTTGTTAGCAAACAAGGAGGTACATTTTGACTTTGTTCATTGTTCTTAAGATATATATATATATATGTACGTGTATAACTCTGGTATTTTATATCAAATATGTTATCTATAATCTTTCGAATTTACGTAAATATTTTGATCCAGAGTTGATTATTGCGATGAGTAAATTTCGAAGACAAGGTAGAAATTCTTAAATCAACTAGATGTTTGAAGTGCTCTGTCCAACCTTGAATCTAGCTTCTCTTTCACGATACAAAAAAAAAGGCTTAGCTTTACAAGATCGGATACAAAACTCCCACAAAAGAAAGGTAAAACAGAAAATTGAGCATTAAGAAAAGGCACCATAAATACTAAAAAATAAAAAAAAACAGAAAAAAAAACAAGACTCCTAAAACCCAAACCCTCTAAAGACATGAAAACATGTCAGCAGCAACTACACATGAGAAAAACAGGGCTCCATCCTACAAGTCTTTCAGTATTTAGCTTGGGACTTCATAGATTTCCAGCAACCAGGACTTGAATGGCCATCACCAATGCTTGATATATAAACTTATATATAAAGTATTTTTTGGGCTTGCCCTTTCAGCATGGCTGAAACTAGCAACAATTGGCAACCACATTACCTACAATCTTCTCCGGAACAGCGGCAGATTTGAGATTATCTCCAGATTTTGGGATGGCGTCATTTTTCAAGGTGGTAAATTCTCCAATTGTCTGCATGACTGTCGTAGGTTGTTTGTCTGAATCAGAGGCCGCCTCTGATGACTTGAGAAGCTTCGGATCCCCATTTATTCTTTCCTTGTTCTTCTCTTCAGAGGTTTTTCCTTCCCATACTTGAGCCTAAAAGACAAAGGCCAGAAAAATGAGAAATATACATGGATAACAATTGCAGCCTCACAGACCAGTACAAGAATATCAAATTACAAAAAAATACAACATTAACTCACCTGCTTCTGGAACTGCTGTTGCTTTGTTTTCTTCTCCTGAATTCTTTTCTGGCGGTCCTCGTAAAAATCAAAATCATCCAGGATGCACTGTTTAATTGCATGATCCTTAATATTTTGAGCATCTGAAGCCCCCACTCCAGTCTAACCTGTACACAGGAATACAACATTTATTTTCAATATGACCTCCAAAATAACCAAGAACCAATGAAACAATACCCCTGAGGACTTGCTTCTCATTTTAGGCCAATCCCTGGCAAAAGAAGGGAACCCTAAGGGCATGTGATTTCCTTTTCAAAGGCTATGCCCTAACCCAATATTTTCTGATTTCAAAACTACTCCAAAATTGGGGATAGGCGAAAAAGACGCAGCAAAGCCACAACCAACAATAAGGTTCGAAGACCTCTCAAAGAAAATTCTTCTTCCACCACCAATATTGTTGACAGCGAATCACATTAGATAAGAAAATATAATACCTCCTGTGTGTCCCTACTATTAGTAACTGGTTTGCTTTCATTTTCTTCAAGAATAATGTGTTTCAATAGACTGTTCGGTACATCCTTCACGATGTGCCACTTAACAGGGAAACAACCGATCCACTTGTCCTGCTGCCAATACTCAACATTCTTGTTAAAATCAACAGGGCCAACCATCTCCCCAACACCAACAAACTGACCACTGGTGTTAACCTAGGCAAAAGAGAACATGTCAGAACAATTAAGGTAGTGGCATCAATCTAAACACGTAACCACACTGAGGTCTAGATAAGCTTACCGAGAAGAACAGGAAACAGGGCAGCCTCCAGGTTTGGTTTGAGAATCCTGATACGCACTATCCAGCTTCTTGTTACCATTAGGTGTGCTGGTCCAGACATTGTACTTGATGCTCTTATGAACATCATCCTCACTGTATGACTTGATGATAAAGAACTTTGCATCTGGATATGTTTCAGGGAAATCTGGTTGATTGTACTGTTCTCGATCCGATCGGACACACACTTATTTCTCTTTATCATAATCAGCTGCCCCAGTCAAGGCAATGTTTTGACCTTTGACAGCAAGAACAGTTGGCATAAAGCCCTTCTGACTCTTCGAGATTTTGGCTCTCGGACCTCTGTTCAGTTCATTCAGGCCATCCATGCTCTCATTGCATAACCACAGAAACCATATCCTCTTCCCCTGGGCCTACACTTACTATCAAGGGCCATCCAGTCACGTCCATTTGTTCGTGAATCATATCCATTAGATCCATATCCCAGACCCGACTTATATGCTGTTCCATATTGACCATAAAATTTGTTGGGAAAAAATCGATGCATGTATCCATTAGATGTGTTCATGGAAATTGGCCTTGGGTGGTACAATCCCTGAGGATGAAACAAGTACGCCTCTAAGATAGTTATTTATATGTTTAGGGAAGACAAATAAATAATTAATAAGAGGTTTAAGTGTAATGTCAATCCCAATTTGCAAGAGAATCGTATAGGGGAGACCGTCATGTAAAGTGCCACTGTCAAGATGTGAATAATTTACGAATAAGAAATTAGACCAATGGAACAAAAAACTTCACAGAGCTACAAAATGGCATCAATGGTAGTGGGTCATATTAGGCATACCATCAAGTGAGGCTGGCTATTCCTGACTCCGGGATGAGGGAACATAATTTCCATTTGCACTAGATGAGGTCAAGGTAGAACTACCCATAGATCTCGGTTGTCCATCTAAAAAGTATGGGCTCTCCATCCATGGAATTGGTAATTGTACACCATCAAATCCAAACCTAGGATCCTGATAGCCAGAAGTCGGAATTCCGCCTGCCAAAGCACTCCTTCCATAGGACCCATTCACATTAAATGAAGAGTTGTATGTCGCTCTTTCTTGTGCCAAAACGTTATTTCCCTTTGTGGTCCCGCCATTGGAAATGCCATTAGACTTTGAATTAGTAGAATCAATAGGCAATGGCGCTTGGTCAGCAGCTGCAGCAGTTGCTATCTCACCTTTTGGGGGGGTAGCCATGGTGGGGAATTGACCACCTGTTGGTGGTTTAGTGACTGGAAATAGGGAGTTGGATACTGATAGTGCTGAGCTCCATATGTCTGACCATCATGCCCGACAGTTGGAACAGGAAAACAGCAGGTGAATATGGACCATAAGGAGCATAACTATAGCCATGGTGGTACAAAAGTGACCCATTGTCCCCATAAACACCCTGGAATTTTTCCAAATGAAGGACAATATTAAATTAGAATTTAAAATTTTAGCAGAATTTAGAGAGAAATTTATTGCATATATGGCCACATATCAGTAGCCGCTTAACATGCCTGCGCCTAACTAATTAATCAGGAGAAAGATATCTTACTGCAGAAATATCTAACCCATCCGGATTCACAAAGCTGTTGTATTCATCCCAATCATTACCACTCCCATCATAGCCTAGATACAAATGGGTGGATTAAAATCAGGAAGCAATTAGTATATAAAACGATATGAATAAAAAAGAAAATACCCATCATGGCCTACACAAATACGGGCAAACAATAAAAAACATCAAGATTTGCAGGACCAACATACCACTAACATAGTATGCAGGGGTAGGATAACCATTGGGGGAGGTAACACATAGTTGGATCCATGAAATCCGGTATTAGAGGTGGGACAGATCGATCTGACTTAAGTCCTATTCGCCCCATTACCAGAAATCGACTGAAGGCTGAGAGTAAACCACAGGTTCAAAGATCATACAAAAAGTTCAAGACAGTAAATGTCCTAAATGATGCAAAGAATAATTAGAAATATAATTTTCGCCCAATAAAGCAGCTCAAATACCTTTTTGGTGGCATCTGACACTTCAAAAGTTTTTGCTTGTGAATCTAAAGTCAAATTCTGCAACAAATCTGCACTTTCTACAGCAGATAATAGTAAAGGATCGCATATTTTTACCCCAGTATGGAGCCTTTTGTTCCAAAACTTCGACGAAACAATTGAAAAAACGGAAACAATTCATGCAATAACTAGAGATTGCTTTCACACAGAAAGCAATCCTCAGTTAACGTCATGATTCAAAATCAATCTCAGTAAAAAGATACTGATATTCAAAACCAGTATTCTGAATCAGTTAGGGGAGAAAAAACAGCTAACATTCAAACATCGTTTCCGTATCAATCGATAATAACGCAAATTCTACCTTTAAAAGAACTTTAGAAAAACAGATTATTAGATAAAAAACTTCTGTATAGCCAAAAAATGGTTTTTAGCAGTACTTAGTAAGATGATAGTACAGGTAAATCTGCACGATTATAATACAAAAATAAAAATCACCTTCCGAATAATCCAGATCCAAAAATCTCAGAAAAAATCTCTATTTTTAATTTTTTTTACCCCATCTAAGAACTAAAATCCTCAAAACTTCGCTCAGATCCACAAAAATACATAGACCGAAATGAATCTAAAAATACATAACCACATAAACTAAATAAACTAAAAATAACAAAAAAAAAAATCCATAAAACCACAAAATCGAACCAAAAATTGAAATTATAAGCAAAACCACACAAAGGATACGATCTACGGTAGGAGCAACAGCAGACATGACCTATGAATAGGATCTTTCTTTGTGCTGAATAATCAATCAAGAAAGAAGGAGAAGTCTAGAACGACAGCTGAAGAGGAGTATAAGTCGGAGCCGCCACAAAGCAAACTCTAGTAGGGTTTGGGTATTGTAGAAGCCAAAGGGAATTTTAAGTGTGCGTTTCCATCTTAAATTTAGTGAGTTTCAAATACTTTATTTCCATTTTCATCCCTTCATTTCCGTGTATTTGCAGATCTCTTCTATTTGAGCCAATTTTCGTTCTGGTAGTTGAATTTGACCATGTGAGAGAAACGTGGCCTTTAGTCATTGGTTTAATTACGTCAATACTGTACAATAATAATTGTTCGAAAAAGTAAAAATAAAATAAAACAATAATTATATATCTAAAATACGGGAAAACATTTAATTGTAAAGTACAAGAAAAACCTCAAACACGTTAACTTTTAATATAAAATTTATTTTAAATAAGTTTTTATATAAGATATAAGTATAGACTACTTTAATTTTCATAATTATCATTTTAACCATTCTAGCTTGAACAATAATATTTACTTTTACTATTATATATTTTTATGTCAAATCACAAGTTAGGTAATTATAACTTATCTTATATATTTACATATTAGATTAGATGTTATTGTAATACAACGATGTTTGGTGGGAGAATTTATAAAACAGTTATTTTGTAAACGATGTATATATAATTATCCCAAAATTTAATTATGTTGATATAATTTTTAAAATATTATTTTGAGTTTTGATATTTATTGTGGGATCATGATGACTTGATCATATTGAAAGTGTCGATTGGTCAACAGAAAAAAAAAAAAAAGAAAAAAAAAAACTCAAAGGGAAACATTTAGATTCATCATCGCATCTTGGACCCAAGTAAACCTTCGTTTAAGTCGGTGCCTTACAATATGTACCAATCAAACACAAAACCTTATCATCAGCTCATATGCAGCAGCAACAATTTTTAATACGAATAAATCGAGGTATGCTACATAAACAAGAGAGATAATCAAGTCGGTTGGACGTATGTCAGTTTTCTCCAAACGCGTCAACATATCATCAGTAATTCTCTTGTACTTCAGTCTTTGCGTATAACTTCGAATAATGTTTTTTGTCGTCCTCATTGCCCTCGTGAACTGGCCGAAATCCATGGACTACACTCGATGTGTATTTGTGGGCCTACGTCGAATATGACCAAACCAACGTAAGCAACTTTCTTGCATATTCAGTTCATATGCATGACTATTAAACTGGCTCACAGGTAAAACTAATAATGGAAACAGACCATCAGCTCTTCTCAAAGCTCATTTTGCTTAGTAACCATATCCTGAAGAAAAAGGGTATAGACAGTTTAATGACCTCGCATGTTTCAGTAAAGAATGAATTTTCACAAGCTAAAATATATTACCTGAATTGTCCATTGGGCTCCCTGCAACTGGCTCAAGCTCCTTGATCTCAAAAACTACACAATCTGACATAAAAAATGTCTTTGCTACAGATGATGCATGTTCGAAGCAACATCTGACCACCTACATCAAATAATGCATGGAAAATTTGCCAGGTTTTCAAAAAATACATGTTCAGGAAGGCCGAGGCAGTGATCACATCATTCACCATAATGACTTTTCAAAGCACGGTTGTTTTTTTCATGCTGGAGTAAGTTTTTCTATCGTTCAGATACTTTAAATTGCGCTTCGTTTTTAACAAAGGATTATTTCAGTACATTTTAGCTGCTAAACACAAAATTGGAATTGTGGAAGCAACTGAGTGAATCATCTCGCCTTTGTCGGGTCTATTATCCCAGAAGCCATTAGATCTTCATATTGTCCAGTAGCAGCATTATATCTGATATCTGGGTATCATGTCCAGCCCGATTCTTGCCCTTACTCTAGTATGATCTCATCCAGAAGTGCTCAGCCCGGAAGGAATTGATAAGGGCGGGTTCTGGCGGCCGTTAAGAGCAGGTCAGTGTGAATTGTTTATAAACGGTACCCAGCTCAGTCTGTATATGCATAGGTCGGTGCATTTCCAATCATTATGCGTTGATCACAAGGTATCTTCAGTCCTGCTGGACTGGATCAGTGAGCACGTGTTGTTATCCCGACCTCAGACATTTATCTTGGTCTCCTCTACAGAGTTCGGGAAGGTACTTTGGATACTAGTGTGGTCCTCTACCCGGGAAACATATACCTGAATTCTGTCTTATTAGGGGACCACTTGCCAAAAGAACCAATCATATAGGGACTAGTGTTTGGGGGAATATTTTCTGGTATTATTGGAATCCTATAGGTAGTGCGCTATAGACGGTTATGGTATTTTGTCAGTGGTCCCCCCAGGTCCCCGCCAGGCATGATAGGGGCATCTTTTCTCTCACCGATCCATATATATACAGGGGGGATATCAGGTGAAAGGGAGACCGGACTCCCGCAATTTCCAGATAAAACGTGCATTTTCTACTGTATAACGAAGGATCTTGACTTGATCATCGGAGATATCCAACCGGAGATCACTCTCCGGCCTCCTCATCATCTTTCCTTTTCAGAATCACTCACTTCTAAGAAGGGAGGAATTATTGTTAACTAAAATCACCCGCTACCCAAAAATCGAGTTAACAATTGGCGCCGTCTGTGGGAAATTGAGTATAAGACGTTGATAAAAATGGTAAATACGCGAAGAACGAATCAGGAGACAAATAATGAGCAACGGGCACCATCGGTGAATCGAGAAGGGCCACCACCGATAGCAGGCATAACAGTGGGAGCACTGACTTTCGAACAACTCACACGCCTCATCTCTATAACGGTGGAAAAAGCAATGAAACGAGCCATGGATCAATCTGAGAGCGGCCGGGGGGAGAGTATTCGAGAAAATGAACAACCCGAACAGGTAGCCACATCCCACCCCGCCACCCGCAGGAGGCCTCAACCTCGAAGTCGAGGTGGAAGAGTTAAGAAGGGAGGTCAGAGTAATGAAGAAGGGAATCGGAGGTCACTGTGCTCTGAAAAAGGGTATTCCTTTCTCCCAGGAGATAGTGGAGGAGAAGCTCCCAAATAACTTCCGGCCCCCGAATGCTGGGGAGTATGACGGAAGCACGGATCCGGAGGAGCACTTGGGCAGATTTGAGAACGCTGCCATGTTGCATTGCTATTCAGACCGCTTAAAGTGTAAGGTTTTCGTCACGACATTGGTAAGATCAGCCCAGCAATGGTTCAATCAACTCGAACCTTCTTCAATAACCTCTTTCTCAGAGTTTAGCTCGGCTTTCCTTCACCAGTTCACCAGCAGTAAGCGTTATAAGAAAACCTCGCTGAGCCTATTTGAAATGAGACAGACAGAGGGCGAACCCCTTCAAGAATACATTAGGCGTTTTAATGTTGTCAGTCTTGAGGTACCTGCCTGCCCAGCAGAGATTTTGATCAGCGCATTCACCCAGGGCTTGAAGGCAGGAGAGTTTTTTCGTTCTTTGATAAAAAGACCTCCTCCTACCTATGATGATCTCCTGACACGAGCTGAGAAATATATTAATGTAGAAGAGGCCCAGAGTACCAAAAGAAAGGAAGGTGCACAAACTGGTGACAAGCATGGCAGGTCTGAAGGAAAAAGGCCCGCGGAGGATGCAAGACTCGGACGTTTCTCCCAGTTTACGCCCCTGAAGGTTGCTAAAGAGGGAGCTGTCCGGATTTGTGAGGGGCAAGCCCCTCACAAATCTCCGCGAACTGAGGACGAACCGAGCAAGGGGTCGGAAAAAAAGTATTGTGAGTTCCATCAGATCGCTGGGCACAGCACGCGAGAATGTCGTAACCTGGATAGTGGACAGGAGCTAGCCATGCGGAAGGATCCCCCGTCCAGTCAGGGAGTATCTCGTCTAAACGTTCCCTATGGTCTTTCACGAGAAAGGGGCCGAGGTCCATACCGAGGAAGGGGCAGAGATGGGCGTCCTAATTTTCGCGGCTCCTTTCAGGGCAGAGCACGTGGATGGAGGCCAGTAAGGAACCCAGGAGAACAGGAACTACCTAAGAATAACCTGCTCCCCCGAGGTTTTATCAACATGATCTCAGGGGGAACTACTGATGGTGATTCTAATAGAGCTCGGAAGGCTATGAGCAGGAGGGAAGTGATGATGGTAGGAAGGGTTTTCGATGCTGAGGAAGAGGTGGTAATTAGCTTCGGTCCTAAGGATGTGGAAGGCGTGCAAACGCCTCACAATGATGCCCTGGTGATAAGGGCTACCGTCGCAAACTATGAGATCGGAAGAGTCTTTGTGGATTCAGGAAGCTCTGTAAACGTATTGTTCCAGGAAGCTTTCCAGCAGATGGAGTTAGGTGAGTATACTCTTGAGCAAATATCTACTCCTCTCTTTGGTTTTGCAGGACATACAGTATACCCCTTAGGGCAGATCATTCTACCCCTTTCTATGGGCCAGGGGGAGAGCAGGAAGACCCGTTTAACCTGTTTCACTATTGTGGAAGCCCCGTCTTCCTATAACGTCATTTTAGGAAGGCCCGCCATGAATGAATTCAGGGCTATAGCTTCCACTTTCCACCAAAAAATCAAGTTCCCCGTCGGGATAAAGGTGGGAGAAGTAAAGGGAGACCAGCCATCATCAAAGAGGTGTTACACTAGCACAGTGAGGGTAGAGGTGAAGAGATCAAAACGGGCCGACGGCAATGGCCCGAAGGATCAAGGGGTCATCTCATACAAAGGGCTCGAGAAGGGCATGAGGTGCACGCATTGTTGGAAGGAGAGGACGAGGTGGTTTTGGTCCCAGGACAACCTGAGAGAACGATAAGGGTGGCAGCAGACCTTAGCAGCAACCTGAAACAAGATCTGTTGAGGTGCCTGTCAAGGTATGCTGATGTGTTCGCATGGTCTTATGTTGAATTGATTGGGATTTGCCCGGAAGTTGCACAACGTCGGTTGAGTGTCGATCCGACGGTCAAAGTAATCAAGCAAAAGAAGAGACATTTCGGACCGGAAAAAGACAAAGTCATAAGCCAGGAAGTTCGAACTTTGTTAAGAGCGGGGCAAATAAGGGAAGTCCAGTTCCCGACCTGGCTCTCCAACGTGGTCCTGGTGCCAAAGTCGTCCGGGAAATGGAGGATGTGTGTTGATTTCAGGGATCTCAGTAAAGCTTGCCCCAAAGATTGCTACCCTTTGCCCCGCATTGATCAGCTCGTAGATTCCACGTCAGGTTATGAGTTATTATGCTTTATGGACGCCTATCAAGGGTATCATCAGATCCCCTTGGCCAAAGAAGATCAGGATAAAGTCAGCTTCGTCACCTCCGAAGGAACATACTGCTACGTGGTTATGCCCTTCGGCCTTAAAAACGCCGGGGCCACATACCAAAGATTGATGGATAAAATATTCGAAGGACAGGCGGCGCGGAATATTGAGGTATACGTCGATGATATACTGGTAAAATCTAAGGGCAGCTCAGATCTAGTACCTGACTTGGAGGAAACCTTTGATACCCTAAAGAACTTTGGTCTGAAGTTGAATCCTGCTAAATGTGTGTTCGGGGTGAAGAGCGGGAAGTTTTTGGGTTTTGTAGTGACAGATAGAGGAATAGAGGTCAATCCCGAAAAGGTAAGGGCAGTGCAGGACATGGTTTCTCCCAAAAGCATAAGAGAAGTCCAGAAGCTGACTGGCCGAATTGCCTCCCTAGCCCGGTTTATTTCCCGGTCAGCGCATAGAAGCTATCCTTTCTTTCAAGTGTTAAGAAAAGCAAGGAACTTCGAGTGGAACGAAGATTGTGAGAGGGCCTTTGCTGATTTAAAAAGACATCTGACCGAGTTGCCAGTAAGCCAGGTCTCGGAGAAAAATTGTGGGTCTACCTTTCGGCCACGGAGCATGCCGTTAGCTCGGTATTAATCAAACAGGAAGGACCAGATCAGAAACCAGTTTATTATGTTAGCCACGCTCTCCGGGGTGCCGAGCTCAGATATCCCGAGGTAGAGAAGCTAGCACTAGCTCTAGTTATAACTGCAAGGAAGCTGAGGCCGTATTTTCTATCACACCCTATCACGGTAATGACAAATAGTCAAATCGGGAGAATCATGACGCAGCCCGATGTATCAGGCAGATTGGTCAAATGGACTATTGAGCTTGGCGAGTATGATATTTCCTACCAGCCTAGGACATCTATCAAGGGTCAAGCCTTATCAGATTTTTTCGCAGAAATGATTGGATCCGATCTGGAAGAGGCGTGGAATGTGTATGTTGACGGAGCTTCCAATAACGAAGGGTGCGGCGTTGGAATAGTATTGATCTCACCAACCGGCGAGAAAGTAAAAGCTATGATCAGGTTAGATTTTCGGATATCCAACAATGAGGCAGAGTACGAGGCGATACTAACTGGGCTGAAATTAGCTCGGGAGGTAGGTGCTAGTAGGGTGGTCCTTCATTCAGACTCCCAATTGGCGGCCCAGCAGGTAAAGGGAAATTTTGAGGTCAGAAGCGAGAAGCTGGTGGAGTATCTTAAGGCAGTCCAAGAAATGTCTGAAAGTTTCTCTGAATGGAATATAGTGCAGATACCTAGGGAAGATAATCAAGAAGCTGATCAGCTAGCAAAATGGGCCACGTCATTAGGGCCCATATGCCGAAGAGAGGTCATTTGCCAAACCGAGCTATTGCCATCAACTCAGCTAGCATTAGAGCCTCCCGGCACGGAAAGTTGGATGACCCCAATCATAAAATACTTAAGGAACGCAGAGCTGCCTTCGGATAAAAAGGAAGCAAGAAAAGTAGAGACAGTCTTTTAGGTTTGCTCTGGTTCAGGATGATTTGTACAAGAGGTCTTTTGCAGGGCCTTTGCTCAGGTGCCTAAAGGAGGAAGAGGCTAGGTATGTGCTCCACGAGATACACGAGGGTTGCTGTGGGGATCATTTAGGGAGCCTGGCCTTGGCACAAAAAACCATACTAGCAGGGTACTTTTGGCCAACACTGAGAAGGGATGCAGTAGAGGTCGTAGCAACTTGTGAGGGCTGCCAGAGGCATGGAAGAATCCAACGACAGCCGGCTCAATTCATGAAGTCCGTGATATCAGCTTGCCCATTCGACCAGTGGGGGATGGATATCGTGGGACCTTTCCCCATTGCCCCAAGGCAGAAGAAGTTCCTGATAGTGGCCGTGGACTACTTCTCAAAGTGGGTTGAAGCCGAGGCTTTAGCTCGGATCACTGAGGAGGATGTACTGAACTTTTTGTGGAGGAATATTGTATGTCGATTTGGGGTGCCAAGGAAGTTGATTTCCGATAACGGGAGACAATTCCAGGGGCGAAAGATGACCACCTGGTGCCAGGAAATGAAGATCATACAAGCCTTCACTTCCGTGGCCTACCCTCAGAGTAATGGACAAGCAGAGGTCACTAACCGATCTATAGTACAGGCATTAAAAGCAAGGCTAAATGGGGTAGGAAAAGACTGGGCTGAAGAGCTTCCCAGTGTACTTTGGGCTTATAGAACTACGCCTCGAACTCCTACGGGGGAGACGCCTTTCAGCATGGTTTATGGTTCCGAAGCAGTCTTGCCCGCGGAAATAGGAGCGACCTCGGCTAGAGTCCAAGCTTATGACACTGACAATGACGAACGCCGAGCTCTAGACCTGGATATGATCTGCGAAAAAAGGGAGAGGGCCATGATCAGGATGGAGTCCTATAGAAACAAGGTCATCAAAGCCTATAATAAACGAGTGATGCCTCGGAGTTTTCAGGTTGGAGACCTGGTACTCAAAAAAGTCCAGTCAGCAGAAGTCAGGAAGCTTGACCCTAAATGGGAAGGACCCTATAAGGTTATTCAGAAGGTGGGCTCTGGAGCATACTACCTGGAAGATGCGGAGGGAAAAAAGCTAAAGAGACCCTGGAATGTATTTCATCTTAGAAAATATTATTCGTAGGCGTATATTTCTACGATGTATGGGCTCAGGATACCGAGTTTTGTTTCTGTTTTTAATGAAGTCTTATTCAGAAATGCATGTCAAAATCCTGACTACTATGAAAGTTATGGTCCGCCCTGACTATGAAAGTTATGGTCCGCCCTGACTACTATAAAAGTTATGGTCCGCCCTGACTATGAAAGTTATGGTCCGCCCTGACTACTATAAAGGTTATGGTCCGCCCTGACTATAAAAGTTATGGTCCGCCTTGACTCTAAACGTTATGGTCCGCCCTGACAATAAAGTTATGGTCCGCCCTGGCTATTGTAAAGTTATGGTCCGCCCTGAATCTAAAAGTTATGGTCCGCCCTGACTATAAAATTATGGTCCGCCCTGACTATAAAGTTATGGTCCGCCCTGACTGTAAAAATTATGATCCGCTCTGACCACGAAAGTCGAGGTCCGCCCTGACTATGAACTCTAGACAGTTCCTTATCACTGTCGATGGTAATTACCGTAAACAGAGATCAGATCAGGCAAAAGTAATCTATCTGTAATTTGCCCCTACAGGTCAGTATTGTTTTATACTTGTGATTCTTAGTCATTTCTTTTCAGTTCAGTTAGTAAAATAACATCACAATACAATTTTTCATTAAGTAAAATGGCGCATGAATTACAAGTTGACGTTCTTCAAAACAAAAAAAAAGGGGGGGGGGGAAGTAAACTTTAAAGAGCCGGGTCAGACATCCCGATCTATAAAATCAGAGGGGATGTTATTCACGATGGCCTGCAGATCTAGGAAGTCATCTGGGTCTTGATCCTCCGGAGGAAAACCATGAGTCCTGAATTGATCTTTGCAGCCCTCGAAGCCGAGATCAAGAAATCGAAACGCCTTCGCTGCGAGGAGCCTCTTGAACTCCTCGGACTTCAGAAAAGCCTCTTTTCGACCGACTTCTCCGGCGACATATGATTCCAGTTCAGAACGTGCGCGGCTCATTTCAGCTGAAGACTTGGCAAGGGCAATCTCTTTCTCCTCAATAACAGATCGTAGTCAATTGACCTCAGCACGGTATTTGGACAGCTCTGCCTCTACAGTCGTAAGCCGGGCATTGGCTTCATTCGACTCAGCCACTGCAGCTTCAGCCCGTTGTACAGCATCTCGGGCTTTCTTCCTGGCATTTGATGAAGATTGGCCATAGTTGGATCCCCTCCTAACGCTTTCGCGTAACATTAGTAAGCCCTAGATAAGGATAACCCAGTAAGAAGATATTTACAAGGAGGCAGGTAAGAACAATAAGAATATGTACCGATAAAGCTCGGGACAGCCCTTCCTGGGCCAGAGGTCTCCACTTCATCCCCGCCATGGCTTGTTGATCTGCGCCTGTAGTAATGCACTCCAAGATCTCAGCCGGTAGTCCAGAGGGGGCCCCAGTAATCAGACTGGTGGACTGTGTATACTCCACGGGAAGTCCAGGAGAACCGGGTCCTGCAGTCCGAGCCGACTGCGGGCTTTGAATAGAGTCCTGTGACGTTGCAGTCTGCGGTCCTGGAGAGGTAGCCACCTCTTCCCGGGCCGAAGGACCAGGGATGTTCTCAGCCCTTTTCCTTTTGAGCAGCGAGTTACCACCACCCCCGCTCTCTTCCGATTGAAGAAAGACTATTGGGGCAGCCTGGGAGGCAGGAGGCGGCGAGGAAGCTCGCCCTTCAGTACGGGATTTTGGAATCGCCTTTCCTTTCCCCTTTTTCTGGGAAACCATGGCCGAAAGCATCTGGTTGAACGACATTTTACCTGTACGGGAATGAAAGGCATGTGAATAGCAAGTTACTGGAAAATAAAGTCAGGTTAGTAGAGGACGCACCAGGAGGAGGACTAGCCGGATAAGAGCTCAGCCTGTATCGCCTGAGTACGTCCTCTCGGATTAATACAGTTGTATCAAATTGTCGACGCCCAATGGCCGACATAACCCTCTGATAAAATATGTCTTCTTTGTACCGATGCGGAAGAGGACGACCCGGGGGGATAGAATCTCTCCAGGCCATTGGGCATGACCAAGGTCTGGGTGGTTTGACAAAGAAAAATGTTTCTTTCCACCCTTTATGGGAGCTCGGGATTTTCTCCAGAAATTTACACGAGGGCCTGGACCCAAAGTAGAACAAACCAGGGAAGGTGGTGTTTTTGACGTGAAAAAAATAATGTAGAAGAGGAGGAGAAAAGGGGAGGTTTAGAGATTGGAACAAGGCGGCCACGGATGCCATAATCTGATAGGAATTAGGGCTAAGTTGGCTAAGGGAAACGCAGAAAAAGTGGAAAATATCTTGATACAGAGCAGGAATGGGGAAGCGCAATCCACTCCTAATTTGTTCAACAAAGAAGGGGAAGAATCCCGGAGGGGGCAAATGAGGACGGTCGCCCGACCTTGGTATTTGAATCTTATGGTCGGGAGGAAGGACGTGACGACGGAGAAGAGGCTCCGCCTCAGACGAAATTCGAGAGCTAAGAAACTCATACCAGGGCAGCCCAGCCCGAACCAGATCTCGAGGATCAACCTCGAAGTTCTGGGGGAGGGGTCACGAATAGAGGTAGGAAGAACTTGAAGAAGAAGAACGGCAGTAATAATTGGCTCTGTCCGGTCACTCAAGGTCGGAGGGCTCGAAAGCCCCGAGCCCGAGGCATCGGCGGCCGATCCCCTAAGGGCAGCCCCGGAAGTTGAGGATGTTGAAGCAGACATGAAAGAGTAGAAATAATAAGAGCAAGGGTAAAAAACTTACAGAAAAATCCGTGCAAATGGAGCGGAAGGAGGCGAAGGAAGAAAGTGATGCAAATGAAGAATGGGGTTTGATTTATAAGCGTCCAGAAGATTGGGCCACTAGGGCCAGGCCCATTTCAATGGCCAGGATCAAGGGAGTTCAAACGTCTCGGTTGTAGATATTGCCGCGTGGCAGTTACGTCAATACATCAACGGTCATATCCTGCTGACACCCTGTCTTGTCAGGAGTTAAGAATTTGAATCTGACAGTACGATTCAAGCCTCGATCCAAGCATAGTCGAGAACAGCGTTACTCTAGCTCGACTAGGAGGGGATACTCATGATATCTGGGTATCATGTCCAGCCCGATTCTTGCCCTTACTCTAGTATGATCTCATCCAGAAGTGCTCAGCCCGGAAGGAATTGACAAGGGCGGGTTCTGGCGGCCGTTAAGAGCAGGTCTGTGTGAATTGTTTATAAACTGTACCCAGCTCAGTCTGTATATGCATAGGTCGGTGCATTTCCAATCATTATGCGTCGATCACAAGGTATCTTCAGTCCTGCTGGACTGGATCAGTGAGCACGTGTTGTTATCCCGACCTCAGACATTTATCTTGGTCTCCTCCACAGAGTTCGGGAAGGTACTTTGGATACTAGTGTGGTCCTCTACCCGGGAAACATATACCTGAATTTTGTCTTATTAGGGGACCACTTGCCAAAAGAACCAATCATATAGGGACTAGTGTTTGGGGGAATATTTTTTGGTATTATTGGAATCCTATAGGTAGTGCGCTATAGGCGGTTATGGTATTTTGTCAGT
Source organism: Haberlea rhodopensis (assembly GCA_907163345.1). NCBI lineage: Eukaryota > Viridiplantae > Streptophyta > Magnoliopsida > Lamiales > Gesneriaceae > Haberlea > Haberlea rhodopensis. The sequence goes on along the minus strand of CAJQUN010000057.1, from coordinate 2,075,793 downwards.
GGTCCCCCCAGGTCCCCGCCAGGCATGATAGGGGCATCTTTTCTCTCACCGATCCATATATATACAGGGGGGATATCAGGTGAAAGGGAGACCGGACTCCCGCAATTTCCAGATAAAACATGCATTTTCTACTGTATAACGAAGGATCTTGACTTGATCATCGGAGATATCCAACCGGAGATCACTCTCCGGCCTCCTCCTCATCTTTCCTTTTCAGAATCACTTACTTCTAAGAAGGGAGGAATTATTGTTAACTAAAATCACCCGCTACCCAAAAATCGAGTTAACAATATCCATACTTAGGATTCTCACTGGATAGCAGCTGAAACACACACAAAGAACCAGATTTAAATTTGGTGTGGTATGCCACACAGAAGATTGTGTGCATGTGTTTCGTTGTGAGTGTGATGGAAAATCCCATGACCAAAGCCTGTAATTTTAACCCATTGATCCGAGTATAGTAGATCAAATTTCTTGTACCTTCTCACTAACAACACTTCCATTAACACCAGCATTCTTGGCTGATGCTTACTAAAAATGATACGTCTTCTTTCCGGTGGACGAAGGGTGCTGGGAGCAACTCCAATAATGGCTCCGAGTGTTGGTGATGCCTGAAATCACGAACAAGTGTGAGAAGGGTGCCGGAAGGATGTCCCGGCGGAGCCCCTCCGACGCTCAAGTCAGAAATCGGAAAAGAAAGGAAGAGCAACGAGATGAACTTTAAGTTGTGAGTAGAGTGAATACCTTTTTCTCGTCAACAAACCTTGTATTTATAGGGAGATGGAAGGGAGACAACCTTTAACCGCATGTCAGGAGCGTAGGGGACATCTTCTGAAGCTAAGGGTGGGGACCAGGGTCTCAGAGCCAAGGACCAGTAGGTGTCACTCTCCCCGTACGATATGCTTGCAGCCTTTAGGATCTGATTTATGCTGGGGACCAGTAGGATGTCACTTTCCCCGTACGATATGCTTGCAGCTTTTTGTGATCCGATGTACTTGGAGATATGAGTTGTATATTGGATCTGATTTGTGAGGCCATGCTATGAAGTTTAGCTCGTCCATACCAACTAGGATCTTAGCTCGCCACCATGCCCACCAGGAAATTAGGTTTATCACCGTGAGTGATACTACCCGAGGGGAACACAAGGGGACCACACTAGATGCCTTACGGAACCATCATATGAAAATAGGTGATGGACCATTACGCGTCGTGATTTCATATCACTACTGAGGTCACTCAAGATCTTTGTCAGACCTTTAAGGCTTATTTCCTAGAGGAGACGCATTAACACTTGGTAGCTTTGCATGCTTGATTAGTGGGGTTGTCTGGGAAGGCTAATATGGACCATAAAGGCCGTCGGGCAAGCTCTGAGCCCGCCTTAGGTGGCACGGGCGAGCTCTGAGCTTGCCCACTAGTTTGCCTAAACCAAGTTGTTGGCTTGCTAGGAGCTAGGTATGCTCGGAGTTAGGAAAGCTCAAAGCTAGACATGCTTGGAGCTTGACATGCTCGGAGCTAGAGCTAGGCATGTTGGGAGCTATGCATGCTGGGAGCTAGGCAAGCTATGCATGTTGGGAGCTAGGCGTGTTTGGGAGTTAGGCACGCTGGGAGCTACGCATGCTGGGAGCTAGGCACGCTAGGAGCTACGCATGCTTGGAGCTTGACATGCTCGGAGCTAGGCATGCTGGGAGCTACGCATGCTTGGAGCTTGACATGCTCGGAGCTAGGAGCTAGGCATGTTGGGAGCTATGCATGCTGGGAGCTAGGCATGCTGGGAGCTACGCATGCTTGGAGCTTGACATGCTCGGAGCTAGGAGCTAGGCATGTTGGGAGCTATGCATGCTGGGAGCTAGGCATGCTTGACTAGTGAGGTTGCTTGGGAATTATGGTGACTTAGCTCGGAAGGACCAACAAGGCCGAACGATCGAGACGAGCTCGTCGGCAAGACCACCTTGGGCGAGCTCTTGGAGCTCGCCCTCCTTGGACGAGCTTGGAGTTCGCCCAAGGTGTGCCGGGCGAGCTCCACGAGCTCGCCCTCGCGAGCTCCCCGCATGGGCGAGCTTGGAGCTCGCCCTCCTTGGACGAGCTGGAGCTCGCCCAAGGTGTGCCGGGTGAGCTCCATGAGCTCGCCCTCCCCGCATGGGCGAGCTCCTAGCTCGCCCACCTCGCCCAAGGCCACGTGGGCGAGCTCATGAAACTTGCCCAATGTGTTGATCCGGCCACTTTTCAGGTATGTACGGATGAAATAAAGTCGATCTATGAGGTGTTTTTACGGGTTTGACCCGTCTGGGTATCATTGGCTATCAACTTCAAGGGGTAACTCAAGGCTCTTTTGACAATGTCTGCTCCAACCTGCAAAACAAAGGGAACTCATGATTAACTAGAAAAAATAGAGTTAACTTAGAAAAAACTTTCAAGATGATGCGAATCCTAATATAGTGGCATCCTAATAAGAAATTTAGCAGCATCCAACATCACTTCTCAACCTATAGAATACACAGACACGAACAAGGACAGGAGACAGACACGGGCACAAATAGTGATGGAAACAGAATATTTAAAAACAAACACATAGATGTAAATAAAAAAAATTCAAGTCTCAAGCCGCAAATCACTAATGAAAATACATAAAAAGTATATGTGTATATACAAAAATGATACTTAAATTATCTAGTAAACGAAAGGGGTAGTGACAAACTGTTTATTAGGGATATTAGAGAAAAAAGACTTCGAAAAAAACTCTGGCATGCCCTGCACTGTATTGGCACGGACTGTGGGTGCACAAACTTACGGGTTGATATATATATATATACACCCACAAACTTACGGGTTGATATATATATATATATATATATATATATATAAGAAATTACTTGGCCTCTTTGTATGGCCATACAATTACCAAAATACTCCTAAATCTTTTATTAATCACAAATAGTATGCCAACATGAAAAATGACTGAAATATCCTTGAGACTTTTAATAATTTCAATTTATCATAATATACTATATTCTTAAAATATCTGTAATTTATTTGATAATATTGTCAATTACAATATTATCATATCACATAATATTTGTAATTAAATTCCGAAAAAGAAGTTAAAAACAATTGAAAAAAAGAACTGTGCAAGCACGCAACGCATGTTGAGGGATATATATATATATATATATATATATATATATATATATATATATATATATATATTAGATTTATTTTATCATATCGATGTTCTCTAAATTTAACTAGAGTACATTAGATTTATTTTAATTACTAAATTTTATTTTAATATTATTATGTGAAAATTTGATTGAGTTAATAATTCTCAAATAACTTTAAAAGTATTTGAATAATTTTCTAACTAGGATATAATTTTTAAATTTAGTTTATGTTAATGTCACTTTATATTATCAAAAATAAAGAAGTGATATATTATTAAATTATATAAATATTTATACATTTTATTGATTTAAATAGCAATAGATCTATATAAGTAGCAAAAAATTAATTCTTTTGATAACACGTAGAAAATAATTAAATAATCTTATTTTTATTTCTCACAAGCTTACCTACTGAACAATATAATGAGTAACCACATTTAAATTTTTTTCATGAATTAATCAATATAGATATAAAAAAAATAGAGGAAATTACAAGAAGGTACCACTTTTTAAAACATCTTTCAACTAAATCACCCTAAAAACTCTTCTTTCAACTAAATACATCTTTTAAAAAATATCTTTCACATAAGTCTATTTTATGGAACCCTAATCTAATTAATCCATTTTTATGACTTAAACACCCCTATCTAATTAATCCATGTTCTCAATGGCAGATTGTTCGATTGGTTGAATTGCTTTAAAATTTCAGAACAAGTATCGAATTTTGTTCTTCACAAATTGAATCTCGTTGTCGTTCTCATCCTCGTCTTCAATCAATTTCAATCAATGTTGCTGGATTGCACATCGATGATACCACTGTCATTTGGTTGAGACGGCTGGCTAGTGGATCTTAAAATACGTTCATGGTGTTCATCGCACCAGTAGAAATTATTCGGATGATTTAGCGATGCCGGACAAATGTAGTAGTACCTTCCCGGATGAGTAGAATATTGACCAGCCATACGTAGAACCATACATCCATTCCCGCACGAACATTGGGGTGGACTCTTCGTTTCAAAATTACCTCTGTCGAATAAATACGTTAAAAAAGGGAACTATAATTGCAGACGCATGTATTGGCATATTGTTCATTAAATAAGAAGTACGTAAATATTTACTACATTTTTGAAAACAAAATGTTGAAATGTGAAATAAGCTCTAATATGTGCAAATCAATGTAAGCTGTTAAACTTTTGTGAAGTTTAATTCATAAAATTAAACTATCGATGCATGTTGAGTCTACCGATGCATGTAATTTACATGCACCGGTAGACGACTCAAAATTATAATGTATTTGAGATGTTCGATCAATTGTTTGAATTAAAATTTTGAGAATGCAATGATATTGAAACCATTGGTGCATGTAATTTACATGCACCGGCAGTTCATGAGTCTATCGGTGCATGTAATTTACATGCACCGATAGACTCAGTGGTGCATGTAATTTACATGCACCGGTAGTTCATGAGTCTATCGGTGCATGTAATTCACATGCACCGATAGACTCATTGGTGCATGTAAATTACATGCATCTTTAGACTTAGGTTTTGCTTTCTTATTCATTTTGTTATTTCACATCTCAAGCCTTCTATTTCAGATAAATATTATAAAAGAAAATGCACCAACATAAATTAGAATGATGTAATTAATCCAAACCACGTAAGAAGTAATTTCAGAATACCATAAACATATGTAAATAAACAGAAACAAAGAAAGAAAGAAATTCCTAAATGAAACGAAACACCAGATAGTAAAAATCCCACATGTGCTCAACTGAATTCCAATTACCAATCTATCGGTGCATGTAATTTACATGCACCGATAGTCTACCGGTGCATGTAAATTACATGCATCGGTAGACTCAACATTTGCAACCACGTAAGAAGTAATTTCAGAATACCATAAACATATGTAAATAAACAGAAACAAAGAAAGAAAGAAATTCCTAAATTGAAACGAAACACCAGATAGTAAAAATCCCACATGTGCTCAACTGAATTCCAATTACCAATCTATCGGTGCATGTAATTTACATGCACCGATAGTCTACCGGTGCATGTAAATTACATGCATCGGTAGACTCAACATGCATCGATAGTTTAATTTTATGAATTAAACTTCACAAAAGTTTAACAGCTTACATTGATTTGCACATATTAGAGCTTATTTCACATTTCAACATTTTGTTTTCAAAAATGTAGTAAATAATTACGTACTTCTTATTTAATGAACAATATGCCAATACATGCGTCTGCAATTATAGTTCCCTTTTTTAACGTATTTATTCGACAGAGGTAATTTTGAAACGAAGAGTCCACCCCAATGTTCGTGCGGGAATGGATGTATGGTTCTACGTATGGCTGGTCAATATTCTACTCATCCGGGAAGGTACTACTACATTTGTCCGGCATCGCTAAATCATCCGAATAATTTCTACTGGTGCGATGTGAGGGTTGGAGACTAGGGTTTGATATTGAAGGAGGTGATCCAAGGAAGGCAGAAGACTATTTTGGTCATTTTGACCAAAATTGGACCTAGTTGAAAGAATATTTTTGGGGTGACTGGGCTGAAAAATCTTTTACCAAGTAGTACCCGGCCCGAAATTTTCCCAAAAAAATATTGAAACTCATCATATAAATATGAGCCCAATAGTATGATTCTGAAGCCCGATAAATAAACATACACACATATATAATTGAGGAAATTGTAAAAAAGTACCACCAAATAACACTTCAACTAAATCCATGGAAAAATAACTTTTCTTAATATACCCATTGTAAAACTTTTATTCACATATGTCCATTTTTAAAACTTGTAATCTATTAGGTTTTTTCTTCTTACTAAAATACCCTCACACCCATCTTCAATGGCATATGTCTTCATCGTCTCCACCACATTCTTAAACTCATCCCTCCCACCACCACCAATTAACGCCGACCGCCGCAGCCACCGGAATCTTGCACTAGGAGAATCTTCACATGAATCCTAAAACTTTCTGTGGAGATGGTGGTTTATGTTCGCGAAATCATCTGCCTAAATTCTCCAATCCATCTGCGTGAATCATCTGCCCATCGTGAAATCATATGCGTGAAAAATTCGTGGCTTGCAAATCCTTCTGAGTTGGACATTTGCATGTTCGGTTTTGATTTTGATTTTGAATTTATGACTTCGATGCGGTTGGCGGCACCAGTGAAAGATATGGATTTTTATGCAGATTTTAATTGTGCATAAACCAACAAATTCAATCGTGCATAAACCAACAAATTCAATCGTGCATCTTCAAACATTAATAATCATGCATAAACCAAAAATTCAACTGTGCATAAAATTTTCTTGCACAACAAACTAAAATAATCATGCACAACAAACAATACTAATCGTGCATAAACCAACAAATTCAATCATGCATCTTTATTTCAATCGTGCATCTGTGCACAATTTTAAACATTGTGGTGCATGATTTTTTTAATATGCACGCTTTTTTAACATATTGCTGCACAATTTTCGCAATTGGGTGCACGATTTTTTCTGATAGGGGTGCACGATTTTTGTAAAGGGGGGTGCATGATTTTTTAATATGTTGGTGCACGCTTATTTAACATGGTGGTGCACACTTTTAAATATGTGGTGCATGATTTTTTAACATTTGATGCACAATTTTTGCAATTGGGTGCACGATTTTTTGTGACGGGGTGCACGATTTTTTGTGATGGGGTGCACGATTTTTAACTATTTTTAACATGTTGGTGCACGATTATTTAACATGGTGATACGCGATTTATGTAATGATGCTGCACGTTCTGAAATCATATCTGAAAAATTGTTAGGGTTTCCAAGAGAGAGCAGTCGCGCCTTTCATCGCGCCTGAGGCTGATGTTGGCCGTGGTTGAGTTGATCAAGCTTTTCCTATCGTCGGAGCTGAATTCAGATCCACTAATTGCTAGGGTTTTCGAGTTTCGTAGCAATCCATCGCGCATTGACTTCCATGAACGTGGAGTTGATAATATTTTTTTTTGTTGGAATGATGCTTTGAATATTGAATAAAGAGTTGCAGTTGAATGTATTGATAAAAAAATTGATGATGATGTTTGTTTGTGATGAATGAATGAATTTGACGAGAAGCAATGTGGCTCTTTTTGTAATTTTACCCAAAACGGACATATGTGAACTTAAATTTTTTTGGCCAACTAAAATGAATTATGTTCCATCAGTTGATACCGCCCTTAAGTACCCCTACATAATTTTGAAGCATTATCACAATCAGCCCCAATTGTTCTTTTCATTTTGTTTTGTATTTTTCTTTATTTTGTGTTAAGGTGGGGCTTCGCTTCAATATGGATTTTTTGATACTAATCCAGTGGTAGTGCCAGAGATCTATTTTTCAATACAGATTTTTAATAATAATCTCACAAATAATTATACAAATAAATTAAATTTTATTATAATAATATCCCGAACTCGTATTGATGTTCTCTAAATTTAAATAGCGTACATTAGATTATATTTTAATAATAAATTATATATATATTTTTAAAAATGTGTAAAAATTTGATTGAGTGAATAAATAATAAATTTTTTTCAAATAACTTGAAAAGTACTTATTTATAATAATTTTTTAACAAGGATACAATTTTTTTGAAGTTTAGTTTATGTTAATGTCACTCTATATTATCAAAACTAAAGAATTGATCCATTGTTCCAATTATGTAAATGTTAGTACATGTTATTGATTTAAATACCAATCAATTTATATAAGAAGTAAAACATTAATTCGCTTGATTACATGTAGTTGTATTAAAATAATTAATGAATCTGTAGGATCAAGCATTTGTCATTCGAAAAGTTATAACTGGTGTTAACGATGTAATTTTAATCTTTAAATCATAGAGAAGCCCAAGCGTCACACTTCGATCACTCTCTAAGTATGAACAAGTATTGCACTTAAACAATCGCACTCCCAATAATTACACTAACTTGCAGCTCATGGGAATCGAACACATGACATTGACTTTGATACTAATTATAGGATCAAGCGTTTGACGTTTTACCAAAAGCTAATCAGTTCCTACTATACGTACTAAATAATATAATGAGTTAGCCCATTTAAATTTTTCATGAATTAGTCAACGTAAATTTAGAATATAAAAACAAATGAGATAAATGTGCAGCTCAATGATATGATTCTGAAGTTTCAACACTTTCAGTCACTGCCTTCTCACAATCTGCCCCATTATTCTTTTCTTCTTTATTTTGTTTCAAGGCGGGGCTTCACTTCAATACGTCCTAAATGCATGAAATTTGATGTTTAGACCCCTCTTTCTTTAATCCCACCTACAAACAACAACAAAATTATCAGTTAAGAGCTATCAAAATGATTAAACCAATGAAATATCTGTATAAAAATTGAACTTATCAGTAGAAAACTGTTAGACTCACCGATCTTATCATTTCCATTGTTATGAGCCTCAACGTCGTCGTCGCCATTGTCATCGTCGTCTAATACGAAGTTTGTTAGAGAGTATTGACACTCGATCTTTTTATGGTACAACTCGATCATGATAAGATAAAGGACCACGATGAAAATTGTCATTCCTACTACGAACCAACTAAATAGAATATTTACTAAAGCTTTAGCACGTTCTAGAGCCTCTTTCCCATGGCACCGTACCACATCATGACCTTCCTCCAAGTTTAAGAAGCAACCTTTAGGTATTAGACTAGGGGTATATAACATGTACCCGATGACTATGAACCAAACACCCTGAAACATAATACTAGCAGACCTCACGAGGCTATTCAAGAAACTTCGGGGATAACTAATGCCTAAAAAGGTAGTGGAAAGTGAGATAAAGATTACAATTTGAAGAAGCCAGTGGTATTGGCCCTCAACCCCGATGTGATCCGTAGAGTGGAGATGGAAGAGGAGGAGTTGCTGTCCGAAAGCCACAGTGCCAAGCAAACTGGTAAGTCCATATTGTGCCGGCGGGGAAAGTTTATCTAGTATGATTGATAAAAAGGCATATGTGAAAAAAGATAAGGAAATATTCGAATGTTCAAAATGACGGAGATGGTAAGAAGGGATGGTTCCATCGAGGTCAAGGGGCTGGTGGCGATGGGGCGTTATGAAGAGTTCCCCTGCAATAGACATGAAGCCTGCAATCATGATCAGATAGAGCTCAAAATACTTGATTCTCGAAGTGGGAAACCATAGTGGAGAGCTGTAGGATTTGGGATTTATGGCATGCAGTTTGATGTGATTGAAAACATGCCATACTCCGATGATGAAAAAGGCAGACCCATGTGCCACATGCCCTGTGAAACTACCCATATCTGTTTCAACTTTCTTGAAAGTGGTTTAGTTTTTGTAAGTTTGGGGTAAAGGTATATAAATACTGTATCAGTGTATGGGTTTTTATATAATGCTTTGATGCTTCATACTTGTAAAAGGTTGAATATTATATTCGAACTTTTGAAATTCGAAGAGGGTTTCACTAATTTTTGTTTCTCTACTTTTCTTTGCTTGGAGAAGAACATGAAATTGGGTTTTTTTTTTCAAAACGGGTATGATTGACACGCTATGTGTGCATGTACAATAAAATATTTTGTGTCAAATAATCTGTGTAAAATATTTTGAGATTATATTAAAACCAAAGACCGTATATATTAGTTTTATATGGTGTTTTATAATATTTGTGGATGATAAGTGATGTGATCGTTTAAATTATTATAAGGCATATGACGACTTGCCACTATCGGTTTGGTTGGACAAAACATATGAAAATTAAGGCAAGGCCGATGAATTTTCATACAATGAAGAGTTGATGGACCAACTCAATACGGAATATATTGCTAAACGGTTTCATGAAGAATCAAGTTCTTATTGCTATTCCGAGGAGGAGGATGAGGAAGAGGTTTTGCCACACAAACCTTATGCACCAACCACAACATATAAGAAGTATAACTTAAGGCTAAGGACAAGTGTAAGGCCCTCGTACCGTATTATCGAAAATCATGTTTAGTTTCTCAACAATTATGTGATTTATCTTATGTTTATCATCTGGTTGAGAATAAAATGAGGAATATTAGCTTTGATAACAACTTGATATCATATTTAACATTTTGTAACTGTGATGTCCCGATATTTGATAATGAGAATTAATAGAAATTTGTACATTTATTTGTTAATTAGTTAGAAATTAAGTAATGAGAATATAATATAATTAATGAGAGTAGAAATTGACATTGTACATGTCAATTGACAGTCGGGTCAAAACATGGTGAATGACAAATATATTTGTGAAATATTCGGATTAATAACAAAATTTTATTAAAATGATTTAATAAATATAAAATTTGTATTAAATAGAAAGATTTAATTTTTGTGATTAAAATAAGGACACGAAGTCAGGTGTGGATTGTGCATGTGATGTACATGCATCAGTACAACGGTGACACCCCGATGTCCATGATTGGTCGGAAATTAATATATATCGGTATAGGAAGTAAAACACACAGTAAAATATGTAAAACACACAGTAAAATATGTAAAACACACACAGATCGCGGACACCTACTAAAAGGTGCGAAAACACACTGCTCGCGATTCACCGACCACCGTGTATAAATCCACTCCGTTCGCCGCCGTCCGACCACCTATCGACGAGCCCGACCTACCACCGTGTTCACAACTCATAGGCGTATCTTTACATACCAGATAATAGAAATTTGGTGTTCGAAAAGGTGTTCAATTTTACCCTGGAACGATGAAACTCGCGCAGACTGGGGTTTGAGCGTTTTGGTTCGATTTGTTCGATTCTACTACGAATTGGAAGCAACCAAAGCACCGAATCTCTTCCTTTTACCTGGACGAAACTTTCTACACCTGTCGCCCCCTCTACCGCCGTCGGAGATGGCCGGAATCGTACGAAATGCGTGCGTGAATTGTGTGCGATTTTGGGTAAATTTGATATCCGATTTTTCCGACTTTGCTTCGATAATTACCAACTAAGTTGGACTATAATTGTTGAATAATAATTTGAATTGGTGAAAAATAATTTAGCAAATTAAATTATGATGTAATCGCATCAATTTAATTACCCTAAATTGGTTAAGCTGTGACTAAAATTGATAACCGATTTTTAATGATTAGTTTCTTGAATTGTGAATTTATATTGATATGCAGTGACTACTTCGACCCTACAAGCTCAAGTACCCTTGTAGATCGAGAAAGAAAGGTATGTTGCGATCCGGTAACATACGACAGGTATCTGTATCATTTGATATATGATTTGTTGTTGAATTATGTGACTTACGTGGCTACGTGATTTTATTTAAATTATATGGCATTCATAGCATTCATAATTGCACATCGATGTATGGAAATAAATGTTTTGTTAACACACATTAGTTTTTATACATACATCGATGCATGACATACACGTTGAGCTATATCCTTGAATACCCTGATACTTCTTGGGTTCTGATATCGATCATTGGGGATTGGTACTGCGATACTATGTTGGCATTACATAGCCCGATATGCATAGGGAATCGTGGTCCCCTTTGATTGGTATGATTTGTTGAGACAGGGATTGGTGGCACCTTGCTAATGTCATCCGTCTGGATATCCCTATATGATTATGTGATGTCAGGACCTGGGGTTGGTGGCGCTTTGCCGACGTCCATCCGTCTGGATACCCTATAGGCTTGACAGGCTCGAGCTATTCTGATATGGTTGGACTTTCGTTTATTGATTCAGATATACCCAGTTGATGGGTGTACAATATGATACCGACATGACATGACATGTATTGCATTGCATTTCATATATCATTTTATAGATACATGATGTATATTCTATGATCATTCCATATTGGGCCCTCACAACAAGGCTGAAGAGGAAATAATAATCTATTAGTACTTGGTTTTTTAGTAATCAATTTGTTCTTACTTGCTCAATTTCTGTTTGCTCTTTTATCGTAATGTATAAAGTATATCTTAGGTTTCACAGTATTTGATAGGTCTTGGTCTGATACCCTTACTTTGTATTATCTATATTTCTTCAGTAATTAATAAAAAAAACTTGTATAAAATTTGGATGACATTGAGATAGCTTTGTGTCTTAATAAACTTACAATAATGGTACCAAAAATAATTAGTATAAGGAGTTGATTCTTAATAACATAGTATACATACGTGTTGATCATATTAATGCAATTGAGTTGGCTTTCGAAGAGAAGGACAAATCAAGGACAAGGACCTTGGATTAAAAAAAAAAAAAACAAATCCTGCAGATTCTTAGGTCCTTGATCCTCGCTTGGTTTAAAATTTTATTTTGCCTTCTTTTTTCGATGACAATAACTACCCTTTTGTGCATATATATTAAAAATCATCTTGGATAAAGTGTTTATTTTCATCAAACTACATAAATAATCTGTCTATTTAAAAAATCACGTGAGGTTATTCGCCACTAGCTCAAATGATTCTGTAGAATTTAGTGCCCGCAGAACCCGAGGTCCTTCACCTCGACTTTTGTAGGATTTAAAAAAAAAAACTGGCAACAATATGGTTAAATTTTTTTCTAAAAAAATTTAGTGAATGCATAATCCTAGTTCATCGTCCTCGGTTGACCCTAGTTTATTTGATGTACTCTTATAACATTGTTTTAGGAGTATATAAATCCATTGTTATTATATATTTCATTTGAAATATATAAACTATACTATATATAGCCTCTTAATACGGCAGCATCAAATTGATTCGTTTCTCCGTAATCCCGTAGTGCCCGCTAATTTGCTCAACTTTCTCTTTTTCCAAAAATATGATCCATTTTTGTATAATGTAAAATTAAGATTCTTCCAGTATTCCATGTGACGACTTCACACTTTCCAAACACACATGTAGTAGCACCGGTCTCATTGTATTCACTTCGTATTACAAATATCAATACATATATATATAATATATATATAGATATTTATGTATTTTGATTTTTATAAATATCCGATCCATATAAATATTTTTTATAACAATAGCACGTTAATTCTCATACTCATTTAACTTTACTTTTATAATTTTATGGAAACACCATGATTCTTGAAAACCACATCAACTTAATCTATTTTCGCATTAATTTCATTATGGAAATGTATCTTAATAAATAATACAATAAAATTTCTATAAATTAATAATATTGGGACCATACAATTTTATTAACTTAGAGATTAATGTCATATGACATATTGGTCTTCTCGGATAAAATCTCTTACAAGAAGACCGAACAAACATATACTGAGCAGAAGATATCCGAGTAAGCAACATCCGAGTACAAGGTAGCCGAACACTATTAGACTCTGCTCGATTTAATGGCCAAAGATTAGCGGAAGACCCGGCTATAAACAACAGATTAACCGGCAGAGATAAACGTGCATTAATTGAGTGCGGATTTCTCGGACACACTCGCTACATTAGCGCCACTATCAAGGGAAATCAAATCCCAGCTTTCCCGTCAAGTAATCATAAAGATCGAGCCTATAAATAGAGGCGGGGAACCTCATTAGGAGGACAAAAGAAGAGACTCCGAAGAGAGCATCAATTTATTTGTTCGGTCATCTCTTATTATTTTTCCAGATGTTCTTGTTGATTTTTCACTTAGATATTATGTCAAGTCCTGTAACAAATAAAAAGTGACTAGTACAAATTATACTAGACTAGATCCCGTGATTTTCCTTCAATTCGAGGGTTTTCCAAGTAAAAATCTTGGTGTTTTTCTTTTATTTTCCGAAAACACTTAAATCTATCGAACACAGAAAAAATCGAATCGCATCATTGGCATCGTCTGTGGGAACAATTTTAGAGCAAATGCGTTGAAGTATAAAATTTTCTTATTACGAAAATCCAAGGCAAAATGGTTAAGAGTAAGGGCCGTGGACAAACTTCGAGGGGGAATATACCAAACCCCCCTCCGTATTCGTCCCTGGTACAGGAAGAGAAGGAAGGGGCAGAGTCATCTCAAAATGTTCCCCGGGCATTTCCTGCTAGGGAAATGCCCCTGGAACAGTTAACTGGGGTAATCATCAGAACTGTGGGAGAAGTCATGAAGCAGTTTATGACTCCGCCCCAGCCAGATAAAACCACAGAAGAGGTAGAAGATTTAGCCTCTTCAAATGAGCCGAAGGAAAGTGCGAAGGAGATAAAAGATCCTTCTAATCAGATGCGGGAGGAAGTTGACAAAGCTTTGCACCACCAGATGGAGGACTTAAAAGATGAGTTGCAGCAGATGCGTAACAAAATGGAGAGGCATATATATCCAGCACGAAGGGGAACCCACTTGCTCCCGAAGTTATCAAAGATCCCCTACCATCCAGTTTCCAAAATTTGAGTGTTGGGAAATACGGTGGCGGCACAGATCCTGAGGAATACTTGTCTCGATTTGAGAACGCTTCACTCCTTCATCAACTTACAGACGGAGTGAAATGTAGAGTCTTTTTTACTACTCTTGCTGGAGCTGCACAATCTTGTTTAATCATTTGCCTTCGGGCATCATATATTCTTTCTCCAAATTCAGCTCACTATTCTTTCATCAGTTTGCAAGTAGTAGAAGTTGCAAGAGAACAACCCTTAGTCTGTTCGGGCTCAAACAAGTAGAGAAGGAATCCCTTCGAGATTTTTTGAAGAATCAAGCATGCCTGGATGTCCCTCATGTCACTTCAGAAATACTAATCAGCGCTTTTACTCAAGGGCTGAGAGAAGGAGACCTGTTCAAATCTTTAGCAAAGAAATCGCCTTCGGGGTGGATCATACAGAGGAGAACATTTTCGAAGATGATGAGCTAGTAGATTTGGGGGAAGACAAGGACCCCATGATGGGCCAATTGGCAATAATCCCTTTCCTCGGAATAATACCAACCCGGGAAGGGGGGTACCTCAGCCAGTACCATGGGCGGTTCGAGGAGGAAGGCCAGAAGAAGACAATCAAGCCGTGGGAGAGGTGGTTCTAAATAATGTTCCTAATCGATGAACTATACATTTGATCTCTGGGGGAATGTCAGGTTAGGATTCTAACCGAGCAAGAAAAAATCATGTTCGAAAGCTCCAAGTACTATCCATTAACCCAGATTACACACCAGAAGGCCCTTCTATAGCTTTCGGACCCGAGGATTTGCTGGGGATTCACTTCCCTCATGAAGATGCATTGGTTATCTCTGCCACGGTAGTCAATTACAATGTACAGAGAATTTTCGTGGACACGGGGAGTTCAGCTGATGTGCTTTTCTTCAGTACCTTGACCCATATGGAGTTGGGAAGCATAACCATACAAAAGGTAAACACCTATCTTCATGGATTTGCCGAGGAGATTGTAAACCCAATGGGGCAGGTGTCTTTACCAGTCACATTAGGTGAAGAACCGAGGATAAGAACCAAAATGATCAACTTCCTCATAGTGGATGCGCCCTCATCTTATAATATAATACTGGGCCGACCAGCATTAGCTGCTTTTCAGGCAGTGGCATCTGGTCGGTGAGGAAGTGGGGCAAGTTATAGGAGATCAAAACTCCTCGATAAAATGTTATGTGCAAGAATTGAGGCAAGAGAAGGAACAGAAGAAAGAGGTGGGCGAGCGAGGAGAAAACCATAAGAGGAAGCATGAAAGGATGGAGGTTGAAGAGCGAGTAACTCCCGCGGAGGAGTTTTTAACAATCGAACTGGGTCATTCTACTCAAACCACAAGAGTGGGATCACAATTAGGTCCTGAGTTGCAGAGAAGGGTGATTGATTGCTTGAGACAGAACGTAGATGTGTTCGCTTGGAGTACCTCCGACTTAGTCAGGATAAAGCCTGAGATTGCCGAACACAATCTTAATATTGATCCTAACGCTCGGGCAATCAAGCAGAAAAGGAGACATTTTGGGCCCGAGAAGGATGCGATTATTGCCAAACAAGTAGAAGAGTTGCTGAGAGCATACCACGTACGGGAAATCAGTTTCCCCACATGGCTTTCAAATGTAGTCCTAGTACCCAAGCCATGAGATAAATGGAGGATGTGTGTGGACTTCCGAGACGTTAATAAAGCGTGTCCCAAGGATTGCTACCCGCTTCCGATGTCGATCAGCTAGTGGATTCTCCTGCAGGGCATGAACTACTATGTCTTATGGATGCTTATCAGGGATATCATCAAGTCCTTTGGCTCAGGAAGATCAGCCAAACGTCAGTTTTGTGACAGCAAGAGGAACTTTTTGTTACGTAGTCATGCCCTTTGGCTTAAAAAATACTGAGGCCACTTATCAAAGGCTGATGAATAAAATGTTCAAAGATCAGATAGGACGGAATGTAGAAGTTTACGTGGATGATATCCTTATCAAGAGCAAGAGGGCGCAAAATCTAATTGAGGATATGGAGGAGGTCTTTGGTACTTTGCGGAAGTTTGGCATGAAGTTGAATTCTGTCAAATGCACATTCGGAATACATAGTGGAAAGTTCCTGGGGTACATGGTTACCGAAAGAGGTGTTGAAGCCAATCCCGAGAAGATCCGAGCAATTCAAGAGATGAATCATCCTCGGACGTTGAACGAAGTACAGAGGTTGGCAGGAAGAATAACTACTTTGAGTCGCTTCATATCGCGTTCAGCCGATAGGAGTTTGCCTTTCTTTAAGGCATTAAGACAAGGGATTCGATTCGAATGGAATGACCAATGCCAAAAAGCCTTCGAGGATTTGAAAGAGTATTTGGCTCAATTACCACTAATGAACAAACCCGAGCATGATGATACGCTCCTTATCTATTTGTCTGTGAAAGAGGATGTCATCAGCTCAGTATTGGTAAAAGAGAAATCAAGGCACCAGTGTTCAGTGTATTATGTTAGCCGAGCACTACATGGAGCAGAGCAAAGATACCCTGAAGTCGAGAAATTGACTTTAGCCCTAGTAACCAAGGCGAGAAAGCTTCGACCATACCTTTTATCTCATCCCATCATAGTAGTGACAAACACCCCGCTGGGAAGATTGTTATCTAAAGCCGAAAAATCGGGACAGATGGTGAAGTGGGCCACCGAGCTGAGTGAGTTTGATATTTCTTATCAGCCCCGAACTACCATCAAAGCTCAAGCCTTATCAGATTTCCTGGTGGCGGTGGCCCACATCCCCGAGGAGAAGGATTGGAGCTTGTATGTAGATGGATGATCCACTTAATTAGGAAGTGGTGTAGGAGTCGTGTTCATTAGTCCCGAAGGAGAGGAAATCAAAGTGGCCATCCAGTTTGGTTTTCATTCCTCGAATAATGAGGCTGAATTCGAGGCCCTTATCTCTGGTTTCGAATGGCGTTGGATGTTAGAGCTCGGAAGGTGGTAGCATTTATGGATTCTATGCTCGTAGTACAACAAGTGAATGGAATATACAAAGTGAAGGAGGAAAAGTTCAAAAAATATGTGGAGAATGCTCGAACATTGATGAGACAATTCCAAAATATAAAGTTAACACAGGTACCTAGGGAAGAAAATGACCGAGCCGATGAATTGGCAAAGTTGGTCAGCTCAATCCATGAATGGAAAAGCAGGAATGTATTAGTGCAGGAACTTTTAATCTCCCACATGTCTGTCAATAGCATAATGAGTTTGGAACATGTATTATGGCTGACTGGCGTGAGCAAATCATTAAGTTCCTGAAAACGAAGACTTTGTCATCTGATCCAAAAGAAGCTGCTCGGGTGAAGATAATGGAAAATCATTTTGTATTGATTGAAGGTAGGTTGTTTAAGAGGGGCTTCTCAACCCCTTTTCTACAATGCAATTCAGTCTAAGAAGGGGAACATTTGCTGAGGGAAATTCACGAGGGCTGTTGTGGTAACCATCTGGGGCCAATATGTTGTACCAGAAAGTTTTCGGGCCGGATACTATTGGCCCACATCGAGAGAAGATGCCGAGGGATTGTAAAAAAATGCAATAATTGCCAGAAGCACGCCAACTTATCCCATATACTGGCCGAAATACTAAATAATAATATCATATCACGTCCCTTCGACCAGTGGGGAATGGACATTGTTGGACATTTTCCCCCCGTGGCGGGGCAAAGGAAATTTCTTCTAGTTGCGGTGGAATATTTCACCAAATGGGTAGAAGTCGAACCCTTAGCAAATATAACTGAAGGAGAGGTCATCAGATTCTTATGGAGAAGCATAGTAAGTCTGTTTGGAATACCGAGGAGGTTAATTTCCGATAATGGAAGACAATTTCAAGGTGGAAAAGTGCGAGAGTGGTACAAGGATATGAAAATTAAACAAGTGTTCACATCAGCATCTTATCCTCAAGCTAATGGACAGGCCGAAGTGACTAATCGGATTTTACTGCACGGGATTAAAACAAGGCTAGAAGGAGCTCGAGGAGCATGGGTGAACGAGTTACCTGGTGATCTGTGGGCATACCGAACAACACCTCGGGTATCTACGGGAGAAACCCCGTACAGTCTAGTATATGGTTCAGAAGCCCTTATCCCGACGGAAATTGGAGTCGAATCTATTCGAGTACAGTGCTATAATCCCAAAAATAATGAAGATATAAGAAAGTTAGAATTGGATGGGATTGACATGTTAAGAGAACGAGCTGTGAGAATAAATGAAATGCATAAACTGAGGATAACCAATGCCTACAACCAAAGGGTTCGCCCAAGAACATTTCAGGTTAGAGACCTGGTGTTGCGGAGAACTAATCCAGTGTAAAGAAACTAGCACCAAAGTGGGAAGGTCCTTATAAAGTGAAAGGGGTGATCGGAAGAGGATCGTACAGACTGGAAGACCATGAAGGTCGCGAGCTGGTGAGACCTTGGAACATTTATAATTTAAAGAAATATTTCATGTGACATTTTAATTATTGTCTTTGTTTATGAATTTGTTCTCAATAAAATAAAGTTGTCAGTAGCGAGTTTGTTTGGAATTTTAATGATTTACTCGTGGGATCGGGATGTTTGGTCCACGTTTAAACATAAAATTGCCTAAGTAGCGAGCTTGTTCGGAATGTTAATGATTTACTCGTGGGATCGGGATGTTTGGTCCACGTTTAAACATAAAATTGCCTAAGTGATTGTGCTTGGGGTAGCAAGCTTGTTCGTAATTTTAATGATTTACTCGTGGGATCGGGATGTTTGGTCCACGTTTAAACATAAAATTGCCTAAGTGATTGTGCTCGGGGTAGCGAGCTTGTTCGGAATGTTAATGATTTACTCGTGGGATTGTGATGTTTGGCCCACGTTCTAAACTCAAATTTGTACAAGTGTTGGGGATCAGGATTTTGAACAGCAAAATGAATAAAGCTATTTCCATTCATTCAAGGAGATATTACATCAGAACAAAAGCAAGAAAAGAAAAATAACATCCCTAATCTATGGTTGAAAGAATTTCTCAGGAAAGCTTTCCAAAGCAGCTCCAACATCAAGAAAATCCTTTGGAATCCCTTCAGGAGGATAACCCTTTGCCTCAAATTGGCGGACACAGGCCCCAAACCCCTGATCGGAAGCCTGTCCTTTCTGATACTTAGCTTTCAGCTTCTCGGCCATTTTAGCTTTCATCATTTTCGTTTCTGAAAAGAGTAAGCAAAGGTTAGTCCGAGGCTTCGAGCATAACAATCAGAGTATACAAACATGTGAGAATGCTCAGAAACACTCACCGAGGGGCATCTTCAAGGATGCGCCCTTCGGGCTCAGCTGGAACAAGTACCACAGTCCGTCGTCAATCAGCTCCGCTAAGTTAAAGCACTGATAGACAAGCTTACGACGAATCGACAGATACGGTTCATTCTCAAGGTGTCCCTTGATTGATTTGCCCTTCGGGAGGTCTTCCCTCCACTTCATGGGGCAATCCCAAGGCTGGAGTGGACAAGCAAAGAAATAGAACCTCTTCCAATTCTTGATCGACGAGGGGTAGTTCTTGAGGAAACCAACCCCTATTCGAGAAGAAAAGTAAAAAAAACCACTTCAACAAAAAAGGAGGGGACAGGAAAGCGAAGACCTCTTCGGAGTTGGTCTAAATAGAAAGGAAAATAGCCCTTAGAGGGCAAATGAGGACGAGATCCTGAAGGGGGGGCAATAATAGAAGTCCCTTCAGAAATCTCCCACCTCGTACGGATATTAGATAAATGTTGGTCCGATCTAACTCCTGATTCGAAAATTTCTATGTTCTGTCATCTCTTATTATTTTTCCAGATGTTCTTAAGTGTTGATTTTTCACTTAGATATTGTGTCAAGTCCTATAACAAATAAAAAGAGTGACTAGTACAAATTATACTGGACTAGATCCCGTGGTTTTTCCTTCAATTCGAGGGTTTCCCAGGTAAAAAATCTTGATGTTTTTCTTTTATTTTTCAAAAATACTTAAATCTACCGAACACGAAAAAAATTGAATCACATCAGAGATTTATTAATTTATCGAGTTACATATGCAATAACCTATCGTCAATTTTTCAATAATATCTATCGCTTCTGACCAATTATTGAGACTCATTTGAAGTATCGACTTTACCATTTCCCTAACTATTTATTTTGAGTTTTGCTAACCCCCTGCGCATGGTTCCTAAATTTTATTATTAATTTATAAATCGGTCCATTATTACGGGCAGACAAACCAGAAAAAGCTAATGTCACACTTGAAAAGAAAAAAAAAAAAGGAAAAGTTAAGAATTCCGAAAAGTAATAAACATGCATGGTAATTGATTTTAGGCTGATCTCTGTATAAGAAGAACCATACGGAGAGACTCGACGAATGCACCTCAACAATCTGATACCTGGCACCACACCCCGTCTTATACATTGCCAAGAGAAACTAGTAAGATATATAGACGTTCAAATACAACATATGAATAACAAATATGCACAAAATCCATATATATTAAATTGTCAACATTTAAGTAGTAACCTAATTCTGACCAATAGAAGCGTTTGGAGAAGATAACGCACATGTTCGACCCGACTTGATTCTCTCTATTGTTCATGTAGTCTTTTTCACAATTCATTGGGATTAAATGCTTAGTTTCAATTGGTAATCTTATTTCATCATCGGCGACACTTAATTATTTTACATATGAATCGAACTAATGATCCCATGAAGCATGCACTATTGACAAGTATCATTGTGGTATATCATTATTATTGGATATGATGATTGATTCTAGATTTACATTTTCCCCATTTTTTGTTTGGGCAGTGAGATATAAGATGAACTTGCAAAAATCTCATTCTATGTATTTAAATGTGTGTTCTGAAATTTGTATCATCCTTAACTGCATAACATGAGTTAACACGTGTCTGAAAGCAATAGAGGGGAAACTTTGGAATAAATAATCTGTATGATTGACATGCGATGTGTGTATATATAATGAAAATATTTTGTGTTAAGTAATCTTTGTGTAAAAGATTCTGAGATTATATTAAAACTAAAGATGATTATTTTTATATGGTGTTTTATAATATTTTTGGATGAAAAGTGGTGTGATCGTTTAAACTTGTCTAGGGCATATGAAGACCTACCGCTGTCGGTTTGGTTGGATAGGGCATATGGAAATTATGACAAGGCTAATGAATCTCCATACAATGAAGAGTTGGTGGACCAACTCAATACGGATTATATGGCTAAACGTTTTCATGAAAAATCAGGTTCGTATTGCTATTCAGAGGAGGAGGATGAGGATGAGGAAGAAGTTTTGCCACACAAACCTTCTGCACCAACCACAACATATAAGAAAATAACTTAAGGCTAAAGACAAGGCTTAAGAGGAAATAATCGCCTATTAGTACTTCGTTTTTTAGGTTTCAATTTGTTCTTAATTACTCAATTTCCGTTTGCTCTTTTATTGTAATGCATAGAGTATATTTTAGGTTTCACATTATTTGGTAGGTCTTGACCTAATCCATCTACCTTGTATTGTCTATATTTATTCATTAATTAATAAACTTAGTGGCATCATGCCATCGATTAAAAAAAAACTCGTATAAAATTTGGATAACATTGAGATAGCTTTGTGTCTTAGTAAACTTACAATAATAGTACCAAACTAATTAGTATAAGGAGTTGATTCTTGATAATATAGTATACATATGTGTTGATCAAATTAATGCAATTGAGTTGGCTTCCGGGGAGAAGGACAAAGCGAGGACAAGGACCTTGGATTCTGTCAAAACAAATCCTGCAGAATCCTAGGTCCTTGATGCTCGCTAGGTTTAAAATTTTACTTTCCCTTCTTTTTTGTGCGAGGTAAAGTGCACATTGTAAAAATCGTAGAGATAAAATGCTTATTTTTAAACTATATAAATAATCTATCTATTTATAAACAATATGAGCATTATTTGCCACTAGCTCAAAGGGTTATGTAGAAATTTAGTGTCTGCATACTCTGAGGTCCTTCACCTTGGCTTTGTAGGATTAAAAAAAAACTGGCCAGAATACTGCTGTATTTCAACTAGAAATAATTTTTTTCTAAAAAAAATTAATGTGCATAATTCAATATCATCGTCCTCGGTTTATCCTAATTTATTTGATGTATCTCTAATAATATTGTCATTAGGAGTACATCCATATATTGATATGACATATTTTATTTAAAATATGTCAAATCAATGATGATGTTGTCCTTTAGAATATAACCAGTGAGAAACTTAGTTTGGCCCACTAGCCCACCCCTTCTGTGCTTATATATATTTATATATTTTAGGAAAAATTGTATATTGGTGCTGTTTTCAGAAAGTTAATTCAAATAAGTCTGGTAAAAAATAATATTTACAAAAAAATACAGGTAGGAGAAAATTAAATTCACATAAGTTCACTTTTTAAAGAGTTGGTTTGCAAAGGTATTTTTTAGTTCCCAAAATACCCTTAAGTTATAAAAAACTCTAAACCTAATTTCACATCAACTCTTTACGTCATTCAATTTCTTCCTCTGCACGTAAATCTTCAATTTTCCGGCGATTCTCAGATCATTATATTCATCGTCATCTTGTCACTTCATCTAGTCGCCTCGACCTAAAAATTATTTGCTAAAATGTTATGCACATGAAATATGTTTGAATTGAAGCATCTAAATTGTTCGTAGCATTTGGAAACCTTTTGAATCGAAGAAGACATCAGACTACTCTGCACATATAATTTCCGGATCTGCTCTGCGCATTCCATCATGTGTATGTATATTGTGTGTGTATGTGATTATAAATTTGAATATCGATGCTAAATTTTAGATAGCGAAAGTCCGTTGGTATTTTTTTTTTTAAAAAAATCTCTCATGGCTTTTACTGATGCATATGTACGAAGAAGTAAGGTATGCATTGGTGTCCGAGCTTATTTGTTCATTTCCAAATTTTACAGTCTGGCATCGAGATATTGCAACGAAGAAGATGACTCATAGAAAAAATAATTGGTGCACGAAAATTATAAAAAGTAACTGGTGCACGAAAATTATAAAAAGTAACTGGTGCACGAAAATATAACATTGGTGCACGAAAATCATAAAAAGTAATTGGTACACGAAAATCATAAAATGTAACTGGTGCACGAAAATATAACATTGGTGCACGAAAATCATAAAAAGTAACTGGTGCACGAAAATGATAAAAAAGTAACTGGTGCACGAAAATATAACATTGGTGCACGAAAATCATAAAAATAACTGGTGCACGAAAATGATAAAAAGTAACTTGTGCACAAAAATTATAAAAAGTAACTGATGCACGAAAATATAACCTTGGTGCACAAAAATACAACACTGATGCACGAAAATACAACACTGGTGCACGAAATTTGTGTTAATTAACTGATTCACAAAATTTGCAAAAAACAAACTGGTGCACGAAAAATAATAACTGGTGCACGAAATTAAATGGTTCGTGCATCACTTACTTAATTGTATGGTTCGTGCATCACCCACTTGCGATTATGATTCGTGCGTCACATACCTTTTCTATGTTTCGTGCATCAGTGACTGATTTTAATTTTGGTGCATTTATTAATGATTTTCAATTTCGTGCATCATTAGCTGATTTTAATTTTCGTGCAACAATTACTAATTTTTCGTGCATTAGTTACTGATTTTCAATCTTTCGTGCACCAGCTACTGTTCATAATTTTCGTGCACCAGTTATTTTTTTATCTGGGTCATCTTCTTCGTTGCAAATTTCAGACTGTAAATTCTAAAAATGAGCAAAGAAGCACGGGCACCAATGCATAATAACTAAAAACATCAAAAGACAACAAATAGTATGTATATATATTCTTACACACCCAAACACACACACATACCGGAATTGAAAAAAAATTGGAACGAAGTGATGAAACCGAAAATCGAAAAGATGAAGAGGAAAACCAACTGTAAGAAATCGTAACTGGCGAGAGAGATTTACGATGAGATTTTAATCGCAGTGGTGAAAGAGATTTAACGAATTGCTGTAACAGATTGAACATTTTTTATATTGCCGCCTTTTCTTATTAAGGGCACTTTTGTCATTTTAACCTAAAGTTGACTTAAATGATTGCAAGTTTTTTTCCTCGACTAGGATGAATAAAGTTTTACCATTGGGTACCGGCCTGAATTTTCCCCTATATTTTATTTAGTTTAGCCCAATAACCCATATACTATTTTTTTAGTAACCGAGTCCACATAGTCTAGTTGGGTTATGTCACGCCCGAGCCCAGACCCAAGCCAACATGACTGCACAGTGGAATCATATAGCAACTACTTTGTCTCTGTCATCGTTATACGAAAATAGTTAACTCAAGTTGCTATAATAGTCAATTGTAAGCCTTTATGAACCACTTTAAATTTTCATCCACAACCAATGTGGGACAAAGGTATTACAATCACCTCACCTTTTAAAACGCGACGTCCTCGTCGCGACCTAACTCGTCGATCCACCGACACCGAGAATCTAGAGGTGGCTCCTACAGGTTCAATAAATGGCTCCGTAATGTAGCACTTTGCCCCTCAGGTTCAAGAGGTGGCTCCCACGTATGTGGCTCTTTGCCCCGCAGGTGGCCCTCGTCATGTAGCACTTTGCCCCTTAGGCTTAAGAGGTGGCTCCCACGCATGTAGCACATTGCACTGCATAACACTTATCTCTCGATGTTGTCTGCCGATGATCGGCTCTGATACCATTCTGTCACGCCCAGAGCCATGGCCCGAGCCAACATGACTGCAGCAACTACTTCGTATTCCGTCATCACTATACGAAAATGGGTAACCCAAGTTGCTATAATAGTCCAATTTAAGCCTTTATAAACCAATTTAAATTTTCATCCACAACCAATGTGGGACAATAGTATTACAGTTTAGGTACATGATTTATTTACCGGGGCGCTTGCACGATGGTATCATTTGGTGGACAACAATTCAAAATAGTCTACCAAAAACAGCAAATTATTTAAGTCTTTTCCTCTTGAAATGACATTAATAACCCCAACCCGGTTACTGTAGCATGTCACTGTAGCGCGTGCATCACCGTTACTGTAGCACGGGCTACTGTGGTATGTGCACCCACATGCAAAAAAAATCGTACACGAACAAGCCAAAAAATCATGCACCCAAAATCAAAATTAAGTGCACAAATGTCCAATTTTAGTGCACCGATGTCTAATTTTAGTACATTAAATGTCCAATTTTTGTGCACCATGCCCAATGTTAGTGCATCCAATGTCTATTTTTACTGCAGCATGTCCAATTGTAGGTTGATGCACTATCATGGTTAAAACATCGTGGTTAAAAAATCATGCACCACATCATGTTCAATTTTAGTGCATGCAATATACCAAAAATCATGCACCAATGTACAAAAATCGTACATCAAGGTCCAATTTTGGTGCGCCAATGTCCAATTTTAGTGCATACAATGTCCAATTTTAGTCTGTCAATGTTCAATTTTAGTGTATACGATATCTAATTTTAGTACACCAATGTCCAATTTTATCGTATAAAATGTCCAATTTTAGTACATCCAATGTCCATTTTTAGTGCACCAATGTCCAATTTTAGTGCACCAAATGTAAAATTACGTGCATCCAATGCCCAATTTTAGTGCACCAATGTCTAATTTTAGTTCATCCAACGTCTAATTTTAGTGCATCCAACGTCTAATTTTAGTGCGCCACTGTCCAATTTTAGTGCACCCCACATCCAATTTTAGTGCGCCAATGTCCAATTTTAGTGCATACAATGTCCAATTTTAGTGCACCAATGTCCAATTTTATTGCATCCAATGTCAAATTTTAGTGCATCCGATGTCCATTTTTAGTGCACCAATCCAATTTTAGTGCACCAAATGTACAATTGCTTGCATCCAATGTCCAATTTTAGTGCATACAATATCCATTTTAGTGCACCAATGCGTGGTTACTGTAGCACGTGCGCTCACAGGCCTAAAAGAATCGTGCACCACCAAGCAAAAGAAAATCGTGCACTCACAGGCCAAAATAAATCGTGCACTCACAGGCCAAAATAAATTGTGCACCACTAGACAAAAAATATCGTGCACCACCAGGCAAAAAACTCGTACACCCAAAGTACAAAAAAATCGTGCATCAATAACCTAGAATACATGTATCAAATGTCGATAACAAATACTAACAAAAATTACGAAAAAAAACAATCTTGATTCGACCACCAGAATGATGAAGAACACAATGAGTTTACGAAAAGGAAATGTGCAATCCAATAAAGTCAACCAATCCATTCATTACAGTAGCTTATCATCTCTCACAAAGAGTAATCGCAGTAAGATTTCTCGATTCAACTCTTAAAATCAATCTACACATAACCATTCAAACGCTTATTTTCCAAATTTAAAATAAATTTAATTATTAAACTTATCTAGGATCATACACCTAATATCTAAAAAAATTTAATAAAAAACTCATTTTTCCAAAAAATAAATCAAATAAAAAATAAAAGCATAATTAGTTTTTTAAAAAGAAACGTAAATAAGATCACGTTTCTTGTGGATTTATTAAAAAAATTCGCACAAAAACGTAAAGGGTTCACGTTTACGTTTCTTGTGTTCATTTTTTTTTTTATAAAAAAAACATGAACAAATAAAGATAGGTAATTGATACTGCACAATACGCTATTTTGACTCACGTTTCATGGTACTTTCGTAAACTATTTATTTTAAACCTGATTTATTGAATTAACAAAATGACTTCTATTTTAACCTAATTTTTTATGTTGGGTGTCTTTATAATTATGGTATTTTTAGGGGCTGTGATCATAATGAAACCATTATTTTATATTTCGAATTATTTTTCAAGTACAATTATTGCTCACTCAGACTTTATTTATTTTCCAAATGATTATAAGTTTTGATCATTTTTTATTCAACTATGGGGGAGCATTCGGTCAAAATCGAACCAAATAAAAATTGAACCAACCAAATTTTTTTTAGCCAACCGAATTGACTGATTTTTACATTAAATCAAACAAAGTGATTCTATAAAATTTCGATTATCATTAAAGATCATTGCCTAACACATAAGTAAAATCATTTAAATTCAACATCTAAACATATAATTGTCTAAAAGATATTTGGCTAAACTTTTTTTAAATAGTTCATAATGTGTGAAGTCTTATTTAACAATAAGATGTTAAAATATTTGGATAATCTTATTTTAAATATGTTAAAAATATTGATGTGTTTGATATTACAAGATCTTTTTATCATCATAATTACCAAAATAAAGAAGATATATGAATAATACATTGGTTAATTTTGAATTTATTTTTATATATATGTAATTTTAAAATATTATCATTAATATTAAAATTAGTTTTTAGTTTTAAAATTTTAAAAAAAGAATTCTTTGAAATAAATAAAAATAATACGACATAATAAGGGGTATAATTGTAATGTATATTATATAGGGGTGTATCTGTAAGGTTTTGCTAATTTTATATTACATATAGTGTATCTATAATGTTTTGAAACTTTTGTAGTACATATACAAGAGGGCAATAACGTCATTTTGTGCGAGTTATTTTTTTTTACGGCAATAATTTTCCAAAGTAGATGAGAGGTTTCTGTAATTAGGTCAAATTCGAGAGTGTGTTATCTCTTAAAATAAATTCTAAAAAAATGAAACCCCGATACCCTGTAACCCTCGTCTTCTATTCTATCTCCGTTTCAGTACTCCAAATCCTCAATCACTACTGTGGCGTTCCTAAGAAGAACGCCAATAATGTGGCAATTCCATCCAGAAGGTAAGGGTTACTCCTACGACACCGGATGGAAATACATGCCACGTGCACCAACGACAAAGCCTCCACCTTGTCCACAGCGCCTCGGCCTCTAACTTGTCGGTTCACCATAATAACCCATGTCTACATTGTTCATTGGTTCGACTAATATGCAACAATGCACACATGTCAGTTATTGAATTGTCGAAAAAGGAACAGGCTCGTGGGGATGTAACTGGTAAAGATAAAGAAAGAGAGATCCATGAAATTGTATCATGCAAAACTGCATAACATGAATTGATACAATAGAAGGGGAACTCTAAATCAATAATCTGTGAGATATAAGATGAACTTGAAGAATCCCATTCATCATGTATTTAAACGTGTGTTCTGAAATTGTATCATCCTTAATTGCATAACATGAAATAATACATGTCTTAAAGCGATAGACGGGAAACTCTAAGTCAATCTGTAAGATATAAGATAAACTTCAAAAAATCATATTCATGTATTTCAATTTTACACATGTGTTCTGATACTATAAAAAGTCAAGAATGGTGAAAGTGTTAGTCAATGTCAGGACCCACAAGGAAGAAATTTTGCAAAGTGACAAAGAAGAAAAAATTGCCAGCCAACTTTGTCAATATTCGGTGAAGAAAAATGTGGCAAGATAATGTTTGTTGAATTTTGGCACCGAAGAAGAAAAAACGCGTGAATTACGCGAGAAGAAACTCTATAAATAGAGTTGTAATTTCATTCAGAATATACACCAAATTGTAGAGAGAAAAATAACACAGTGCAATCAGAGTAAAAATACTAGTGAGAGAAAATTGTTGTATAATTTTCTGAGTGTTTTTCAGATTGAGTGTTGTCAGTGTTTTGTAAACACTTGTATTTTTCTTCAATAAAAGATCTGCAGCAGCCCCGTGGACGTAGGCTATTTTTGTCGAACCACGTAAATCTTGTGTTTTTATTCCGCATTTATTTTTGCTCCCACATATCTGATCAGAAAATATTTCGTTATTTTCCCAACAACTGGTATCAGAGCCAGATTGTTAATTTTGTCAATTTTTTTTGTCGGGTTACTATTCATGTGAATAGTGATTTCGTGAATAGTGATTTGGTCAGCGATACCAAATTCGTCCGCAGCGGTGTTTTTCAATAACACAGTGATTTTCAAAAATTGTCAAAACAGCAATCCGGTGGGAGTCAGGTTCGAGTGGGAGTAATGGCGGCAGATGAAGGAAAAATGAATATTGAAAAGTTCAATGGTTCAGATTTTGGCTTTTGGAAAATGCAAATAGAAGACCATATGTACCAGAAAGGCCTTTATCAACCTCTCTCAGGTGTGAAACCAGAAGGTATGAAAGATGAAGAATGGGCTCTTCTAGATAGAAAAGCTCTCGGAGTTATCCGACTGACGTTGTCACGCAACGTTGCTTTCAACATAGCAAAAGAAAAGACCGCAGCGGGTCTTATGGCGGCTCTTTCAAGCATGTACGAGAAGCCATCAGCTTCAAACAAAGTTCATTTGATGAGGCGGTTGTTCAATTTGCGGATGGTAGAAGGCGGATCGGTAGCTCAACACCTCAATGAACTCAACATAGTGTCAACCCAGTTGAGTTCAGTTAGCATTGATTTTGATGATGAAGTACGAGCATTAATATTTTTGTCTTCCCTCCCGGAAAGTTGGAATGCTACTGTCACAGCTGTGAGTAGCTCATCGGGAAGTACTAAATTGAAATTTGACGATGTTCGTGATCTGGTTCTCAGTGAAGAGATCAGACGGAGAGATTCAAATGAATCATCAACCTCTTCAGTATTACATACAGAGTCAAGAGGTAGAAAATCAAACAGAGGAGGTGGACGTGGCAAACAAATGGACAGGAGGTCCAAATCTAGGAATCCCCCTAATTCTCAAAACTCAAAGACTATCGAGTGCTGGAAATGCGGGCAGCCCGGACATTATAAAAATCAGTGCAAAAATGCACCGAAGAATCAGGAGGTGAAGGCAGAAGCAAACGTTGCTTCTGGAGATGATGCATTAATATGTTCCTTAGAGTGCAAGGAAGAGTCTTGGGTGTTAGACTCCGGAGCATCATTCCATGCTACTTCGCAGAGAGAACTCTTCGAGAAATATGTCCCCGGAAACCTTGGTAAAGTCTACCTTGGTAATGAACAATCTTGCGAGATTGTTGGAAAAGGTATCATAAAGATTAAGTTGAACGGGTCTGTATGGGAACTGAAGGATGTCAGACATATTCCCGATCTGAGAAAGAACTTAATCTCAGTTGGCGAGTTGGCCGGTGAAGGTCATACAACGGTCTTTCACGGTGATACTTGGAAGATCTCAAAAGGTGCAATGATAATTGCTCGAGGCAATAAGAGTGGTACTCTTTACATGACAGCAGGAGCACGCTGTTCAATTGCAGTTGCAGCAGACACAGAAAGTCCTACTCTGTGGCATCAGAGACTTGGCCACATGAGTGAGAAAGGAATGAAGGTTATGCACTCAAAGGGGAAACTTCCGAGCCTTCAGTCAATGGATATTGACACGTGTGAAGGATGTATTTTTGGAAAGCAGAAAAGAGTTAGCTTTCAGACAAGTACCAGAACCCCAAAGAAGGTGAAACTTGAACTAGTTCACTCTGATGTTTGGGGACCAACGACTGTCTCATCAATTAGTGGGAAACACTACTTTGTGACTTTTATTGATGATCACTCAAGGAAAGTATGGGTTTACTTTCTGAAATATAAGTCAGAAGTATTTGAAGCTTTCAAGATTTGGAAAGCGATGGTTGAAAATGAGACAGGTTTGAAGATAAAGAAGCTCAGAACCGACAATGGTGGTGAATATGAAGACACCTGATTCAAGAAGTTCTGCTATGAGCACGGAATCAGAATGGAGAGAACCGTGCCTGGTACGCCTCAACACAATGGTGTAGCTGAGCGTATGAACCGGACGTTGACAGAACGAGCCAGAAACATGCGGGTACAATCAGGCCTGCCAAAGCAGTTCTGGGCAGAAGCAGTCAACACAGCAGCGTACTTGATTAACCGAGGTCCATCGGTACCATTGGAGCACAGAATACCAGAAGAGGTATGGAGCGGAAAAGAGGTAAACCTCTCATATCTTAAAGTTTTTGGATGTGTAGCATATGTGCATATCAGTGACGCACACAGAAACAAACTTGATCCCAAATCAAAGAAGTGCACTTTCATTGGTTATGGCGAAGATGAGTTTGGCTACCGTATTTGGGATGATGAAAACAAAAAGATGATCCGCAGCAGAGATGTAATCTTCAACGAACGAGTGATGTATAAGGACAGGCATAACACAGTTGTCAGCGACTCAGAACAGAGTGAGCCAGCATATGCAGAGGTGGACGATGTCCCAGAAAGTCATGTGGAACAGATAGTTGAGATTCCTTAGTTAGGGAAATCAATTGATCAAGACAGCTAGCAGCATCATGATGCATCTCCTACTCCAGTTCATGAATTGAGAAGGAGTTCTCGACCTCATGTACCTAACAGAAGGTATATGAACTATCTGTTGCTAACTGATGCAGGTGAGCCTGAATGCTACGATGAAGCATGTCAGACCAAAGATGCTGGCAAGTGGGAGCTTGCCATGAAAGACGAGATGAAGTCTTTGATGTCCAATCAGACATGGGAACTTGTTGAGTTGCCTATGGACAAAAAGGTACTTCACAACAAATGGGTGTATCGGGTGAAGGAAGAACATGATGGTTCTACGAGATACAAAGCCTGACTGGTCGTCAAAGGGTTTCAGCAAAAAGAAGGAGTTGACTACTCAGAGATTTTTGCTCCAGTTGTGAAGCTCAATACTATTAGGACTGTATTGAGTATTGTTGCCAGTGAAAATCTCCATCTTGAACAATTGGACGTGAAGACTGCGTTTCTTCACGGAGACATTGATAAGGAGATCTATATGTTTCAACCAGAAGGTTTCGCAGAGAAAGGGATGGAGAATAAGGTATGCAAATTGAAAAAGAGCTTGTATGGCCTAAAACAAGCTCCAAGGCAGTGGTACTTAAAGTTTGACGACTTTATGCACAAGGAAGGTTTCCAGAGGTGCAACGCCGACCATTGTTGCTACTTCAAGAAATATAAGTCCAGTTATATCATTTTGCTACTTTATGTCGATGACATGTTAGTAGCTGGTTCTGATATGGACGAGATCAGAAACTTGAAGCAGCAGTTGTCAAAAGAATTTGACATGAAGGATTTGGGTCCAGCAAGAAAGATTCTTGGAATGCAAATTACAAGAGATAAGCAAAAGGGAATTTTGCAGTTATCTCAGGCAGAGTATATCAATCGTGTTTTGCAGAGATTCAACATGGGTGACGCCAAATCTGTTAGCACACCTTTGGCTAGTCATTTTCGCCTATCCAAGGATCAGTGTCCTCAGACGGAGGAAGAAAAAGAAACCATGGCTAAAGTCCTTTACGCTTCAGCCATTGGGAGTTTGATGTACGCAATGGTCTGTACAAGGCTAGACATTGCCCATGCAGTGGGAGTTGTCAGCAGGTTTATGTCAAATCCAGGAAAGGTTCATTGGGAAGCAGTTAAGTGGATTTTGAGGTATCTACGAGGCACTACAAATAAGTGTTTGTACTTTGGAAAAGGAGAACTAAAGTACAAGGTTATGTAGATGCAGACTATGGAGGTGATGTCGATCACCGAAAAAGTACCACAGGTTATGTATTCACTGTTGGAACTACAGCTGTTAGTTGGATGTCGCGGATACAAAAAATTGTAGCTTTATCCACTACAGAAGTTGAGTATGTTGCAGTGACAGAAGCCAGTAAAGAATTGGTATGGCTTCAAGGTTTGTTAACAGAGCTAGGATTCAACCAGGAGAATAATGTTTTGCATAGTGATAGTCAGAGTGCAATACATCTGGCAAAGAATTCAGCATTCCACTCTAGAACAAAACACATTGGTCTCCGTTATTACTTCATCAGGTCTCTGCTTGAGGATGATGTGCTAACATTAGAGAAGATCCAAGGAAGTAAGAATCCAGCAGATATGTTAACAAAGGTGGTGACCATTGATAAACTGAAGTTGTGTTCAATTTCAGTTGGCTTGCTAGATTGACAGGCCAGAAGAGGCTGTTGCATTGATCAAGGTGTGAAGACAGATTGAGATCATTCTTCAAGTGGGAGATTGTTAGTCAATGTCAGGACCCACAAGGAAGAAATTTTGCAAAGTGACAAAGAAGGAAAAATGGCCAGCCAACTTTGTCAATATTCGGTGAAGAAAAATGTGGCAAGATAATGTTTGTTGAATTTTGGCACCGAAGAAGAAAAAACGCGTGAATTACGCGTGAAGAAACTCTATAAATAGAGTTGTAATTTCATTCAGAATATACACCAAATTGTAGAGAGAAAAATAACACAGTGCAATCAGAGTAAAAATACTAGTGAGAGAAAATTGTTGTATAATTTTCTGAGTGTTTTTCAGATTGAGTGTTGTCAGTGTTTTGTAAACACTTGTATTTTTCTTCAATAAAAGATCTGCAGCAGCCCCGTGGACGTAGGCTATTTTTGCCGAACCACGTAAATCTTGTGTTTTTATTCCGCATTTATTTTTGCTCCCACATATCTGATCAGAAAATATTTCGTTATTTTCCCAAGCAAGTACTATGATGGACAAAGAACTCAAAAATTATCTGCCTAGATCAAATCCAGAAGGATGAGGAAATGGCAACCCGCAACACATCTTCAACAAGCAAGCTGAATACACAGATATCAAAGAAAACCGTGAGAAAACAAAAATATAAGCGAGAGAGAGAGGGTGAGAGTGAGGGAGAGAGATTATCTCAGGAATTAAAACCACTTATCTGAACGGTAACACCCGGATTTTCCAGGTTAGTTGAATAAAACAGCTTTTGAAAAAAAAATTGTAGTAATTGAATAGATTTTTAGGGTTATTAAGTAAAATTTCTCTAAATTGCCCATGGTTGGGACTTGCCACTTCGTAGCCAAAAACTTTTAGTCCCCTGTAATTTGTAAAGGAAATAATGTCATTGCTACTTCTTCATGCAAGCACTTCA
Organism: Haberlea rhodopensis; assembly: GCA_907163345.1. NCBI lineage: Eukaryota > Viridiplantae > Streptophyta > Magnoliopsida > Lamiales > Gesneriaceae > Haberlea > Haberlea rhodopensis. Next base: position 2,041,373 of record CAJQUN010000057.1, on the reverse strand, counting down.
GAAGAGTAATAATAACTAATGAAATAAAACGGGAAGATGAGTTCAAAGAAACAGGACTTATGGACAATAAGGTTCCATTTTCTGGTATTTTGAAAATAAGAACTGACTTTCGTGTTGTTTTCCTTTAGAGTGTCCAATGAGTCAAGAAAGCTCATAACCCCTTCCCAAGCCAAACATGAATCTTTCGATTCATTTGGCTCTCACGATGAATTACTTGGTAAATTCTCATACCCTTTTTTATGAAGGGAATTGCGCTTACTTTTTAGGATCTTGCCACGAAGACTCCTTATAAAGGGGGTAATTTGAAGGAATTGTGATCCTCCCCACGAGGGATTCTATTTTTTTTAATGACTAAGTATGTTAAAGACTGAACCATTAACTACACTTCATACCTTTTTCGTCTTAATTCTGTAAGTCATGCTCAGTTGATTTTATGTGATCCCGAGATTCAAGTAGTAAGGCATCTTTTTCTGGGGGAATTCGTGCAGGTTTTTTCAACAGTTCATTCATTGCAGTCTCTAAATACTGCAGTTTCTGGCAGCGTGGATGGAGAAGCTCCACGGTATTTGGCTGTGCAAACTGTTCATCCAGAGGATTTTCTTGATGATTTTCTGTTGCAAGTTCGTTATTTTGCTTCTTAAACATATATATGCAAGTAGTCGGAAGATTACATCTGTTAATGTGGTAGCTAGTGATTGATCCCTATACCAGCCTTATTTCATGAGCCCCTTGCAAACACGTACATCCGCCCATGCCAGCAGGCAAATAATCAGAATATGAAGGCCATGATTAAGTGAGACCAGCGTGTTGTCTGTGTACCAGATGGACCATGACTTTCATCTCTTTCCGTAAAACTATAGGGTCTCGATATTGTTCCCTGAGTCAATCAACCAAAAAGAAATAAGAGTTTTCACCTTGAAATAGTTAGCCATGCGGGATTCTTCAAATATAGCAAAAAATTAAGATCGTGGTCTGAGGGTCGGGTAGTAGGAGAGGATATGGATATATTACTAAGGTGTAGGATGAAGTCTACAAAATACTATCTTATTCCACCCCTCAGCTAGACTTCTCTTTCTGTCTCTTTACCTATTTATTGAATTTTGGTTTTTTTCTGATAGGATTGAAGCTCTAAAGACTCTATAATTACTATAATGATAACTCTGAAAAAGACTGATTTTTGGTTCTTTCTAAGACTTTGTTGACCATAAACAATATTAACCATTTTGCCAAACATCTACATACGAATCCGAAGAAGTGGAGAATCCGTGACGGGAGAAGAAGGCCTTGTCCCCTGTGGCCCGGCGAAAGGACTAAAACCAAGGGACATTTATTCTGCAAAAAATGGATCTGAAAAGAGTCCGGTTGGATACAGAAGCTATGTATGAAGAAAAACATATATCAAAATTTTTCTAATATCCTCTTAAAAAGATTATTGATGTTCAAATATAAAAATTAAAATTAAAATTTTTTTAAAAAAATTGAACAGAAGATCTGATGTCACACTTCTTAGCATTTGGATTCAGATTTTTTAAGTATTTTTTATACTTAAAAAAGCACCTTATTCTTTCTTTTTTGAAAAAAAAAAAGTATTTTTGTTGGAAAAGTCTTTGTATTCGTATTTCAAAATTAATCCATTCAATCTTCAATTATTAATTAATATTATACCAAATAATATTGCAATCCCTCCCCATTTCAGTGAAATGCAAAAGGCCCACACTTATCAAGACTGAACCCCACAAAAGTTTGAAAATCATTGCGAAGTATATTCCAATATTAATTCAGAATTAAATAAAGAAATGATATATGTCGGCTTGGGATTCAAACTAGTGACATCATTATTTGATCAACTTAATAAAACTACTTCCTATTATATATATATTATTATTTTATACGTATATATAATAATTTATATACAAATATATATAATAATAACCATAATAAATATAAATTAAATTATTACAAATACAATAAGTAATAATAATATTGAAGGAAATAAGTTGTACTTTTTGGCGGGAATTTCAAGTTTTGAAATAGTAAAAAAAGGTGGGAAATGGTATATATGTCTTTTTATTGTAAAGTGGGATTAAAATGTGATAAATATGGTGGGATAATTTTTTTTTATACAACAAAGTGAACATGGGATAAATAAATAATCTAATGATTATTAAACATATCCCACAATCCAAACGGAGCCTTAGTATTTGGAATCACAGGGTATATTTTCTCTATGGTCATAGACGAAGTCCTCCTTTATCGTTTATGACTTAACAAGTTGACTTACTGTTACACATATGGGTGCGCTTGGTTGCTGTGATAGGATAAGCGATGGATAGATTAAAAAGTGGATAATGAGTTGATAAGTATACTAATGGATAAAATATATTGTGTTTGGTTCGTATGATTAATAAACTATGATAAATAATATTGTGTTTGGTGTAATTGATAATATGTGGTAAAGATTAATTTTATTTGTAAAATGACAAAAATATCCTTGAATATGTATTGCACTTTTTTATTATTTTATTTAAATTAATCAAATTAAATTTATTTATTTAATATAATTATTAATAAAGTATTATAATGAATTAAATACTATGTGTAAAATATTGAAAATATTATAATAACTAATACAAAATTAATTTAAACTTTTAAGTTAATCTCAAATTATAATGAATACATGTTAATCAAATTAAATTTAAGTTAATCATAATTAACAAAACAAAGACATATCAACAAAACATTATGAACAAAATAAATACTAATAAGAACATGAGAGAGCATCACATTGTGTATAAAAGAATAAGGTCCAAATACCATTTCATTTCATAATTTACACATCCATAGTTGCAAACACATACTCCAGTAGGTAAGTCAAAACATATCTCAAAACATCTGGTACTACAATAGCAAAACTCTCCACATGTTCCCTATGGCGCGATCATTTCCAAATATCTCACACCCTTCATGGTAATAAGGCCACGAAATTACGCATTATCTGTGCATTGCTATCAGACTTTATGTCTTTAAAATGGAAACCAAAGATAAGATCCCAGCAGCAACTAGAAGAAAAAACCAGGTTTGGTTTTGAGTGAACATGCGTGCACAACTAATCCAAACTGAAGTTCTAACAGAAATTTTTGCAGATGCCTAAGCCCACAAAAAACAGTGTGAAGCAGCTAAAGCCAATCTAAAACATCAGCAGTTGCAATAGCCCAAAAAGATCTGTAGTGCAAAAATAATACCAGAAGAATACCCTATAGCCATCCAAAGATAACAAAGCCATGTATACATTTGAACCGGACAATGTTGTAGTGGGCTATTACATGTAGCAAAGAGAAGAATGTTGCTCATTCAAACATTCGATTAATAACAAAGGCGAGTAAGTACTTTCCTGTACGACACTCCTTCTTACTGCATAGAATATGAAAACAGGACAGATCAACCAAGAATGAAACTCATATTCTTATGCAAATATATCCTTCTCGAGGGAGCATCAACAATTCCTCTACATGTGAAAAGAAAAGAACACAATAAGATAAAATATGCTAACATTTGGAAATCAAGAAAACTGTATGCTGAAATCACAAGACAAGAAAGAAGCAAGATGCCAAGTCAGCTTCATGCTTTAACCCTGATTTCACATCATAAATCTATCAAATGATCAGAACTGCGTGATTGTTATGCAATTTGCACACTCCCTGTTCTCCGACTACTTAAGAAGCCCTTCCAAAATCTGAAAACACGGAGAACATTATAATACGTCAAGTCAGGGAACCATATAGTAGAGCAACCAAGTGTAATATCAGATTGCTTGATAGTTTGAAACTCAATCATAAAGGTCAATCAAAATGCAAAGAATTGGCAAAAGAAGGAGCAATAAGCACATCAAGAACTTTACTGATTCCCCATCGATGTCTTTACATATTTAAAATGTTTTTTTTGTTAGAACAGGATCAGATATCCAAGCAAATTCAAATCTCTCTTCTCACAGCAAACCAAAGCAAAAAGCACATTTCATCTAAAAACCAAATCTCTCAATCGAACACAAAATAATCACATCATGAACCATAAGACTCCAATTTCATCACTTCTTAAGCATGATAAACAATACCATCAACCATCCGAACAAGATACAAATCACTGATAACAGAAATCGACAATTATGGCAATATTAAGATAGAGAAAATAACACAAAAATAATCCAAATCCAAAAGAACGAAGACCTTTCTATGCTTGGCATTGAGCCCTTTGGAAATATAGGCCTTCTCGTTCATGGTGACAATACTCTCGAAATCCGTGCAACGAAGAGAAGAAGGAGGGAGTTTCACTGGCGCGATCTTTTCCCCTCCCCTCTTCCTCCCTACAAGAACCGTCCGACTGGATGACCTGCGCCTTGAAGTAGAGTGAAGGAAGAGTACTACAGAGAGACAAATCGCAGGCGACCTCGAGCTTGGGTAGATTAAGGTCAAAAGTGTCATGTGCCAAACATATCACGATTACTGTGCAAAAATGGATACTTAATACCTGGGTGGTGAGGGGATGCGTTTTCAACCTTCAACAGTGCTTTGTACCAGGGCTTCGGGAAAACGGTGGATATCTGAAAATGCAACCAAACGGCTGATTATGCATTTTCCTACCCTAATCAAGCTCCAATCAATGGAACCAAACGCAGCCATATAGTATAATAATCCTTAGGGTTTTTAATTATTTAATCCAAAAAAATTTATATTTATCAAAATAATTTATATATATATATATGGATGTTTATATAATATGAAATAAAATAAATTAATTTTTGGAGTATTGGATGATGTATGGAAGTATTGGATATGATCCTAGAGCACAACGTTCATCAACATGAGTACAAAAAAATTATATTGATATTTTATGGTCGACTTTTAAATTTATTACAATTTTTTTCAGAATGCACTTGTATTAAAAGATTTTTTGAAGAATTTTGAAGCATACGATTCAAATAGCAGCAATATTGTGCATTTCAGTTAAGTCAGGGATGTAGTCCAATTTTCCCAATATTTTATGTTATTACTATCACTCTATTTTAATTTTTATAGTAAACAAATTATCTTATTTTTATATTATAATTATACAATAGATATACAAAAACATACCATTAAGTTGATTTGTTCAAACGAGTGAGTTTTAATACAACAAAGTTGAAAAGTTTTAAAAAAATAGATAATTAATCTTATACAATACTTCAATAAATTATCAAATACTCCATAAATTAATTTGTTTTATTTCATATTATATAAACATACACTTGTAATAGAAATGTATATTTTTTCAGCCTTATAAAATTAATGTAATTGCTTAACAAACATAGAAGTTGTCATATATGAAAGACATCATCTGAGATGACAACTTTCATATATATATATATATATATATATATATATATATATATATATATATACACACATATATATAAGACATGATACATTGTTTATGTTAGAATATAGTTGTAGATTTTTACTAAAGAAAAGTATTACAAGATATAGAGAAAATTCAGGTAACACCATTTCTGGGAGACAATTATCCTACAAAATCACTATGAAGTGTGAAGGATATACAAGAGCCCTTAAGGTTGACGCTGATCCAGTCTGTAGCTAGCCCATGTGCTTAGATTCCGCTTGGTGGATAGGATAAATGAAAGATTAATAAGAGCGATAAGTAAATGATTATTAAAGATAAGTAAGTTAGTGTGATAATGTATATCATGTTTGATTTGTTAATACAAACTAAATTATAATATATACTTTGTTTGGTTTGTTTGGTGTAGGTGATTATGTGAGGATTATATTTATAAATTAGGTGAATTTATAAACTACCCCTAAAATATCTAACACCATTACTTTGATCGTATGTTAAGTTTTTGATGCATGTATGTATTTTTTTTCTACCTTGCATCATTAGCTATGATGCACATATATTTTTAAAAATCACACGGTGCAGTGTCGGACATTTCATGACGCCGACACTTATCGGACACTCTTTGGACACGTGGCGTGTCCTTAATTTGTTAAAAAATAAAATCGGACACCCGTGTTGGACACTCCCCTCAAAATCGGATACCCGTGTCGAAAATGGCCGATGGGCATGTCTAACACTGAAATGACATTTTTGGGTGTTAATTGTAGAATTTAGATAGCTTTTGGCTAAAATGAAATTTAGACGCGTTAATTAAACTTTATGTTAATTAAAGTGATACACATTTGATGTTAGTATGAGTAATACTATGATGATTTCAGTGACATACATTTACATATATTATTTTTGAATTCGGTAAGAATATTTTTGGTGTTATTTTTTATTTGCACATTCTGTTAAACTTTGTATTAATTAAAGTAATATATATTTGATGTTAGTATGAATGATACTATGAAGATTCCGGTGACATGTATTTATTTATATGTTTCTTGAATTTGGTAAGAATATTTTTGTTGATTTTACATAGTGTTAGAATTTAACAAATGTGAATTTTAATATTGTAATATGATACATGTATAATATATATAAAAATATACAGGTGTGTACAATCGTGTCGTATCCTGAAAATCCGTGTCGCCGTGTCCGTGTCATGTCGTGTCCCAATCGTGTTGTAATAAAGGCTGCCTGCTCCTCAAGCGGTCACTCAAGATGTATTGGCTGCTCTCCGAAGTGGCGATTTTAGGTATTTTTGTAAGGATTTTAAAAATATGGTATTTTTGATTGAACCAAAAATCTCATTGCAAGGAATCTGAAGGGCATCCATTTTCTTCCACCTACATAGAGATGTCAAACGGAGCGGACGACATGAGGCACGTCACGTTCTGCTACAGTGACGTGCCGTGCCAGGCACGACACTGTAGCATGGGCCGTGCCGGGCCATAGGTGCCGGCCCGTGGGCCGGCACGACACGAAAAAGTAATTTTTTTTAAGTGTAGCAATCGATCGCCATCTAAGTAGCGAGTCCCTAAGCCAAAAAAAATAATAAAAATAATAAAAAACTTGAAATGGGCCGTGTGGCACGGCACGTAGGGGCCGTGCGGGGCCTTGCCTCTTGTGGAAATGGGCCAGCATGACACGGCCCATTTTCGAATCGTGCCGGCACGACACAGCCCGCTTGACACCACTACACCTACATAATGATAGAACATAGCAGATTGAATAATACACGCACTCAGGGGCGGAGCCACATCCATTGTTGGTGGGGCTCCAGCCCTACCTTATTTTTTGTAAAAAAATATTAATAGTGTAAATTTTTTAAATTTGATGTTGTAGCATAACCCTATATTACCTCTTCAAAGCTATATTTTGATATATATCCTGATCAGCCCCAGATAATTTCAAATGCTGGCTCCGCCCCTGCACGCACTGTTAAATTCCTAAACTGCTGATGTCAAAATTAAGTCTTCAAGAACTATTCTTCCTTCTGTATTGGCACAGCTAACACAAAAGTGAGACTCGAGAAAAAGCAGTAAAGCGGAAGAAGATCAATTAATTGGGGCGTATAAAACGATGACGGCGGATACGGCTATAGTGAGGACGATTTGTGCCGCCAAAATACCGTAGACTTTACGTATGAATCCCCATCGTAGTTGCTTCTCGCCATAACCGAGATACAGCATCTCTCAGATAGGTCTTTCGATGTGTTCGCCCTTCCCTTTCAATCTTTCTAAAGCTTCTAGTTAGTAGGATTTCATTACCAACGTGGGTAAATATGTAGAAGTATGTACTCAATCTTTCTTGTTTACTGTAATGAAATTAGTAGACATCCCGCCATTGCAGAATGTTTAATCCAATGCTTTTCAATTTATTCACGGGCTTTTTCAAATTTACGTTAATCATATGAGCCAAACACACCCTTATTTTTCTAAAGAAAACGAAATTTATATATATTGTTTTAAAAAATAAATAATTCAATTATGTTATTATTTGACCTTTTTTTCAACTTTTTTACTGGACCTAACTATTTGATTTTCAAGTATTTTACAAAATAAAAAAAATTTATATTCTAACCATAGAATATATTAAATTTATAAAAAGTTTGAACAAGTCCTGACTCTCACTATATTCATTAGAAATAAAAACTTTTGATTTTAAATTCTCCAATACAAACATAGCTTGAAAATGTTAGGTTCTTGATTTCTCATATGAAATTTAGAAACACGAGGTTTTATGTATATTTTTCCAAATTTTTCTATATATTGAACGAACAAAAGCAAAATATCACACACATATATATATATATATTATTAGAAACATATAGCTAATCTAATTATTATATTAAACTAACATCGAGGCACACGCGTTGCGTGTATAACCTCATTCTTCGATTCATCATAACACAAAAGAAATTTTGTTCCCAATTTGAAATTTAAAATAGTAAAAATAAAACAAAAATGATGATGTAGTGTATATCATTTTCGTTGGCAGTTTTCAACAAAAGCTAAAGTAGTCAAGAGGAAGAAGTTGATTTGATGAGTTAAAAGTACGAAACCAATATTCAAAAAAATAGGGACGACGAATAAACATATGTAATAATAAAAAACACGTTTCAATAAAAATGTGGAGATGATATTTTTGGCTTTTTATAAAAAAAATTAGCAAAAAAATATCATATTACATCATCACATTCTCTCACATTATTATGCATGGGCAGATATGTAATGTAACGCAACTCGAAATGTTTACAACTGTATATGTTTTAATGTTTTGAAGTCTTAAAGGGGATAGTCTGTCTTAATCTACAGTGATTTCAACATTATTAGATGCAATTCACATCATCTATTCGGAAACAAGGGTTAAAATTTGACCAAATCGTCAAGACTATCATCCAATTTAGACAAGAGGCATGTGAAACAGAAACGGGATTTGAGGATTGATTTCCAGTTCGTCACATCACCTCTGCTTTGTCTCTTATTCAAAAACAATTGTTGGTTATACTCGATCATGTGTTGATTGCAACGACCCTTTTGCCTTTGGGCTGCTAGTTCCTCTCTGGGTTTTTTGTTTTTCTTGGTTAGTTTTTGCTCGTCTCGTTTTTTTCTTAATTCTTGGTTAGTTTTTGGTCGTCTCGTTTTTTTCTTAATTCTTATTGTCTATATCAAATACAGTTGAAATCTTTGAACTTCTTTTTCCTTTATTAAGGAATTCCGGTTTGCTATTTTATTCATTTCTTCCCAGGTTATTTTCTTGGAGGTAAATTAAAGCGCGAGAAGGTTGAGTCAATATTTTTTTTGTTTTGTTTTTGAATTCCGAGCTAGCTGTTTTAAGCGGTGGGAGGAACTTTACGTTCTTATGTTTGGTTTATTGGGAGCTTGTGAGGATCTATAGTGGCATTTGTGACTATTTTTGTTGGGATTGGACAAGGATTTGAGAGTATTTGTCAAAAATTTATGTGAAAAAATTGGAACTTTCTAATAAAAACGTGATATATGGATGGGCAAACTATAATGGATTTTTAGTTATTATCATGTGAATCTTTTAGGAACATATGATTTGGGAGTTATGTCTAATTCTACTTTGATGTGACTGGAATGATGCACAACATATTCCCTACTCTGGCCTTTGTGAAAAGCTTTTCGTAGCTGATTCTTTGCTGAATATTGTAATCTTGGATTATCTAATTGGAGTAAAAGGTGTTGTATTTACTGATTATGTGAGGTGAAGAGATTTCATGATTAATTGCTTGGCTTTTATTTTCTTTTGTTGAATGGTTTGGCTTTGCCGCTACCATTTTGGTGTCACTTTAGGTGAAATTTATGGTTGTTACTTTAATTGAGAAATCTTTGAGTCAGAGGGATCCCCTTTTCAACTAAAATCAAGGACCGGAACAGTTTATCCTCTAGTGGGACTTAGATAGATGTATGTTTTGCTTAGGAATCAAGTATAAATACACAGTTCTCATCAATGCTGGATGCTCCTGTTTTGGTGCTGACGTGTTCTTAGATTATGATTTTATTCAGGAAAGTGATGCTTAGTAAGGCGATTTTGAGATTTTGTTTGGCGGTTTTGGCTTTGAATAATTCCGAATCTTGATTCCAAATAGGACTAGAGTACTTCGATTCCATGACGGCCATTATTCTTCGGTATGAACCTAGGACATCCTCCCCACGGTGTTCCTGTTTAAAGTGAGTAGAATTCACTTGAATTTGATTAATTTTGATCAATTACTTGTTCAGATATCACATTTTCAGTTCGATTTGTGATTCTTTGACTTTGCTAGTGGCTCCTTGATGTGAAACCAGATGAATTTACAGCCAGAATCCATGAGCTATTTCTTTTTATTAAAGTGCAGATTTAGATGAGGATCATGTCCTTTTTATCCATGACTAGATAGAAATTGTTATGCTCCAGGATTATTGGACTTTCTATTTGTTCTCTGTCGACGTTGCGGGCCTAAAAAATGATTTTAACATAAACTCTCTTGAAATGGAACACATGTAAATCCATGTGTGTATTGTGACGTTTGTCGTATTTAATATTAACTAACTCGACGGTCCTCCTGTGGTAGTTTCGAGGTTTTCTCTTGATTGCGTATAAATAAAATGCTATATCTCAATCACTTAATATTTTTTCGTTGTCTGGATGCCTTACATGAATTATGCTAGTACTGATTGATTACACTAGGTGCATAATGTATGAATTCTTTTATGGGTTGAACTCTTTTGGCCCTACAGAATAGCTGTCATTCAATGAATATTATGCATGTCTCCTGAGGAATGCTAATTGATACTTGTTGAAAACTTAGAGAGAAGTATATACATGGACTTGTTGATATATTTTATGAGAAGTGATGAGTTACGTTGTTATGCACTTAGCTCGCTTCTTGTAAGAGGTAAGAAAATAAGTTGAGAAGAAAAGGATCAATCGAAATTTAAATAGAACAGTTATTATTTTAGCAATACCAAGTCTTTCGCCTCTTCAATCTTACCACGATTATTTTATTTAGAGTGAAACTTTTTTCTCAACTATTTTTTTCAATTTCTTCATGGTCAGATACTCGTAGTACTGACATTTGCAAAAGGAGAAAACAATGACCCCTGGAGGTGGCTCCTATGAAGGAATAATTGAATCTGTCAGTGGCAATTATGATATTGAGTCTGAAAGTGTTGAATTCAGGGCGTCTCCTCGCAGAAAAGTTTCGAATCTTACTGGTGCAAACCGTGGCGTAGCATCGAATACCGCAGTGCATGAACTTCTTGAGTGCCCTGTCTGTATGGGAGTTATGTACCCTCCTATTCATCAGGTATGCTCGTCCTCTGATTTAGTTACGAATCTTTTGTACTTCGTTTGCATTCTAAGCATCTAAAGTGGTTCCAAGTAAGACTTTTCCTGTTTCAATATGAACTTTCTTTCAGTAAATACTAATATGATCAATCTTATAAGATGTCACTTAATCTGTTATTGATTATATAGTTTAACTTTTTCTCCAAATAAATAGTTTAAAATTTTAATGTTGCCTAAACTTGAGGAGCGAATATTACAGACTTGTATAGCGTCAGTTCCATGGAAAATTTCCCTATTAAACTTGGCTTTTCCTATTCAAATTTCGCCGCAGTAAATACTGTAACATTTAAATGTTAAGTTTCTAACGTATTCTTTTCTACTACATTATCTTTTTAAATGGCATGTTCATTTATATAAACTTGCTTACTTTCCACCAGAATGTTCAGATACCGGAGAAGAGGCTACTGTAGATTTGAATATTTAGAGTGGACTCTATAAAAAAGTCTCATGTTTGTACCAAGAGTGGACTTTTTGAAGAAATCTTTCCATTCATGCAGAAACTATTATTTCCATATGCCATCATAAATCATAATACAAAAGATTTTAAACCAGTTATAACTTATAACTAATTTAAACTCGAGTTACCGGATTATGATTATTGAAAAGGAAGAAAAAAGTGTAGAGTTTTCATCAACATTTTTGTTTCAGCAGAGTTTGATCGAGATATTACTTATATTATTCTTGGAATGAAAAATTAACTTGAAATCCTATCTTGTCTATACCGTCCTAACTCCTAAGACTACGCAAATATTCTCTTCTAAGCTGCTTTGCTCGTATAGTTAAGCATATTTTGTTATGTTGCTTCCCAGTTTATACATGGTGCGGATTAATGGCATCTTTCTTCCCAGTTTTTACACTAGAAGTATTCTGTTAAGAAAGATGCCATTAATCTGACATTATATCCACATGAATTTTCCCATTCTAGTGTCCAAATGGCCATACTTTATGCTCCAAGTGCCAGTCGAAGGTGCATTGTTGTCCAATATGTCGGCACGAGCTTGGGAACATAAGGTGCTTGGCATTGGAGAAAGTTGCGGAATCACTGGAACTGCCGTGTAGACACCAAATCTTAGGCTGTCAAGATATGCTACTCTATCATAGCAGGCTGAGACATGAGCAGAATTGCAGGTTTCGGCCCTACAACTGCCCATACGCTGGAGCTGAATGTCCCGTTACTGGTGATATTCAGTTCCTCGTGGCACATCTCAAGAGTGATCACAAGGTTGATATGCATGATGGGTCGACTTTTAACCACAGATACGTCAAATCCAATGCCCAAGATGTCGATAACGCCACATGGATGCTCACCGTAAGGGATCCATCTTTCCTCTTGCCCCTCATTCATATTGCATCATATAATGACCACGTCTTGGAGTATGGAAAAAAGTAAGGTGCATCTTGCATTTATTCAGGTTTTCAACTGTTACGGGCATCAGTTCTGCTTGCACTTTGAGGCCTTCAGTATAGGCATGGCCCCGGTTTACATGGCATTCATTCGTTTCATGGGGGATGATCATGACGCTAAAAAGTTCAGCTACAGCCTGGAAGTTGGCGGAAATGGCAGAAAGATGACATGGCAAGGAGTTCCGAGGAGCATTCGTGATAGCCATTCAAAAGTTCGAGACAGTATGGACGGGCTGATAATTCAGAGAAAGATGGCCCATTTTTTCTCTGGAGGTAACAAACAGGAGCTTAAGCTGAAAGTGGCCGGACGTATATGGAAAGAACATTCATAACTTTTATCTATATGTAGCTCAATCAATAAGCTTGTGCATAACAATTGCACAAATCACGTCTCTCCTAAATATACAGATTACGTAAACTAAAAGAAGAGTTGTGGTGCTATATTATAATCACAAGTTCACAACATGATCATATCCCGTTCCCACCCCTTAAAACTATATTTTTGTTTTAGCACCTGCCCGCCTAAAGGTGTCAAAATGGGGTTGGCACGGCCCATTTTGCTACACCACGGCGCCTATGTCTTTCTGCCCGTAAGGATATTATCGTGTAAAATACGGGTTGGCCAGCACAGCCTGTAGATTCATGGGCTGTTCCGAACCAACCTAAAAAAAGCGGTTATGAAAAGAATTTTAAAAATATTAAAATATAAAGATGTATTAATATTTATTTTTAAATGTTAATCTATATTATCTAAGCCAAACTGTGCAAATTTTATGAGGTAGTTATTATTGTAATATTATATTTAAATTAAACTTTATGTGAATAATAATAATAATCCAAATTAGATTTTTAAATTTTTTAAATAAAATTATATAAGTGTTATATAAGAAAAAAATAAATTTAAAATAATAATTATATTAAGAAATATAAAAATGGTGGAAGTATAAATAAAAATGAGAGAACTATATTGTTTCTATTTTATTAGAGAATAAATCTAATTTTAAATTCAGGTAAGCCATCTCTTTATATAATCCGGTACTAGAGGTATCCAATGCTATTTTTCAATTTTTTCGAGCTGAGATTCGAACTTGAGTCTAGATCTCATGGTTATAAATCATTAGACTGATTGTCGCTATTTTTCATTTTAAGAGGCTGTGAATTTGATCAGATCTAACCTTCCCATTTTGCTGTTAATTTGCCTATATTTTTGCCCTTGCACCCTTGTCCTTTGAAGCTCATGAATTCTCTTCGAAATCGGGGAAATCTTTCCGCCTTTACCCGTAAATGAAATTTCGAATCTTTATGAGTTTTCAATTTTTGGGAAAAAAATATATAAAATTATCATCTTCAGGTTGTCTTGTTTAAGTTCGGTGGATTTCATCTGCTACGGTTAGGGGCCATCAATTTCAGTTTCAGATTCCTCATCTTCCCAAAAACTCCATTTACTTCTCCGGTGAATGGCGACCACCAGCGGTGGTGCAGGCAGATTGAGCTCGAACAACTTGCGGAACTTTCTGAGAATCAAAGAAGAAGACCATCAAAACATCCTAATCAACAGAACCACCACAAACCGCGACGTCGACCGGAACGCCATTTCCGGTCTAACATTAAGCGCCATTCTCAGCGACAAAGTGAAACCGCCACCTGAAGAGCAGCGGTCAGGCGTCCAGTCTAACCGGACACTCCTAGATATTATCCGAGATGATCAAGATCCGCTCGGGGAAGACAACGGACAGAGCTGGTGGCAATTCACGGAGAAGCTTCTCCTCAACTGCAACAGCACCAGCGGCTCCGCTGGGACGTCAACAGGCCCCGATGTCGCCTTTTACAACAACAACACCAACAATTGCACGATGCTCCGACGGCCCTCCAGCTTTTCTTCCGATTCGACGGAGCCCAACATTTCTGTGTCCATACGTTCAACAGAAAGAGAAATCGGGAGATTCGAGCACACAAGGTCACTCCTCCCGACGAGAAGATCGCTAATGGCAGATATTGTCAACCACAACGGTAATGAAGTTGATGACGTGGAAGTGGAGCAACAGTACTCAGGGAGAGTGTCGCTGATGACGTTGTTGGCGGAAAATGATGCGCATCTGGGATTACCGAATGGATCGATTCATATACTGGAGGATGAGGAGGAGGAGAAGGGCGCTGATTTTAAAGAGGTTAGCGGCGGCGGCGGAGGAGATTATAAATGCTGTGTGTGTATGGTTAGACGGAAGGGAGCGGCGTTTATCCCTTGCGGGCATACATTTTGCAGACTGTGCTCCCGGCAGCTTATGGTGGAAAGACAAAATTGCCCTCTTGCAATGCTCCGATACATGAAATTCTTGACATATTCTGATCATCAAATCATACTTCTTCCCATTTCCTGCTGTATTTCGATGTTGAAAATGAGATTTTGTTCATTACTCAATCTAACGATTCTTTTAGTCGGGGCTCCAATTATACACAAACTCAATATTAAAACACAACACATTCACGAACGAATTATGTTGTAAGATGGGGCACCTGCCCCATAAAAAAAAAATTAAATTTATATTTTGCCTCCAAGAAAAACATTTTTCTTCTAAACTTATATTATTGACCGCTTAAAAAAATTTACCATACATTTTAATGTTCCCCTAAACCGAACTTCTAGATACGTCCCTAACACATTTTAAATAAAAAAACATAGAAATTGACTTATTAACCATTTTAAATTAATCATATTGAGTTAATCCAAAAATATAACATAAACCAGGTCTATACAAGTATAAGAAGTGAAAAGTGTCTTTAATTAACTAATAGTTTATTATAAATTGTATATAACTAACTTATTATAATTAACTAATAGTTTATTTATTTTAGCATATAACTAAATAAATAAATATACACAAGTGCTAATAGTATAGTTTCACTTTTAAAAAAAAAAAATTTATTCAGTGCCTACAATTATTTACATATTATTAGAAAATAATATTATTATTTATAAAAAAAATCGATCATACAAACTCAAACCCGGTTCGAGCCGGCTAACAATTCCCTCCCACTTTACAATTTACATCGGTGGTCCGACTTCCGAGCACAGCATTCACCTCTCTCCTGCAAAATTCTGAACCGCAGAGTGCAATGCCTATGAGCGCACGCAAAATTTTTTGTTAGGGTTTGGGTTTGGGAATTGTGCTGTGGCCTAACGACGGCGAACTGGGCGGTAGTCTCACCATGTACGCTGATCAGGTCCAGGCTCAATCCAATAGGTTAATTAAAGAGCTACTTAACAGAATTACCATCGGGGATTCCGGTCGTCGGATACCAGTTGCACACAAGAGGTTAACCTCATTCTCACCTTCGATATACACTGATCTGATGCTTCTTCTGTTGTTTCATTTTTTTATTTCGGATTTTATGCAGTGAAGCTTTTAATTTTTTTTTAACTGTAAATGGCTATGAGATGTTCTGATTGAGTATTTTTTTTTTTTTTGGTTGGAAGAAAATTATGTGACACTGGTTTTCTACCGTTTTAGTATAAAAGTTTACTTAAACCAATGGTAGTCTACAATGAGACAGTTTTCAACCTGGTAAATTGTGGTTGATGCTTAAGATGGGGTTTGCGGTTTGCGGGCTGCGGCAACCCGTAAGTTGGTTCATTCAGTTGGCATTTGAAGAGCTATTGGTATATTCACATTTCATGATGAATCCAGACATTTTGTCCTTGCAGGATAAGTATCCAGAAGATAACAAAATCAATGCTCTGTTTTTTTTTTTAGAAAACAGAGCCTATATTTTAGCAGATTGTGTTTTTTCATGCAGACAAAGAGACGATGATGACAAATGGGAACATGATCTTTTTGAAGGTGGTGGGCCTCAAGTCTCAAGTATGGAATATTTGGAGTAAACTGCTGCTGAATGTGAAGTTTTGCATGTATTCTTTTAATATATTATTAACTCAATCCTTATTTTATGGACTGGATAGATCACCGAATAGGTGAAAACGATCTTCGTTTGAAGCTCCAAAGGAAGAATATAGAGCGAGCTACTCAAAGTGTGCGGGGATCTATTTCGGGAGGCGCTAGGGATCTGCGCGAGAAACTCTCTGGTATATTATATTCTCGGCCGGTTGAGTCCGAGCCTCCTCCAATGAGACCAAAACCCACAACTAAAGTCACTAAACCTACCAGGAAAAGTGTTGTTGCTGAAGGTGCCCCTGTTTCAGATGCAAAGAGAGTTGCTAGCTCTGTTCCCAAGAAGAAGACGAAGCAAATGGTTGGAAAAGTACCATAACCTCTTTTCTGATATATACTTCTTTGGCATGAAAACGTTTCCATCTTCATTCTCACCTGGTAGAAGTATTGGAAATTATCGCTGATGAAACCTCTGCAGCAATGTGTTTCACAACCTTAAATTTCCATGCAGGTTGAGTCAGTAGATAGTTTCCTGCAGTCCCTGGGCCTCGAGAAATATTCAATTACATTTCAGAAGAAGTAAGCTGGCTTATTGATTCAGATTGATATTTTTCATACAATATATTTTCAGAATGTTACCAATATGTATTGTTTGCTGTATTTTGACAGGTTGATATGAAGGCCCTTATGCATATGAATGATGAAGATCTTAAGGCTTTAGGAATACCGAAGGTCAGTATTGACTCATTAGTTAAAATTTCTTTATTGACAAACTTCATTTCGATAATTTTATCTTATAGATTTAATTTGTGGTCCCCTATTAATTTTCAGGATCCAAGAAAGAAGATTCTTCTTGCTTTGGATGCAAAAGTCTAATGTCTGGGTAGAACTGGTCATACATTGGCGTACGAGATTTTCATCATACGAATTGTCGACCATCTTGCAGATCAAAAGTATTGTTAATGTATGTTATCAAGTCATGGTATCATTTTGAGTAATTTCAAGTTGTATTTCTGACTATTTAATTTGCTCATTGCTGTAGTTGGATATTAGATGATCGACAAGATAGGACTTTAGAATCCAAGTTGGTGAAATGAGTTGCTTTGCCTATTTCCGTTTATTACTTGATCCTTTAGTGCGAAACATCACTTAGTATGTGAGGTTAATATTTTAACACAAGAATGTTGTTAGGTAATTCCATTTATTTATTTTTTATTTTTTCATGAATCAATACTCAACATATGAGGGTTAAATATTGAACAAAATAACCTAAAATATAAAAACTTAATTTTCTAACCCAAAACGCTAACTAGGTTGGCGTGTCCAAAGACACTCCAACCAAGTTGGCGTGGCCAACTTTGGACTACCAATTCTGCACAGTGATTAAATGTTCATTTACTGTAAAAGCAACTACCAAGTCCATACTTTGGACTTGGTTTGCGCACAACTCATAAATCAACTCAACATGATTAGTAGAGTCATCTAGAGGATGATAGAGTTATAGACGTGATTGTGGAACTAAAAGACATATTTAAGGGTTAATATAAATATAACTTCAGTTTGTACTATTCTTGCTTTAAATATTATTTCAACTGTTTCAAGCCTTTATTTTTCTTTCATTTGTATATGTTTATAAATTTTAATTTTAATATTCAAACTTATCCAAAAAAACACAAACATTACTAAACCCTGAACCAAATTTAAAAACAGAATTTGACGGAAAAGAAATGAAATTCAACAAATGCACGACTAACATGCGTTTCTTCAATATTTTTTTTATTTTTTTTATAAATTCACCAAGAAACGCAATTTGATTTTGAGTTACTTAAATATAATTTTAAAAAATTTATAACTATTGTATTGTTGTGATTTTTTTAAAAATTATTAATGACTAAATAACTACCCCCAAATAATTTATGAAAAAAATAAGGATCTGTCATTTTCTTGAAGTTATAATATATATCACATGTGTTGTTTGATATTTACTAGTGTTGATTTAGAAAATGACAGCTCATATGGTACGGTATACTCATGCACAACTCAATATGTTAAGAAAACTTGAGATGAACTTTTGCAGATGGTAGTGCTTCTACATTGGTAAGGAGTTTCTTACTTTTTACAGTAAGTGGATATTTAATCATTGTGCAGAAGTGGTAGTTACTTTCTATATTTTATGTATTGTATTTTAATTTTAATTTTTTTTATTAAAAAAAGAACAAATGTTTGAAGTTTAAAAAAAAACAAAAACAAAACAAAAGTTGGCGTGACCAACTTTCCAAGTTGGTCCCGCCAACTAGATTGACGTGACCCTTAAACAAGTCAACACAGTTGGCGTTTTGGGTTAAAAAATTAAGTTTTTATATTTTAGGTTGTTTTGTTAAATGTTTTTTAAAAGTGGGTTATTTAAATAAATAACCCCCAACATATGACGTCATGGTATAGAAAAACCGTATTATCAGAATTTCTATTTTCCATCACTTAATTTTCGTTAAAAACCAACGAAATATATTCCATGTCAAACATCCACAATAAATACAGAACAAAACTAAAATCTGACCAAGACAGCAGTAGAATCGTCAGCCTATGTACATGAATAAGAGCATGCGTACAGTCAATGGAATCAACAGCCATGCCTCCTACTCACGAATATTGTTTAGGAATCAAATATTGGAAAAGAAACTGCACACTAGCCAAGATTCACAGTTCTTACAGGAAAATCAATATATTGCATATCATGTAAGCTAGTTTGTCATCCCATGATCGTTCCAATCATCTTTGTTCAAACGAAAAACACAACACAAAAATGATAAGTGTCTTGCCCGAAGTTTGATAATAGACACGACATTCGCTTACGCTCCTCCCACAAGAAAAGTCCCCTCGATCTAAACTTTGTTACCAAAAATAGTTTCAACTTATCATTATTAATTTTGTCAACTCCGGTATCCAAGAGCTTGATTCTGAAGATTTTGGTTATCTTCCAAAAGGCGATCGTATTCTAAGAGTAAATCTGCAGATTGTTTCTGAAGGGCAGCAACATGACTTTCTGCAGTTTCAACTTTCTTATCTTTTTCTGTAGACTCCAACTTAAGCTTCTTTAAAGTTTCGGTCAAGCTAGATACTTCTTTCTGCAGGCGCTTAACTTCGCCAGAAGCTTTCTCTTCTTTTTCCTTGAGCTGCAATTTTTCTTTCTGGAGTCTCTCAACTTCTTGTTTTGAAGCCACAGTGCTGCCCCTTAATGTGATCAATTTTCGCATGTAATGATGCATATGATCGATTAAAAATCCAAGGAAGAGAGAAAATCCTGCAAGATTTAGTTTGGAATTGAAACAACACAAATATAAAGGATGGAAATGGGAAGGGAAAAAAATGTCCATGAAAATAGACAAGCTAATGAATTTTTAATCCAACAAAATACATTTAGTTTAATTTTCTTCTGAAGATTTCAATAGCAATAGCAACAGCAACATAAACTGATACCATGAAATTGAATATAAACATCATAAAAAGTTGGTAGTAAAGTATATGCCAACTACGCCTAGGTTTTATTCAATGCTACCCATGTTGGCATTTAATCCAATGGCCACCATTGGCTCAAACCATGGATCTGCAGCCAAATACCCCCACTGCAGTATCAAAATAACCAATGTCTAGGACTAGTTCTAAGCCTACTTTAAAAAAATGGAACTGTCAGAGAAATAAAAGATATATGCAATAATATTTCACTTTTCGGAATAAGGAAAGATTATTGAGCTCAGGAACTGGCGCAGTAGTCGTGGAAGCCAAACTAAAGACAATCAGATCAATGGATGTCTAATCTATACTAAAAGTAATGAAGGTTTAAATTAGAAAAATACTGCAGTTGACGTGGCCTATATGATTGATATGAGGTTTGTAACAGAGAGGCGTGGTTGATCTTTGAAAGGCTTCAAGCGAAAAATGAAGCAAAATTACCTTTTTTTTTGCATTCAATTTAAGCCCTTCAGTAAACCTAATGAGGAGACAAGCTAATGTCTCTGGAGATTATACTTGTACAAAATAACTTCTAGTTCGAACTGATGAAATACCTGTAGTTTAATTTTCTTCTGAAGATTTCAATAGCAATAGCAACAGCAACATAAACTAGTACATGAATTTGAATATAAACATCATAAAAAGTTGGTAGTAAAGTGTATGCCAAATATGCCTAGGTTTTATTCGATGCTACCCCCGTTGGCTTTTATTCAATGGCCACCATTGGTTCAAACCATGGATCTGCAGCCAAATACCCCCACTGCAGCATCAAAGATTCTTGAGCTCAGGAACTGGTGTGGTAGTCGTGAAAACCAAACTAAAGACAATTAGATCAATGAATGTCAATCTCTATTCTACTTAAAGAGATGATGGTTTAAATTAGAAACATACTGCAGTTGGCGTGGCCTATATGATTGATATGAGGTTTGTAACAGAGACGCGTGGTTGAACTTTGAAAGGTTTCAAGCGAAAAATGAAGCAAAATTACCTATTTTTGCATTCAATTCAATCCCTTCAGTAAACCTAATGAGGAGTTGAACATGGTAAATGAGGAATGACTGTGTTGCCCTTCCCTTCAAGGGGTGGGTGTTCACCCCTTCCTCAACCCTTCATTCTCTACTCATGCAATAACCCCATCCCACTTTTAGTAACACGAATTAATTATTTATGTCAAGCAAAGATATATGTGAAACAGTTAAGCAGCATCTACATATAGAGATTCGCTTGCATAGGCCAGGGAGTCCTCTACCAAGTATAAGCTTGGCGAGTAGATTGAATATATCTCAGATTAATGTTCAGTCAAGTTTACTCCAATGACAACTTTTAATGTAAATTTTTGAATTACCACAAACAAATTATGTTCTTCCACGAGTATCTTACTATTCAACATGCATATTCAAGGAAATATATGAAAGAGCATAAAAAAATAAGCATGAATGATGCACTGCTGCAGCTAAAGTTGCTTCTTTCGTCTAGTTTGAAAGACCCTGTCAACAACCATTTAGCCAACCTTATGTAGGTACTGGTACGCCACATCTGTAAATTACGCAAGTCGGAAATTACAAGACTAGAATACCGCATAACACCAGAGTAGCAACTCCAGAACTGTGTAGAGCACAGACCTATGTCCATGCAAGAGACTTACCAGACTTTGATACGAATTTTTAACATCAGCCAATGCGGAACACGAGAAATGAGGTGGAGGGCGAGGGAGAACTATACATTGTATTTGAAGTGGAATAAAAAACTAATGTGTTAACTACCTGCATTTAAATTGCACATTTTTTAAAATTACAGCATTACCCTACAAAGGCTGAATCATTTTTAATCTCTTAGGGAGTTTTTTGGAATCTTTAAAATACTAGAGGACTCTCTATACTATTTACCTAATAGATGCGATAGGAAATTCAAAAAACGAAAACTGCTTCAACAGACTCGAATTTAAAAGGGTTGTGATGAAACTGACAAAGAGCACATACAAAGCAATAATAATATGAAAGTGTGTTTCAAAACCATCTTCCAACTGAAAGTACATCACTTGAAACAAACTTTATATGATCATTGAATCAGCATTCCTTTGAAACCAAAGCATAAATCAAACACCTAGTTGGACAACCAGAAGCTGCTACAAAATGTATGGTAAAGATAGAGTAAATGAGCAGTACATTTCAGGGCGAAATATCAATACCTACAAATCACAAATACAGGCAATTGGATTTAAGGGCACATAGCATATCCATCCAGATGCCTAACATAGTAATATCAAATGAACCAACATTTTAGGGGGGAAATGACAAACAATCTGCTGGCACATACTCAGAAATCAAGAAGCACGATAAGAAACCATATAGGCATCTTTCACAAAATTATTAACAAGGACACAAAATTATTAACAAGGACCATACCCATCAGAGTAGCCTCTAGCAAGTTGGTCCTCCAAAGCACTTGATCCATTGGTGTCATTGTTCCATGCTTAGCCCCCTTATTCTGAATCTTGAGTATGCTAAACAGGTTTGATAAGAGAATAACAAATATAGTACCAGCAACGGTTAAAACAGTAGCCCTTCTCATTTTCACTTGATCCAAACCCTTCATTACCAGTTCCCTAAGTGGCCCAATCTTCACCATCAAAAGGAAAGCCACTAAACCTTCCGAACATACAACCAAAAGAACAAAGGGATCATTTTTTTTCCAGAGCAAGAATACACCTGTTCTTTAGCACTTAATTAGTTTAAATCTTCTAAATTGGACAACTTATACAGTCTGTAAAGAAATAGATCCCATTTCATATTTTCAGTTTATATTTAAAAAAAGAACATAAAAAGTAAAAATAATTTTGATCTTCTAAACCAGCACTTTCTTTTAGACAGCATACAACCAAATTCAAGCTACTGTCTCGTAAAAATTTAATCTTGGAGAACACACAGAAGGATCTTTGAAAAGAAAGAATCTTTAATGCTCTATAGCCTCTTCTAACAAGAGAACATCGCCTGATTTTTGGTAAAAAGCAGAAAACCCATTTCTCAAACTACGGTTTGAGCAGAATGTGAGGGGTCAAGACCACAGATCTGTAAAATTAGCTTCTAACGAAAGAAGTTGATATTTAACCAAATCTCATTCATCTCTTTTCCACTCTCTTTCTTGTTTCGTCGGGGGTGTTGTATTACTCGCTGAGGCCTAATTAATGGCGAGGCTTTTTTTGGGATTAGTGGGATGATTATGCTTTACAAAAAGTAGAAAAAGGGAAGGTCGTAGCAGTCAAAAAAGTTGAGACAGAGTACTTATAGTGCCTTAACAGAAGTTTAACTCAAGGTAAATGTACATGTATACATAATACACACATATATATACTATATCCTGTGAAGTGCAGGCATTCGGACACAAGTGAATTTTGAATGGCGAGGTGTATGATTAGTCCCAAATTTTATACATCATTACTATCTTGATACAATGGTCGTTTTGTAGAATGATTAGACTGATTTGAAAACTACTCAGTCCTATCATATTCTAAAGGATTTTGTGTTATATTGACAGAGCGATTTTCATTCATGTAATTATTCTAACAACAACAATAGTTATAGTTCTCAAGTTTTCTCCGGTTAAGCCTTGATGGCTACAATCCACGAACACCCATATAGGCCCATAAAGTAGGACAAACTTGGGCTAGAGGTGTAACTTTGGGCCAGCTATGAATTTTTGTATTGCTAATTTATGCTCGAGAATCATAAATACTGAACCTCGTAGGGTCGACATAAAGTTGCGTGAATTCTTTTGTTATTTCCCTTTACTTCTATGTGGACTTCCTCGGAAAATTTTCAACTCTTTTGGTTCTGATCATTGACAGGTGTATTGTAAAATTTTGGGCTTTTTTGAATACCTAAAGGGCCTGATTTAATGAATTCATTTTTATTTAATTTGAAATTCATGGATTAAACCCTTTCATCTTTTCACATTTATCTTATTTATTTATTTATTTCTCATTGACCATATTTTTTTTAATATAACATAAATTATATTAAAACGACTCTCGGGAGGACCAACAAGAAATTAATGGATATAATTGATGTTGCCCTTATAGCTAATCCAGTCATTTGGAATATTCTGCATTGATGTAAAATGAATGATTGTATACCCTCAGTGCACCCACCTTTTGGACATCATCAATAAAATCGAAGAATGGGCTGTGGATATCATCTCACTGGATTAAGACACTAAATTTTTAACAATCTTACGCCAAATTCTGTTTGATTTCTAACTCTTTGTTGTCACACCATTCTAACTCTCCTTTAAGGTAATAATATTCAAGTAAAAATTATAGTTGCCTAAATTATCAATTCATGCTTGATTGTTTTGTTTTGTTTTGTTTCGGAGGAATTGTTATTTGTTTTTAATCACTGCATTCTTTGAAATATAGTGTATCATTGTATAGAAACTAACTTTCAAAGGGGGGAAAGGGAAACAACCGCATACAAATATTGTACAATGACTTGTCTACACGTACATAATGTATAATATTTCCAAAAAAATAAATAAATAAGAACATTAATATTACAAGCACAAATTGTTGGTATAAATTTCTATTGGGATGAAACAAAACAAAGTAACAAGATGGCACAAAGAACGTTTTTCGATGCTAGATTTAGAATCATCATCCTTAAAACGATATTGTCAAGTGCCAGTGCTTACGGTTTCAATGACAATTTGTTTCCCAAGTACAAGCAGCGATCGATTGCTGCCGGTGCAGTTTTTGCGACAGGGTGCAAATCCGTTTTTTCGTGAAGTGGTGATTCCAAATGATGTTTTTTAGTGATGTATATTGACTTAGTGTAAATATTACAATCCCTTTTCGAATTATAGATATTATTTGTTGGAATCGAAGAGGGGGGTGAATGAGATTCCTTGGCTACTTTAGCGTTTTAAAATGAGTTTGAAAAATAAAATATTTTGCGCTTGCGGAAGCCTTTAGTCAATCGATAAATGCAAAGAATAAAATAAATAAATGCGTAAAGGAAATAAAGCAATAAATAACAAAAGGATTTGTTATAGAAGTTCGGCGATGAATCGCCTACGTCTCCTCTTCCCGGTTAGATAACCTCCAACCGAGGTTCCACTAGAACAATAGATCTTGGCCTTGAGGGCTCCAAGTTAGCCACACAACAACTCTTCCCGAGTTTACAACGCTCTTCCCGAGCACACTACTCTTCACGAGTAAACAAAGCTCTTCCCGAGCTACCAACACTCTTCACGAGTCTTCTTGGCCTTAAGGGCTCCAAGGATAGCCACACACTTGCACCAACTAGACTAGTTGACGACTTTACAATTTTCCAACTTGCTTTGGTGTTGGAGGACCTTTACAAGAAATCAAACCAAAAACACCTTCACGGTGTACTCACACGAAGAAAGCAAGACTCAACAAAGTAAAGAATTACAAGCTCCAATACAACAACAATGTATGGAGATTGCAATGCAATTACAAATAATAATGATCAAGACTTTTGTATAAGTTGTAGGCTTGTTCCTTAGCTTCAAAATGCTCCAAAGCATCAATATTTATAGTGTTGAAGGCCTCCAAGGCTCCTACTAGCCGTTGCTTCAAATAAGGCTTGAATCACTCCAAGATCGCCTCGGACATCGCCTCGGGCGATCACCATCGCCGCGCCCCAACGGTCAGCAAAAATCACGGATCGCCTCAGGCGATCCAAGTCAAATCCCAATGCCGTAGCTTCAGCAGCCTGAAATCATGCATCGCCTCGGGCGAAGTCCACATCGCCTCAGGCGTTCCAGCCCATCGCCTCAGGCGTTCGTGACATCGCCTCGGGCGAACTCCCCGCGCGCATGCCCGCGCATTGCCTCGGCGTCGCTTCAGTCGATGTGCGGGAGCGAAGTCCCTGTGGCTGCCATCGCCTCAGGCGTTGGTCACCATCGCCTGGGGCGATCTCCCTCGCATGCTCGCCTGGCCATCGCCTGGGTCGATGAGCGTGTCGATCCTCGCCTGGCACCCATCGCCTGGGGCGATCTGTGTCTTCCAAAAGACAATTTCTTTGGCATTTCAATACTATTACAATCTTCAAATTTGATCATAATTTATGCTGCATACTCAATAAAAACCATTAGTACAAAATGTATAGGTTTTGTAATCATCAAAACAAAAACGATAATTTTATTTAAAATAGAGGAATGAGAGTTGTAGCGTTTTAAGGCGCAACAATCTCCCCCTTTTTGATGATCACAAAACCCGGTAAACTTGAAAGAAAATAAAACTTATAACAATGCAATGCATAGAGAGTTTAAACTCCCCCTTAATGAATGCAATGATAAACAACCTTTACAAAATGTGTCACAAGTTGTAAAAACAATTAGGTTGCAAATAGCACTTCAACAATCAAATTTACAACAAGTTTACATAACAAGTTTACATATACATTCTCCCCCTTTTTGTGAGAATAAAAAGGTGAAGGAGTTTTTAAAAAATTGGACATAGTTTCCTTTAAAAAATGAATAAACCATAAATCCATTCAAATAATACACAATCAACTCAAAATCCAATCAATAACTTAAAATCCATTAACATACACAATAAACTAATTTCAACATCAATTGAACAATTACGTCACCAACATTGGCATAAAAAAAGTAGAAATGGATAAATAACACATAAATCGAGGGCTGCAATCCTTACAAACAATTACAAAAGGATAAAATCTAAAAAAAAACTAAAACAAAGACAACTCAATCCATGCCACCATCACCATCATTCCCGGGAGTAGGATCCTCGTCCATGTGAGCACTGGAAAACTGAGAACGAAGAGCGTCCACTTCATGTCGTAAATACGACAAATCTTCTCTCGAGGAGTCTTGGTAAGCTCGAAGAGACGCAACATCATCTCGAAGGGAATGGAATTGAGAATTCATGTCGACTCTCAAGGATTGAAATTGAGAGTTCATATCCTCACGAAGGCTTTGGAATTGCGAAGTAAAGAAAGCAAAAGCCTCTTGATTGAACTCAAAAGAAGAAGAAGGTTGATGACTATCAGGAGCTGGAATATCCGCCCCAATATTCATCATGTCATCAAAGGTAGATGGAGATTGATGCTGAATGGGTGGCTCATCAAGATTTGGTTCAATCAAGAAAGGAAAATGAACCCTTTGGGCACTAGTCATCCTATCAATGGGTAATGAGGGGTGATCTTTAGGATTGAAGGCAGAAAGTAGGTTCCCCGGATCATTAACCCAACAGGAAGTGAAAGGATTCCAAGAAATTTTGTTAAATAGAAAACACCTAAGATTGAAGGTGTCCTTGGACTTGATAGGGAGTTTCTCATTGTCATCGAAAGGAAGATTGAAATGAAGAAAAATCTTTGTTAGGACACGGCCGAATGGGAGAATAACCTTTTTAGGATTATGGGCGGTGTTCCTAAAGATTTGGACAATGAATCTAGGTAGGTTGAAGGGGGTCATTGTAATGATGTAATACATCAAGTATACATCAGACAATTTCAACCTAAGACGATCACCATCCCGAGGGATCATCGAGGTGATCACAATCTTGTGAAGGATTTGGTAGTTTGTAGGGATGGAATTCACAAGAAAGGATTGGTTTGGACATTGAGGGGTTCCGCCAAATATGAGATACAAGGCTTGGGCAGGATCACATACCCCATCATTAGGCCAAGTAGCTAGAGCAAATTTAGCTGGCCCTTCCGAAGGAATGCGAAGAATATGTCCTAATTCAGTGCTATTGAATTCAATTGGACGATTGCAAACGATGGTTTTGATAGTTAACTCACCATCACCCTCAAACAGTTCAAGATTGGCATAGAAAGAATGAATCATGGATGGATACAAAAAATCGTTCTTTCTAGGGGGTTTGAAAAATTTTCCCATTGTTGGAATTGAATCCAATCAAGAATTGGGAGCTGGGAAGTCCTAAGGAAATCGAAATCAAAGACATAACCCGGAATTAATTTGCGAGTAAGATAATCTTCCGGAATAGGCTTACCATCAAGTGGAGGACCCGTATAATTCCTATTGGATCGATTAGAGCGTCTCCTCCGGCTTGATTCTCCTTCTTCTCGGTTGCTTCGAGACATTTTGCAAGAAATTTGAGAGAATTGAGGTAAAGTTTCGATTTTTATGAAAAAGGGGTTAGGGTTTGCAAAAATCCAATTGGAAGATTTGTTGTTTGGAAAGTGAAATTGATGGTTTGGAAAGGCTTAGGATGATCGATTATAACAATGATGAAGAAATCTCGAATTATGGGTGAAAAACACGAAAAGTTGCTGAAAAAATGAGCAAAAGCCGTAGCCTTTTGTCTTTAAAAACCGAGATCGCCTGAGGCGATCTGGAGAACGCCTGAGGCGATCGAGAACGCCCGAGGCGATGCGAGCCACGCCCGAGGCGATGCTTGCGA
Source organism: Haberlea rhodopensis (assembly GCA_907163345.1). NCBI lineage: Eukaryota > Viridiplantae > Streptophyta > Magnoliopsida > Lamiales > Gesneriaceae > Haberlea > Haberlea rhodopensis. Next base: position 2,012,870 of record CAJQUN010000057.1, on the reverse strand, counting down.
TCGTTTGAGGCGATGCGAGCCACGGACGAGCACTTCGCACAGAATGCTGAGGCGATGGTTTGGCAACATTTTGAGCTAATTTTTGGACCAAAAAAAAGATTTTTGATAATTCTAACTAACATTAAACCATCTATCAACAAAAATTAAATCACATAATCTAAAAAGCCCAATAATTCACAATTTGTGACTTTTAAAAGGTGATTTCAAAATGCATTTTTGAAATTAAATGTGAGTAAACTTGTTTCCCCCTTAACAATTGCATAGCACATACAAAATAATCAAGTAAAGCATAAAGTAAACAACTCTCCCCCTCAAACCATGCATACACAAGCTCTCCCCCTTAAACTATGCATGAAGTAAACTTCAAGATTATCACACAATTATCCCCATTTTTGTGATAATCAAAAAGTACAAAAATTAAATAGACAAATCACAAAAATATGTTGACACATAGCCATATTTTATACATGTTCCTCATCAAGCATATAATAGCCCAAAATAAGCATGAGATTAATTCATTTTTGAGGAATACAAACATGCGTTTTAAGGCGATCAACAATGAATTCAAAATGTGCAAAATGTGCATATGTTCTACCAAAATTTCATGCATTTGTGCCCAATAAACATTAGAATTCTCAAATCATCATTTGATAAATTTATTAAGATCATGATAGCATTATTTCAAAGATAGAGCATCTAAACAAATATATCATGCTTAATCACATAATATCATATAACATATTCAAATTAGAATTCATTGCACTTACTATAAAAGGATAGGCATACATCATGCAATAAAACAATTTATATGTGCACATGCTAAGGGGTTATACATTTTACTCCAATCAATATTGAGCTTCATTATTTATTGGTCACAATTAATTTGTGCCAATTAATTTTGAATTGCTCATTTAAAATGTATAAAATAAATTTTACCTTTGATGACAAGAGTGCGTTCTTGTCATTGGTCCTATGCCTCGTGCTTCTTCTATAGTGGTGAATAAGATGGTTTCCTCCCTTGAGGTGCTTGTGCCTTCATCCTTCATCCCATTGTTGACCCTACAAAACAAGTTGGCAATAGAAGGATCTTTGGTACCCATTTGATTTTTGGGTCCTAGAGGGTTAGCTTCCTTTGGCACCTTTGGAATCCATTTCCACCTTTTATTAGGTTGGTATTGGATTCTAGCAAACCTACATTTATTCTTGCTATGACCATCTTTACAACAATAAGTGCAAGTAAGAGAGTTGTGCTTTGCTTTGGCCAACAAGCTTGAAAAAGATTTTGATTTGTTTGAAAAGCCTAACCCGGCTTTGTCAAAGCTACATCGTTGTAATCCAAGCAATTCACTCATCTTTTGACTACTTTCACTATATTTGCAAAATGATATCTTTAAAGAATCTAATTCATTTTTCAATGAATTATTTTCTTCATCTTTCTTAGCAATCTCAAGTTTGAGTAGTTTATTACTCATCTTGGTTTTGCCAAGAGCATCAATAAGATCATTATAAGATTCTAAAAGTTCATCAAAAGAAGGTACCTCATCATCGCTTTCATCTCCTTCATCTCCAAGAGCCATTAAACAAAGATTGGTGGCTTCTTCTTCATCGGAGTCGCTATCACTCCATGTAGCTATAAAAGCCTTCTTCTTGCCTTTGTCCTCATTCTTCTTCGTAGGACATTTGTTAGCATAGTGGCCTTTTTCTTGACAATTAGAGCAAGTTACCTCATTTTTGGATTCATGTTTGGTTGCACTTGGGGCCTTTGACTTGCCATGTTTGTTGAAGAACTTCTTGAACTTTCTTGTGAACAATGTCATCTCCTCATCATCATCATCTTCTTCATCATCGGAGTGGTCTTTCCTTCCAACCAAAGCAATCCCATTTCTCTTGGATCTATCCTCCTCCTTTACTTCTCTCCTTGTGGCAACTTCAAGCTCATGAGTCACCAATGTGCCATGGAGCTCATCAAGATCATAGGAAGCACTTTCTCCTTTGTTGGACTCGATGATGGCCGTCCTCTTGGCATCCCATTCCTTTGGTAAGGCTCTTAGTGCTCTCCTCCATATTTGCTTTGGAGGATACTTCTCTCCAAGTTGGGCAAGCTCGTTTATGATTTGAGTGAGCCTCCTAAACATTGAATCCACATCTTCTCCGGAATCCATCTCAAATGTCTCATATTTGAGTTGAAGGAGGTCTATCTTGGTCTCCTTCACTTGATTGGTTCCTTCATGACAAATTTACAATTTGTCCCATATCTCCTTAGCCGTTGAGCACATCGAGATCCGGTTGTACTCCTTCATATCTAAGGCACAATGCAAAATATTAATCGCTTTAGCATTTTGTGAAATTAATATCATATCCGCTCTATTGAAATCGTCCATTTCTTTGGGAACACTTATTCCCCCAATTTCCTTTAAAGGAACATGTGGACCTTTCACTATGATCTTCCAAAGGTCATAATCCACGGATTGGATGTATAGAGAAATTCTATTTTTCCAATAGCCGTAATTATCACCCGTGCAGAGCGGAGGGCGATTTGTCGATTGACCTTGAGCAAACTCATTTGCTAGATTAGCCATATAAAAGATTTTGATTTAAAAACAAAAATCAAATGGCTCTGATACCACTTGTTGGAATCGAAGAGGGGGGGTGAATGAGATTTCTTGGCTACTTTAGCGTTTTAAAATGAGTTTGAAAAATAAAATATTTTGCGCTTGCGGAAGCCTTTAGTCAATCGATAAATGCAAAGAATAAAATAAATAAATGCGTAAAGGAAATAAAGCAATAAATAACAAAAGGATTTGTTATAGAAGTTCAGCGATGAATCGCCTACGTCTCCTCTTCCCGGTTAGATAACCTCCAACCGAGGTTCCACTAGAACAATAGATCTTGGCCTTGAGGGCTCCAAGTTAGCCACACAACAACTCTTCCCGAGTTTACAACGCTCTTCCCGAGCACACTACTCTTCACGAGTAAACAAAGCTCTTCCCGAGCTACCAACACTCTTCACGAGTCTTCTTGGCCTTAAGGGCTCCAAGGATAGCCACACACTTGCACCAACTAGACTAGTTGACGACTTTACAATTTTCCAACTTGCTTTGGTGTTGGAGGACATTTACAAGAAATCAAACCAAAAACACCTTCACGGTGTACTCACACGAAGAAAGCAAGACTCAACAAAGTAAAGAATTACAAGCTCCAATACAACAACAATGTATGGAGATTGCAATGCAATTACAAATAATAATGATCAAGACTTTTGTATAAGTTGTAGGCTTGTTCCTTAGCTTCAAAATGCTCCAAAGCATCAATATTTATAGTGTTGAAGGCCGCCAAGGCTCCTACTAGCCGTTGCTTCAAATAAGGCTTGAATCACTCCAAGATCGCCTCGGACATCGCCTCGGGCGATCACCATCGCCGCGCCCCAACGGTCAGCAAAAATCACGGAACGCCTCAGGCGATCGCTGGATCGCCTCAGGCGATCCAAGTCAAATCCCAATGCCGTAGCTTCAGCAGCCTGAAATCATGCATCGCCTCGGGCGAAGTCCACATCGCCTCAGGCGTTCCAGCCCATCGCCTCAGGCGTTCATGACATCGCCTCGGGCGAACTCCCCGCGCGCATGCCCGCGCATTGCCTCGGCGTCGCTTCAGTCGATGTGCGGGAGCGAAGTCCCTGTGGCTGCCATCGCCTCAGGCGTTGGTCACCATCGCCTGGGGCGATCTCCCTCGCATGCTCGCCTGGCCATCGCCTGGGTCGATGAGCGTGGCGATCCTCGCCTGGCACCCATCGCCTGGGGCGATGGCACTCATCGCCTGGGGCGATCTGTGTCTTCCAAAAGACAATTTCTTTGGCATTTCAATACTATTACAATCTTCAAATTTGATCATAATTTATGCTGCATACTCAATAAAAACCATTAGTACAAAATGATATAGGTTTTGTAATCATCAAAACAAAAACGATAATTTTATTTAAAATAGAGGAATGAGAGTTGTAGCGTTTTAAGGCGCAACATTATTGCAAGATCAAATTCAAGTCTTGAGAGCAAAATTCTGTGCATTTGTGTCTTCGCGTGCAGATCCATTTTTTCGTGAAAATGGTGATTCCAAATGATGTTTTTTAGTGATGTACATGATTTAGTGTAAATATAACAACCCCTTTTCTTATTATAAATACTTATGCAAGATCAAATTCAAGTTTTGAGAACAAAATTATGTGCATTTTTCATCATAATTCATTTTCATAGTTTAAGTGTCTTTAAACCTTTATGGTTTAAAAATTCATAATTTCAAGTGCTTCTATCACGAATCATAGTCGTTCTTTGTTACATCTTGTTACTTTGCTTTGTTTCATCCAAGATATACATCCCAGAAATTTATATCAACAATTTTAAAATGACATCTATAACAAATGGTCTCTACAAGTGCAACAACGATGTCCGTTCATCATGGTAAATGACCCGAGAAGTTCAACGGAAACAACTTCAAACGTTGGCAACAGAAAATGCTATTCTATTTGGCTACGTTGGGTTGTCAATGTTTCTAAATGAAGATGCTCCTACCATTGAAAATGGTGAAACCTACACCCAAAAGAGGGTTGCGGTTGATGCTTGGTATCAAATCACCTTGTTGTGTAAGAACTACGTTCTAAACGGTATAGACAATATATTATACAACATGTATAGTCTAGTAAAGATCGCAAAAGAATTGTGGGAATCTTATGAGAAAAAGTACAGATCCGAGGATGCCGGCATGAAGAAAATCATTGTTGTTTGATTCCTCGACTATAAAATGGTTAACTCGAAGCCAGTGATGGCGCAAGTACAAGAAATATAAGTGATCATACATGAAATGCATGCAGAATGGATGAGTCTAACTGAATCATTCCAGGTGGCTATAATGATTGAGAAATTGCCTCTTACATGGAATTTCAAGAATTATCTCAAGCACAAACACAAAGAGATGAGTCTTAAAGATCTTATAGTCCGTCTACGGATTAATGAGGGCAATATAAATTCAGAAAGGAAGGCGGTAAATTACTGAATGGAGGTAAAAGCAACTTTGGTTGAACAAAATTTTGGAGTAAAGATAAAGTTTGACAATAAAGCATCCAAGAGATAGAAATCGAAGAAGTTCAAGGGAAAATGCTATAAATGTGAAAAATCCAACCATTTAGTGAAGGATTGGCGGAACACGGACGATCAAGGGAAATCAAATTATCAAATCAACATAACTGGAGATAACATATTATCAAATGATTGATATGATCTAATGCGTACCACTTGACTAGTCCTTTGATTTCTACATAGTTGTATTATCCAAAATTAGTGTTTTATGGGAAAAATTTATATAGAAAAAGTGCATTTTCAATAAATATAATGACGGTTAAATGTCATTTTTGAATTATTTTGCATGTTGATATTTGATACAATATTTTTTTTATTCCTCTCGGACTCGGAGAAACTGAGATAATTAGTAAGAATGACCAAAATAAGTTACACTTTAAAGTTTTACATATATAATATATTGACATTTAAATTTAAAACTAACATTTGTATTTTTTTAAAAAGATATATTAAAAATAAATTTTGTAAAAATCACTAATTTTTCGGGTCTTGGTCGTTCTTCAGAAGTTTCATGTTGAATTGTCAACGGGAAACTATTTTATATACATATTGGGCTGACAGCTATTTGCTAGCTAAAAGGGAATCTAAATTTAGTTAAAAAGAAGCAAGCATTATGTTACCGGGGGCACCAGTCGCCCTCTCCATTGAACCATGGTTCAGGAAGCGGAGCGGTCACGTCCGCTCCTTGGCTGCAAGCCGCCTCCCTGGCTGCCTTAAGACAGGCTGGTAAATCGGCCGATCCGGAAACTATCTGGAGTACATCATCGGCCATGTGTAATATTCCAATATTTCATATAAATGGTAAATGAAGGATCACGATGCATCATAAATATGTTTATTAAGTTAGTGTTTGCAAATGCTTATCAGAAGTCTAAAAAACAGATTTTGTGTGTCTGGTTTCCTGGATTATATTATTGTTTTTGGCTGCTTTAAGCTGAGTGGTGACAAATTTGGAATTAATTTTTTTATTTTAGTAACAAACGCCAATGTTTTTCCTTGAAATCAATTTATTTCAACTTTAAACAAAAGCAACATAGAATATTTTGAATAAGCAATTGTAAGGATACCTTAAGTCAAAATAAGTTAGTTGAATGGATTATTTGTGTAATAATTTGAATGGGTTGAGTTCGTTCTTAATTGCGGAATAACAACTTTTGATTTTATTTTATTTAGTATTAATTTTGTATATTTAAAATTTTATACCCATTATTATAAAAAATTGAAACTCCTTTTTTTTCTCTCCTACATTCGAGATTGAATCATGCGACGTGTGTGTACTTGTTTAGGTGTGAAAAATTTGAACACGAGTTAACGTGCTTATTACAAAGTAAACAACATGAATTTAGGAGTTTAATTATTATATATTGATAAGTGCAACTTGGAAAGTGAACTATTTGTTGACAATAAAATTTTAATCTAGTGGTTGTCGTCTATTTTTAAATACAAGAGATCTTGGTTTTGATTCCTCCCTATCACGTAAATAGTAATATTATTTTTTTTAGAAAAAAGTGCAACTTAGGAAAGCCTTCACACTACGTATGATGTCCAAGTCAAGGAACGCATACACACATGAAGTCGAGTTGGTCTACACATTTCCATCTTTTCCAATATTCATATTACTATTTTATTTCTTATAGTTTAGATGAACAAGTTAAACCTATAAGCTTGAATTCATAGCTTTTTTAACCGATTACTCACTCCTAGATAAAAAGTTTTGTAACTAATTTTCTAATTAAGCAAACTAAAAGTTTATCATCGCCAACATAACATAATTTTTTCGGCTAAATTAAGCTTAAACGACATACCAAAGATTTTAGGTATAGACACCATTGGGTAGTTGGAAGCTGAATAAAAGTAAAATATGTAGATTAAAATAGGCATAGTGGCGGACGCAGAATTTCGCAATTTTAAGAGGGTGCAATGCAATTTTTTTTAAAAAATTATTTAGAGTATATTTTTGTTGTTGTTGTAAGGGATGACATTTGCTTTCTCTCGCCTTTAACATGGCTCCGCCCTGTATGCTCATCTATCAACCCATATGAATATTAGCATAAATGGTATTCAATATATATAATATCTAGAAGAAAGAAAACCAGCAACGATAAATATTTGTAGATGACAAGATGATTTTATGAGGTTAATTCTCTTTGATATTCTTTAACTTATCGATACAGCAAAATATAAAAATAAATTTAATTCATTTTTACTGAAACATCCAAATTGGCTCAAATTAATATCCAGATATATTGAGCTTCGGGCCTATCTCATTTAGTAAAAATTCGCTCTTTTATTAGAGAAGACTTGTGTTTGAATCCTGCGATATACGAAAAAAATCTCTAACTCCTTCCTGTTAGAGAATAAATAATAAATTGTCCAATCTCTCTACAAGCTCGGGCTTTTAGATGAGACGTCAATTCTTTATGGTATCAGAGCCTCTGGCTAACGCCAATGTCCTGAGTTCAAAACTCACAAACAACAATTTTACCCACATTAAATATTCACTTGATGGGCCTCCCAAAAAGAGGAAAAAATCGGCCCATAAGTGAGGGGGAATGTTAGAGAATAAATAATAAATTGTACAATCTCTCTACAAGTTTGGGCTTTTAGATGAGACGACAATTCTTTACTTTCCCATATATAAAAAAAAAAGGCATACGAAATATAAAAAATAAACGTGCATCATTGAATCAGGACTTTTTGCATACATCCCGTTTTGGTTTGAAGTTTAAGAGACGAGACGTGTTCAAAAGCTAGACGAGTGAAGACTTGGTTCCAGAGTTAGATTCGAACGGTCAACTGTAACCGGTGGCTCCCATCAATTATTGATTCATAAACCCCTATTTCTCCCTCACCGTTTATTCATCTTTTCATTCTTTGCTTTCTTGGGGAGCTTGGAATATTGATCTTTGTATTGTATTTATTCTTTTTCCCGAAGCCTTGTTTGATTATTTCTCTGTTGTTTTGGGTTTTCTCGCAAAAGTCTTACCGAAGAAAAATGGCTGTAAGTCTACATTTCTCCTTCTGTTGGAGTTACTTTCTGGTTATGTTTTTTGCTACAAAGTTGAAGTCTTTTCTTCTTGTTACAAGTATATGAGTCTGATTGGTTGACAAATTTGGATATCAATTCATGATTTTGAACTTAAATCTTGCATTATTAGCTTGTGATAAATATTTGAATTGAATATTTATTGGGAAAACAGAAGCTTTCTGTCGCACTTGATTGTTTTTTTCCCCTTTCATATTAACTTATTTCTCTCGATTTGTTTTTCTCCGCATGAAATTCCTGTTTGGGAGCTTTGATTGAGTTGTACACGACTGTTTTGTAGTCAACAGATCTAGTGCAAACTAAACAGGGAAATGATTGTGAAAATTTAATATAGATTAAATGGAAGAATGGTAATATTGTTGTTCTGCAGCATTATTGGGTTATTTCTTAATTGGTTCTTGAAAGTTGAAATGTTTAGAATTTTTTTAATCCATTTTGCTTGAGATAAGTAATCAACTTAAACTAGGGTATAGTTTGATTTTATATCAATCCAGTGGACTTGAATGAGTGATTCCACATGACAGCGTATTTTTCTTGATTTTTTCTCTCTTGAAACTGAATAGCAATATGATTCAATTTTTAAGCCGAAAATATAATATGATGGTCAAAATCATGCTTCTATGATTGTACTTGCTAGATGTTGGGACTTATCTTAGTCCATTGTTTTAACACCCATTGTTTTAACACAACTTTCATTTTTTTTTTCTCGAACCCTTAAAACGAGGGACATTAGTTGCATCATTTCGTGTGTGGTTTGCCAAATAGACATATTACACCCCGTGGTTTGAAAATAGGCTGGTTTGAAAAATATGCAGTTTACACCCATATGTTGTTTGAAAATAGGCAATTTACCCTATTGGTTTGTGAAAATATGCAGTTTATACCCATGTAGTTTGTGAATATGTGCAAAACACTCATCCGTGTATGATATGTTTTGCAAACCACAATGGGGTAAATTGCCTATTTTAAACCATAAGAGGGTAAACTGCATATTTACAAACTACATGCGGTAAACTGTATATTAGGGATACCACAGGGGGGTAAAATGCATATTTACAAACCACGTGGAGGTAAAATGCCTATTATCGATACCATAGAGGGTAAATTGCTACTAGCTCTTTTTATGGTTGAAAGTCTTAAACAGCAGTTTTGACAAACAAGGGAATAATGGATAATGTTTAGTTCAGGAAAAGCTAGTGTTTCCTTGTTTACAAGTTACTTCATTGTGTTTCTTCCGCATGATATATATGTGGGTGTGCTTTTCTTGGGTTTATCTATCTTAAAACTTGAAATGTTGATTTGTTAAAAGAAGAATTAATGTCCTTAAAAACATATGGATGCCCGAGTATCTACCCAAATTGCATTAGTAAATGAAAACACGTGACACTTTGATAAATATTGTTTTTTGTTGTTAAAAGCATGATACATTTTGTATTTTTTTTGCGAATGTACTTCAATACTTTCTTTTCCTTGTTATATATCTCGAGTTTCTTGTGTAAGAACATATTTTTTGCATTTAATAAAAGGTAACAACGTTACGCGTTTCTGTTATGAAATCAGCGCTCAAATGTGCCAAAATTCGGCAACTGGGAAAGTGAAGACAATGTTCCTTACACGGTTTACTTTGACAAGGCAAGAAAAACTAGAGGTGGAAAGGTGATCAACCCGAACGACCCCCAGGAGAATCCTGAGATGTTCGAAAACGTCAACTCTTCGCCTCTTGCTCCTGCTAATGCTCATGTTCCTCCAACACGACCGAGAACTCGACATGAGGAGCCTATTGTGAAGGGAGCATTTAAGCCTATGCCTGAACATGGAGCAGCTAGGGAAGAGGTAGATTTCAGGCAGTCCACTAATCCTCAAGCTCGAAATGAAAATGTGAGTCAAAAAGGTGCTAGTGAATCAAATTATGGTCCCCGTAGACCGAATCCAACTCGTTCCCCAAGGGCTAGTGTAGGATCCGAGCAAAGCTTTGAACGATCACCACTTCATCCTCATCAGCAGGCGAAAGGAGGGGGGAGAGTCGGTGGATCTCAGGGCTGGGAAGGAAAGAACTACGAGGGTAGTCAAGGTACCACTGGAAAATCGCGTATGAAACCAGCTACTCTTGGAGATGACAGTGTAAGTTGTCATATTGGCTATCTTGAGCTATTTCTTATTCAATATATATTTCTAGAAATTAAAAAAATATATGTAGGGTCAAATGGGAAATTATGAAAATTATGTTCCGGAATCAAAGTTCTGATAGATATATTACCTTCCAAGAACCACCTTACCATCAAATTGAACTCGCATTGTGTGAAACGCTTGTGGTTCTTATACCCTAGCCACTACCAAATTATGCTGATCAAACAGTTTGACTAGCTCGATCTTCTAATTGTTTGCATTGCAATTGGCAGCCTGATAAAGCTGCTGCCGTTCCAAGATTTGGTGATTGGGAGAAAGATCCTCAGTCTGCAGAAAATTTCACCGATATATTCCAGAAAGTTCGGGAGGAAAGGAATGCAGGGCCCGGAAACGTGTCGACCACTCCTAAACATCCCTCTTACACGAGACACAGTCAACCATCCAATCAGCCAAAGGTTAGTTATCCTGTATCTGCTTCCAGCATCATTTAACACGACATTCTATGGGCTCTTAGATCTTGAATGCTTCCAAATACTGATTCAGCTCTGTCTTTAATCCAGAGATGCTGCTGCCCTTGGTGGTAAAACTAGATAATTCATCGTTTTCTGTATGAGTTCGAGCTATGCTGAAAAGTGTAAATTAGCTCGGAAAGGCTATTTTGATGCAAAGATGGTGGCACATTATCTCAGTTACAACTAGTGTGCTTCTTGTTGACAATAAACATGAGGTCTTCGTAGATTGCTTCTTCTTCTTCTTGTCGTCGTCGTCTCTGCCCTCCGGTGATTATTTGTACTTTGCTATTCTCCACGTGCATTCTAGCTTAAAAGAGAGATGTCAACTGTTTGTAGGTAGATTCTTTCATTCCAATTCCAATTTGTTTGCTTTGACAAAACTATGGCGAATCTTCGACAAGTCTCATTCTTGAATTATAGTTGCATACATGGTTACTATATTTTTTTTTCTTTTTTTTTTTATGAACTTTCGGATTCCTACTATTTTAGTTTTTATATTCTTTTAGATGAAAAAGTATAAAAATTGAATTATGTTTGCGAAGGTTAATGAATTTTCTCAAAAATTTAATTTTAGTTTGTGCTCTATCTTTACTAATTACATAGATTTTAAAATTTATTATTTTCAATTACTGGTATCTCTGTACAATATCACATGTGTGCCTTAAAAAATTCAATTTTTTTTAGAGAGCTGAGGAGCTAAATGTTTTTTTGCACATTACGCGACTCGACTAAAGTCTCTCTCAAATAAAAGTGAGCTCTTACTAATTGAGCTAGGCCCACGAGCTCTAATATTGTTTTAAAGTGTTGTTTTTATACATATACAAGGAAATGTATAATCATTGTTGGTATATATTAAATTTTATTTATTTTCATATTATCTACAATCTAGAGTAAAATCTCTAAAATAAAATTTTTTTCTGATCCAAACTTAGTTTCAACATTATTAATTTAATACTCTATAAATTATAAATTTTATAAATTAACAAAATCGTATGGTCCCATCATTCTTAATTTATATAAGTTTTAATTTAGATAAATTAAAGTATTAGTATAGACATGTACATATCCTTTTAATATACTAATATGGAAAAAAAAATGTTTTATAAACTTCATAAAAATAAAATACACAAAATGGAAAAGTGATAAACAAAAAAAAAAGAGGAAAAGTGACATGAAATTATTTGGGGGTGTTTTCGTCATTCAATCATCCACAAACATAATCTCACCGCCAAAATTTGGCGGCCGTTCAAAATTCCGAAATTTCTCTGAAATTTGAAAGTGGAGACGAGATGACGAAAAATGTTAACCAAAATTTAAACCATTTCAAATCTTTCTCTTACCCCGCTTCTACAATTGGAAAGCATCTGCACCAATTGAAGCTCAACCATCCATGAATGAATGAATGAATCCTCGCCTGCATTCCGAAGCTGCTTTTCAGGTACTGCCGTTAATCAATCTCTCTTTGGCAAGCTGTGCTCTTCCACGGAATAAAATTGAGTTATTGCTGCGTTGTTAATTTTACACTCAATACAGATTGGATCTGAGTAATTAACTCAATGACAATGTGAAATTTTGGTATTATAAGAAAGCCCATTTTGTTTGTCCGGGAAAAGATTTGATTTTTGGTGGGATTTGGGCTGGCTAAGTATGGTCAGGGAGAAAAGCACTGAGTCATTTTATACGAGGTTAAAGGAATCAGCATTAGCGTCTGCTTCCTCAGCTCCTTTGCTGATTTTTCCCTCGAGTTCAGATGTAGATTCACTATGTTCTTTGAAAATCATGTGTCATGTTCTCGAATCAGATTCAATTAGGTATGCGTGTTACCCGGTTTCGAGTTTCAAGGAAATTCACAAGTATGCGGGGCCTAATTTGAGTTCTTCTTCAAATGAGCCCATGACCATTTTGTTGATAAATTGGGGGTGCCATAGGGATCTAAGAAGAGATCTTGAAATTGGACCCTTAGCTCGTGTTTTTGTCGTTGATAGTCATAGGCCTATACATTTGCACAATTTAAGTGATCAAAATGATTGCGTGGTGGTGCTTTACACGAAAGATGATGAGCTACAAGCTGATTTAGCTTATGATTTTGACGTATCAGCTCTGGCTAATGCTAGTGAATTGAATAGTGATGACGAAGTTGAGGATGATTCGGACAGTGAGGATGAAAATGAGAGCGACGATGAGGAGGGTGGGGGCAGGAACAGAAAGAAAAGGAGAGTTTCGCAAGAAAATGTGGACGACCCAGTTAAGCTTTTTCGAAAGTTGAAGAAAGAGTACTATTTTATGGGAACTTTCCATGGAAAGCCGTCAGGGTGTTTGATGTATGAGTTGTCACACTCATTGAGAAAGAACACAAATGAGTTGCTTTGGTTGGCTTGCGTGGCTTTGACTGACCAATTTGTACATGAGAGGTTAACGGACGAGAGATACCAGGCGGGGGTGATGGAGCTTGAACAACACATAAATAGCTCAGGAAATTTGGATGGTGTTACTTCGATTACTCTCAAGGATGGCACAAAGGTTGTGGTGCCGAATTCTTCTAGAATCGCTTATGAGGATGAGCCGAGGCTGATGTTGCTGCAAGAATGGAACTTGTTTGATTCAATGCTATGCTCTTCGTACATAGCTACTAAGTTGAAAACTTGGAGTGACAATGGATTGAAAAAGATGCAGCTTCTTTTGGCTCGGATGGGGTTTGCACGGGAGGAGTGCAAACAGAAGTTTCGGTACATGAGCGTAGAGATAAAACACAGAATGAAGGATATGTTCGAACAGTATCTACCAGAGTTTGGGCTCACCGATTTCTATTTCCGAGGTTTCTTGTTACTTCATGGGTATAGCTCAAAAATCTCAGCTGCAGATGTTGTGCATGGGGTGACGGCCCTTTTAGAGTCATTAGTAGAAGCAGATGGTTCCTCTGGTTCCAAGCAATTTGGGGTAGCTTACGATGCCCTGTCCTTAGGCAAGCTTGAAGCAGGAATGCGGCAAGCTATTAAGGTGCAAAGGGCGGTTCTTAGACAAGGGAGCACCGCCATAACAAAGAAAGGTTCTATAAGAAGTGGGAGTAAGTTCCGGTGGGTGAAGCTCGAAGACTCTGCTGATACAAAGCTCTTGTGCTTCCCTCAATCCTTAACTAAATTCGGGTATTTTCTGATGGATGCTTTACGTGAGAAGGGAGCAAGAATGAAGCCTTTGATATGCATTTGCTACACTCAAGACCATAAGAAGGTCTTAATCGTTGGTATCTGTGGGAAGCCACGGCTTGGAGCAGTTCAAGGAAATGCGTTTGGAATTGCTTTCAGAAGTGCTGCTGAGGAGACGGGAGCTGAGTATTTTCATGAGCTATTCGAATCATCCTGGATAGTTTTGGAGGCGTTTGCTATAAATTCATTCATGATTCGGTTGACAGAAAAACTTTTGTGATGAACTTTTTTAATCAATTTATGGTTTTTTATACTTTTTCCTTCAATTATGATAATGCTATTCATGGATGTCTGTTCTTTACTTGAGCAATTTTTTTTCAAACAATAAACACTTTCTAACTTGTTCATCATCCAAACTTTTAAATTATCCTGATGTCATAATCGTAACATCATTTGTTGTATATTTATTAAATGTCTCCTTTAAACGATGACGCATTTGTTTTAAAAATATTACTGGTTTAGTCTCTGACATTAAGTCGGACATGAGAAACAAACATAGATGGACTGATTCGAGAATATTTTAAAAACTTTATTCAATCCCTAATATTTAAGAATATTACCGATTCAATCTCTCTCTGTTTGTTTCTTATGGCAGATTGAGTCGGAATTTTTTTTAAAATTTTAGGTATTAAATTGAGTTGAAACTTTAGTGACGGAAATGGATCAAAACTACATGGATGTTTTAACATGTTTCCCGTCGAAAGTTGATTATGCCAAAATAATTTATTGGAGTTTATACAAATTGGGTCCAATTAGATCCTTTCATGGCTCGAATAAGAAGTCGATTGAATTTGTTGCGGACTTTTATATGAGGCAATGAAACTGGTCGAAGTTTTTACATTTGCGACGGCTATTGTTATTGCAAGAACTCACGTTTTAAGTCTTTCGTGAAACGAGTCAAATTTAAGATATTAATTACACTTTCTGCTATAGATTAAAGTGTCGGCCCCCATCACATGCTACAGGATTGATTCACACATTAATGGTTCGAATTGTGGTTCCATTTTTTTGCCTCAACATATAATTGCACTCTGTATTTATCCAAATTGCTAGTTGCGATATGTTTGGGACTTTGGGGTCGAGGGTTTCTTAGTGTGTGTGATTAAGAATGGACATGGAAATGCCAAGTTTGTGTGATTGGTGTCATCAAAATGACCTGAATCGAGGTAGTTGTTGGTGTTTTTCCTATGTTAAAGCTCGTGAGATACGCAATATTAACTATGGATCATTTGAGATTTGTTCATATGCCTCAGATTTAAAGGGTATCCATTCTCCCTTCTTTTATCAAAAGTTCTTACTTCGCATGTTTGCTTCCAAATTTCAAACATCATTGTCTGAATATGAATATTATTTCACCAAGATATCGCGTCTGGATCATGACATTGGGGAACCCACTCTTGCCTCTTTTATTTGTTTATGTAATCAAACATTGGGGGCTTATGTTTCTAACTGTCTTTGGGCCACTTTTTTGCTCGGTTGGTTGCGGTTATTTTGTCATTTGTCGCTCTTGGCTATGACTCCTACGCCATTCGGTTTCGTGTGCCTTTCAGCGATGTTACTGGGACGTTGCTTTCAGTAAGGGACACGAGAGCTTGCTCTTTTGTTAGCATTTTATCAGTTTCCATCTCTCGTCGATCCTCTTTTGTTCCTTCAAATTATTTGGAAGACAGTTACCCTGCTAATCCCTTTCATCAGCTGCTTGGTTTGAGGAAACCTGGATTGGTTCTGGATGTTGGGTTCTGGTGCTTCTGTTTTTGTGGTGCGCTATTTTCGATCACACCTAGCTGCTCACTTACTTTTTGGAGGCGCTTTGTCAAAGCCTTTGATTGGCATCTGCCGATGTTATCCTTTGTTCGTGTTGTAGCGTTTGAGGTTGTTTGGTTGACTTTGTATAGTAATTATGGTTAATCTAATATTGTTCAATAATAATAATAATAATAATAATAATAGTAATTGCTTCAAACCTACATACAGAAAATGAAACTTATATAACAATGGGAACAAGATCTGCGGCATAGAGGCATACATATATGTGTGCAAGAACCGAATTATTCCAGAGGCATGTAAAATATTGCCTTTTACCATGGAAAAAATAGAATAAATCATGGAACCAATGTGTCGTCTTCTGATGTAGAAAAAGCACTGTGTACCTGCTCGCCTTCTGAATCATTGTTTTGGTGCTTTCTTTGTAAACCAGGGGCCTTTCGACTCTGAGCCTCTGAAAGTTAGAAAAGAATTCGTTAACCAAGTTTATATCACCTAGTGAATCATTTGAGAAATTCTACAAAGCTGGCTTACTCTTGTAAGAAATCGCAGAACGAGTCAAGGCTAAAAATTCTTCCCACTCAAATTTCTTGAGTTCCGTCTTTTCTTCCTCCGAGAGTTCAAAGTTTGGCTCCCTCCCACACATAAATGCAGCCCTTCAAGTTCATGAAAATGTATTTTTATATTTATAGTTCCTAATTGTTGTTACTGAGAGTAGAATTAAGTGGATCATTCAAATAATATCGCCCTTTCAGGCCGACTTCTTGTTACTGTTAAATGTTCTAGAGGATCGTAGATAGTGATCTTACATACCTGTCATACAATCGAGCAGCCTCTTCTTGCGATCCAACGGTCCCCAAATGTATTTGTTTCTTGTCAACTTTAATAGCAGCTTGCCATTTAGCATTCTTTAAATAGACACCTCTCATTATACATGGTTCTTGATTCTCGACATGCTTTCTCCTGTGCCTCTTTCTGCGTTTGATCTCTGGCGTTAATAGTAAAGGAGTACGAGTTTAGCAAAATGGGCACTAACCAAGTTAAGTAAATAAAGTTGTGAGACACTATGAGCATAAAAGAATGACACTAATAATGTATAGATTGAATCAGACAATTCGAATGGATAAAAACCTCTAATATGATTATCCTCAACTCTTGATGATTCTTCTATTGAAAAAAAGTCTAGTAGAATTGGTCAAAATCGTTGCATGACAACACACAGGAACCACAACTTAACAAAAACAGACCAGGGAATTGCTGAAATAGGTTGTCTACTTGTGGACTGGAAGCGGATGCCTTTGATGAACCAGTTCCATTCTCCAAGGTAGATTCCTAATCAGTGCGAGAAATGAGAGATTGTAACTGGGTGAGTGAATTTCAGGTTCAAATACAGAAATGAAAGTTATATATATACAGCACAATATACAGTATATAAATTCACGAATGGATCATAAAACCCTCTCTACCTATTCGAACTCGACTAGTACAAATAATGCTACAGCTGAGACTAACTGTTAAATGGTTAGCAAAATGCAACAAGACAAACTATGAAACTCCAAAAGCAAAAGCTCCAATTTTTAATGCCCAAATAGCTCAATATGCATTTAGAAATCAAAATATGATATATAGTCGGATCACTCGTGTGTTAGACCAACTGAAACTTTAAACGGATAGCATTCACATATGTTGTTCATACCAATTAATCATGTCAAAGACAACATAGAAAATCACATAGATAGAAGTGTAAGATGCGCGTTGAAATGAGTTCTTACTTCTTTTGTCGTGTCATTGTTGGTTGAAAGGAAAGGATGAACACTGACTGGTCTTGCACTCTCCATGCTAGTTTTGGTAGTGTGTGCATGCTCAAAAGCTCTGGGAAGTGGAGCAAAGACAGGATTCCTCCCTAGAGAATCATACATCAAGTCAAAAGTAGTACTCGTGCTAATAGTTTTGAATAGGCTGTTTTAAAAGTTTAAAAGAATCAGATAAAATGAAATACCAGAAGACAATCCTAATAGTTTCCGTCTTCGGATGCTCACCATGTCTGTTTGGAGTCTTCGTAAAAGGCACAACAATATCTTAGCTAATGGGACCTTATTTTGTAGGGGACAATGAAAATAGAGAAATTACAACAAAAATTGCAACTAAATTAAGATGTGTTAGTATCATCAACAGTTGCAGTTATCAAGATAAAATAATAACAAAAGACGAGGAATTTGAATGCATAATTGAGCAAACTTCCCTTAAACAAATGATCACAAGAAACAAAGTTCTAGGCTTCCTTAACATGGAAGCACATAATTTTCCATGCCATTCAGACCACATTTGCCTTGTGACTAAAAATGCATGACACTACAATTCTTCTCTCTCGCGACTGTGGTATTTTTTGATAATCCGAAGCCAACACTTCAACTCCTATATGTTCATGAATCTCAGAACGCCATAACAAACCCAAAATAGACTGATAAAACTTCGAAAAACTGAGAACATGGTGCGTTCTACTACATTAACTTACATTTACTAAGAATTACAAGTCAATCCCACCTCCACCACCTTCCAGGCAGGCAAGAGAATATGAAATTTTCACACAGTTTCCCCGTCATTCATAAAATTTAATTCTCCTCCGATATTCTTATCCGATTCATCCTCTTACCTTTCTTGATCAACTATTAGCATTATAATTTAAAGTCAAGCTGGAGGTTTGCTTAAAAGAAGTAACAATTACAGCAAGACAGCAGCTTTCTTCTGTTTTAAGAGCTTGATCACCAAAATTACCATTATCTTGCAATGAAACTTCGTTATATACTCTCCATTTTTTGCTATTCTTAATTTATCCGATGTGAAGATTGGAATTTAATTTTCAAAACCCGGGTGGAGTCTACAATCCTCACGTGGGCCTCATGCAGCCTTTAGTCATAAACTCCGATCATGAATACAGATATCCAGTTCCCTCAGCCGGCTTCCCGCCGCCGTGGAACGGTGGAAGCCCTGTCCCAACACAAACAACCACCGGTGCCGACAAAACCGTACGAGATCTCGAGCAAACAAGAACCAAAACAGAAAAATGGCGAAAAGTCCATCACAATCCTCTCGAAATACACAAAATTGTCAACTTTGAAAACTAATGGCAGAGCCCAGAAATCAAATAGTCAATTAGCATAAAACTAAAAGTCAACCGAAGCAGGGGAAGCAGTTTATCAACATTCGTGGACCAAAAAAGACCCAGTATAACACCCATTAAAAAAGGTAAGAGTTTTTTGCAGTAACAGTACCTGGAAGTACCCCTGCTGATTGAGCGTAGAAACCAAGACGACGAGGTTTTCGTTGTTGGATTACAAAGGAAAGGTGGTGGCTTGTTAGAATAGCTAGAGAGAGAGAGAGTAGTTGGAGTTTTACTCATGCATCTACCACCTTTTGCTTACTAGTACTGTTCTTATACATGCGGTAATTATATCATGTGAATTGCGCTAATAGACGCTCGAGATATAAATGTATGTTGTTTGATATTGTCCTTTAGTGTAGGATCATGATGCTTATTGAATCAGGTTAATTGGATCCGATTCCAAACCGCTATCCGATCTCGCATATTGCTTGATCTTGTCCTTGAATATAGGGTCATGGATCCGATTCCAAACCACTATCCGATCATGGAAAATCGAATCACATTGGTTTCTTTGGATCGGAACCGGATAATACAGGAACCGAAACCGATAATTAAAAAAGAAAATCACAACTAGGGATGGCAATGGGACGGGTCCAGACCCGGACCCGCATTGAACCCGACCCGCCGGGGCGGGTCTGGACCCGCTTCAACCGGGTTTGGAAGCGGGGCGGGGCGGGTCCTGGGATTGGGCGAACCCGCCCCGGACCCGCCCCGCTATACATTTTTTATTTTTTGAATATACATTTTACTTCTTTGATTGAACATAAAGTTACATTATTTAATTTTATATCAAAATTCATGTGTTCATGTGAAAGAAGTTGGACATTTTGAAGGAAATGAGAGCAAATTAATAAATATTTAGAAGCTTAAAGATAGTTTTACAATTAGTATTATAAATATTTACTAGAGAAAACATAAAATTTAATCACAAAACTCAACTTTTGTGTTTCAAAATTGATTTCTAGCTAAATATTTTTTAAAAAAAAAAAAAAAAAAATGTAACCGGGGCGGGGCGGGTCTAACCCGCCGGGTTCGCGGGTCTAAGCGGGGCGGGGCGGGTCCGAGTTTTATGTGTGGCGGGGCGGGTCCTGGGATTGGCCAAACCCGTCCCAAACCCGCCCCGTTGCCATCCCTAATCACAACTTCTTTTTTATCCATTGGGAAGCCACTTTCATTAAAATATATATAAATTTTAAAAAAAATTCTCGTATAAATACCATATAATTTCTAATCAATTTCATCCAACTTTCAAACATTCATACTCTCTCATTTTATCAACCATTATCATCTAATTCCATAAAATTATTTTCTGGTAAGTTTATTATCAGTGTTTTATTATCATATTACTATTAGCCAATATTACGATGGGAACTTCTTTTACTGGTTATCGTGCTGGACGTGCTCCTTCAATTCCACCTGCAGTACAAGAGCATAATGATTATTTTGCCGAGTTCGATGATGATTATGAAGTTGAATAAATGGAACACGTTTTAGAACCTACCGCAACCCAAAATCCAGCGCAATGTGGGTCATCCGCAACTACTACGGTTGTGAGTCGCCCTATTAATCGTCCAAAAAGAATCAAGGTTTTGGACCAGTTCGACTTGGTTACAAAATCAGGTACGAAGGAATCTGGTGTTGTTTGTAAAATATGTAAAATGACTTATAATTATAAAACGGGTGGTTCTGCCGGTGGTACCGGAACTTTTAAGAAACATAATTTTGATAATGTTACTCTACAACCTATAGGTAGGGAACCAACACAACTTCAAATTAATCCTCAAACTGACACTAATTTTATTTTAACATCTGCAATAACCGTAATTCATTGTTCTCTGAACAAGACGGGCTTTGTCAAATTTGCTTCTACTATCCAACCTGATTCTAGACATATTTCTAGATATACTTTGCGAAGAAATTGAATGTTTTTTGTTGAATATCGTAAATCTTTAATTGATCATCTTTCGTATATAAATTGCAGAGTTAGTTTAACTACTAATATTTTGACGAACATTAAACAACTTTCATTTCATATTGTCATTTGATTGACGATAATTGATGCTTGCAGAAACGAATCTTGGCACTTGATGGAATACATTCTTCACATAATGGTCCTTTAATTCCTAGATATGTTGTTAACGTTTGTAGGTCCTATGGAATTGCGGATAAAAAAATTTTTATTACACTTTATAATACATCAAATAATATGATGGCAATATGTGATCTAAAAGTACAATTAAAACCAATACTTGATGGTATTTTTTTCATGTTAGATGTGCATGCTATATAATTAACTTAGCTGTAAAAGTTGGTTATGAAGATTTAGAATTTAGTAGCATTGCAAAACTTAAAAACAGTTGTCATTGGATACGACAATTACGGATTAAGCGTGATTGAAAACATATTTGTGCAAGTCAAGGTTTTAGGTATACTCTTTTCCCACCACCCATAGAAACTCGATGGAATTCTTTGCATCGCATGTTGGAATCTATGTTACCTTATCAGGATGTTTTAACTGCTTTCTACAATAATCAAATGCCTGAGAGTGGTGATAATTATGTATTGTGTCATTACGATTGGTCTTTTGTTACTCTATGAACTGCTTTGTTATCTACTTTAAATAAGCAACCGATAGTTTTTTCGGTGTTTTTTATCCTACTTCTCATTATTTTCTTCCCCTTGTATTTAATATGTTTTGTAAATTTATTGAATTGAGAGATAATTATGATTTGACACAATTTGTTCATCTTATGGAAGCTAAATTTAAAAAAATATTAGGAAAATATACAACATGTGCACTGCATCTACATTTTTAAATCTAGTCAAGACATTGATTCCTTTGATACTTTTTTAGAATATTACTCTAAATTTTTTAAGAAGAATGTTGACGATCAGAATACGTCAATAAGACATTCTCTCCAAAATATGTTTGCTTGGTATCATTCTGACAGGTACAATGATCATCATCACATAGAGGAGATGAGGAAGAAGACATTACCCAGTCAAGAAGTGGATGGATTAATTTGTTGAGGAGTCTTGACAGAAAGAGCTGAGAGGAAGCAGAGTGGCATCTACCACGTCCAACGAGTTACAATCACTTAAAGCCGATTCTTTGTGCATGTTACATTGCTCAAACATTGGTTCGATGCTGAGCGAATGAATAAAAGAGAAGGAGGAGTCGACGAGTTCGACAACCAAAGTCCCGAAGATGAAGAAGAATTTGCGGAGACTATATTAATCAATTATGATGAATAATGTCATTTTTTATTAATTCCAAATGCTGTAGATTTTACATCAAGCTTTTCATATTTAATAAAATAAATATATTTTCATCACAATTCTTGTATTATTTGAACAATTTGAGAAATTTTTAAAACATATTGTTAAATTTTAATTAAAAAGCGATTTTTTGTTTTAAAAAACGGACCCTTTTCGGATTGGAACCGGTCAAATCCGGGTATCCGATCCGAATCAATGGATCGGATCAGTGCCATGGCTTGGGCCATGGAACCCGGAAAGGATCAATACGGCTCCAAACCGCTATGCTCTGGAACTGGTTGGATCCAGTCCGGAACTAGTCCAATCCGATCTATGAACTTCATGTGTGTAGGATAGTGTTCTTGGAGGCAGCATCAAAAGACATGTGTTCTTTGTTAAAAAAATATTGGACACGTTTCCTAGTATCAAACAAACATATACTTGTATTTGTGATAGTTTAACAATTATATTTGTCTCACTAAACTCTTTTCAAAATAACATCTCCAAAAATAAGCTAAGATTACCTATAATCCTATATCTCTTTATCTCACTTCAGACATTCTTTATCTTATCCGTCCCAAAAGACTACTTCTATTTCCATTCTTCTTGATGTTCATCTAAAATATCATAGTTTAGGACAAATTGTGAGTTACTAAGTCAGCAAGCATAAATATTAATTTGTCTTTTTAAGGAAAAAGTATAGTTGTTTCTCAGGTAGGAAAAAATATATATGTCTCGAGTTTGAGCAATAACGGATAGATATACCGTAATAAAGAAAAAAAACGTGTAAAATATCATATATAATCATCAAAATGCAAGATAATCAAATTTTTTTTTTAAAAAAGAAAAATCCACTTAAAGAACTTTTATTTACTAAAATACTTTTTGGATTAAATACTTTTATATTCAAAAATTGAGCAAATCTTTAGTGCAAAAATGGTGGTGCTTTATGGAAGGTTGTTGGGGGACAGTAGACCCTCTCCGATCAAACGATGAATTAAAATTCGAAACCATATAACTCTAAATGAAACGAAAATTATGAGAATCTATAACCAAACTTGTAATTACATGCTAAGTTTTGAGATATCAAATAGATGTATATAATTTAAATTACAATTATGCATGTATATAATATAATTTATATTTTAATTTCAGAAAATTTATAGTTACCTTCACTTATAGAAATTACTTATTACCACTGTTGACATATAGTTTGAATAATAATGGATGGATTCATATATAATAACTGAATTACAGCTTCAACCCCTCAATTTGTAATAGATATAAGAAAAATTACAACTGTCTTTTTTATAATTTCACATAAAAATACATTACAGGGATAATATATGTGATGTGATTCGTGATTTTCGAATATAAGGTAGAATAAAGTGTTAATGAAAAATAACGATAAACACACCAAGATTTTTTACGTGGAAAACCCTCAAATTGAGAGAAAAACCACGGGACCTAGTCCAGTATAAAACTTCACTATAAACGTTGATGATTTACAAGACTCTCTGGACACAAATAACAATCGCTCAATGACTTACTCGAATATTTTAGAGAAATAACAGAAAAGACCGAACAGACATAAATTTGCTTTCTTCGGAGTCTTTTTGCCCAGAAAAATACAACCCCT
This sequence comes from Haberlea rhodopensis, assembly GCA_907163345.1. Taxonomy (NCBI): domain Eukaryota; kingdom Viridiplantae; phylum Streptophyta; class Magnoliopsida; order Lamiales; family Gesneriaceae; genus Haberlea; species Haberlea rhodopensis. The sequence goes on along the minus strand of CAJQUN010000057.1, from coordinate 1,989,032 downwards.
ACTATGTTGACATCCGCGGGTATTTATAGGACTGTTCCTAGTGATTGGCTAGCGGTGGATCCGGAACACGATGTCCTCTGATCGTGGCTTAACTGGAGCCCAACGCGTCCGATAAATCCGCGCCCCATTACTGCACGTTCATTCACGCCGGTTAATTTGTTAGTTACTCCCGGGTCTTCCGCTAATCTTTGACCAGAAAACCGAGGAGGGTTTAGCAGCTGTTCGGTAAAACCCTGCTCGGTGCTATCTGCTCGGTGCACTCTGTTCGGTATATGACTTGTTCGGCTCTTAAGGGGATTTTACCCGAGGAAGTCAATATGTCATATGACATCACCTCACCCCCCTAAGGTAAAGCAAGACGAGACTTTTGAAGTCTTGTTTTATTGTTTTCGGGTAAAATCCTAAATTTAACCTGCTCGAGATATTTTTGCCGCCCTTATTTCCCGCTCAAAAATTTCAAATGTCGCGCGACGTTTCGTTTCCCGAGGCACCTTTATGACCGCTCATTCCCTCATTTTTGGACGGTGAAGATTGAATGACTGTTCATATGGTCCCCGCTATAAATACCCCTCCCTTTTCTTCATTTGTTTTTACTTTGCTGCATTTTGCTTTCGAGCTAGCACCAGACGATCGAACAACTTTCCCCAGCAGTCTTCCTCTTTTAATCACCAAGTATGATTTCTTCCTCAGCCGACTCTTCATTGCAAGCGATAGATAGGTTCAATGAAGGAGATGCTCTTAGCCCCTCTCCTCAACCCTCTTCCTCTTTTGATAGCGACAAAACCCTAAGCTCTTCTGATGCGTCAGCTGCTCATAAACAAGAGCAGAAACGTGCTACCGAGTGAGATTTAGTAAAAGCCCGCGTTCCCTGGTTCGAGATTTTTCAGTCTGAAGTCAAATCGGCTCAACAACTAAATAATATTCGAACTAAATGGGGGATTTCCGAGGGGACTTCTATTATTGCTCCCCCTTCTGGATCTCGTCCCCACTTACCCCTTAAGGGGTATTTTCCTTTTTATATAGACCAGCTCCGAGGAGGCCTCCGTTTTCCCGTCCCTTCTTTCTTTATTGAAGTGGACTCCTACTTCTGTGTTTCCCTTAGTCAATTATTTCCCAATAGTTATCGGTTATTAGCAGGCTTCTTCATAATTCTTTCTTATCTGGGTTTTACCCCTACTCCCGAGCTTTTTCATTGTTTTTTTCAATTGAACAAGAAAGAGATCGGGCTCTTTTACTTTTCCTCAAGGACAGGGGTTGGCTTCCTCAAAAACTCTTACTTCTTTGCTCGTCCACTCCAGCCTTGGGATTGCCCTATGGAGTGGAGGGAAAGTCTCCCGAGGGGGAAATCAATCAAGGGTCACCTTGAGGAGGAACCGTATTTGTCGGTTCGTCGTGCACTTGGCGATCAGTGTTTTAATTTGATGGAGCTGATTGACGACGGACTGCTATACTTGTTCCAGTTGAGCCCCAAGGGTGTATCCTTGAAAATGCCCCTCGATGAGTGCTTTTCAAGTAATCTTCTTCGTTTTACTTTCGACTTATCATGTTCGGACTAATATTTCTCTGCTCTTTTCAGAAACAAAAATGATGAAGGCTAGGATAGCCGAGAAGCTAAAGGAGAAGAGCCAAAAAGGCCAAACTTTTAAGGCTGCTACTACTCCTGCACCTCCCTCGTCCATTGAGATTTTGACTCCCTCTGAGGAGAGGGCTTCACCCGAGAGGACTCAAGCTCTTCATCGCAAGAAAAGGGCTACTCCCGAAGGTCCAAGTTCCTCGCCCCAAGCACCTCCTACTAAGAAAACTTCTTCTTCCCTTATTCCTTCCGAACCTCGAGCCTCCTCTCAACCCGCTCTCGGTGTATCCCGGCCTACCTCGAGATACCATATCCCTTCGTGGACGTACTCCCCCACTGTTCCACTACTGAAAAAACCCGATCCCAAAGCCTCCCATTCCATTTTGTGCTACACCCCCAACTCAGATGATCGAAAGTACCTCGGGGAACTGGCTTTCAGCAACATGGTGAACGACTTCTCCTCCTCCTTTACCCAGGTAAATGCTTTTACCCATTAATCTGTTTCGCTTGTTTTTTTTCAATACATTCGTTTGGTACTTTAACTTTATATATGATCTGATGCAGGCCCACATGATGGCGGGTGAACTTCTCACTCATTTTCATTCAGTTCGATTGGCTGATGGGCAAAACCAGAAGCGCATCAGACAGTTAGAGGGTATGGGTGAGGAGCTGAAGAAAACAGTGAGCCTTCTGGAGGAGCGGCACTTGGCCCTGGTATCAGCTCGGGACAAGGCGGAGCAGGCCCTGGCAGAGGAGCGGACAAAGTTCGCTGATCTGGAAGGTGCTAACTCTACTTTGTTAGAGCAGTATAAATCCCTGGCTGAGCAACATCAAGCTGTCTCCGAGCAGCTTGCTCAAGAGAAATCTTCCACTGTTGCTCTTGTGGAAGAACTATGGCTCTCGAAGAAAGCTGAGTTTTTGAAGTCTCCAGAGTATAGCAACATGGTGGCTGACCGTGCTTACAAGTTTTTTGATCATGGCTTTGAAGCATGCGTCAGCCAATTTGGGTCTCAAGGCTACCCACCCGAAGGAGCTTCAAAAGATTTCCTTGATGTCAATGCTGCTCTGGAGAGCCTCCCTGAGGAGCTATTCCAGCCGTAGGGTAGAACTTTGACCTTTTCTTGTATTTCTTTTTCGTGCATTAATGAAATCATTTACTTGTATTTCGGAACAAACTCGCTACCCCGAGCACAAACACTTGGGCAATTTTAGGTTTAAAACGTGGACCAAACATCCCGATCCCACGAGTAAACGACTAAAATTCCGAACAAAGCTCGCTACCCTGAGCACAAATACTTAGGCAATTTTAGGTTTAAAACGTGGACCAAACATCCCGATCCCACGAGTAAACAACTAAAATTCCGAACAAGTTCGCTACCCCGAGCACAAACACTTAGGCAATTTTAGGTTTAAAACGTGGACCAAACATCCCGATCCCACGAGTAAACGACTAAAATTCCGAACAAAACTCGCTACCCCGAGCACAAACACTTAGGCAATTTTAGGTTTAAAACGTGGATCAAACATCCCGATCCCACGAGTAAACAACTAAAATTCCGAACAAAGCTCGCTACCCCAAGCACAAACACTTAGGCAATTTTAGGTTTAAAACGTGGACCAAACATCCCGATCCCACGAGTAAACGACTAAATTTCGAACAAAGCTCGCTACCCCGAGCACAAACACTTGGGCAATTTTAGGTTTAAAACGTGGACCAAACATCTCGATCCCACGAGTAAACGACTAAAATTCCGAACAAAGCTCGATACCCTGAGCACAAATACTTAGGCAATTTTAGGTTTAAAACGTGGACCAAACATCCCGATCCCACGAGTAAACAACTAAAATTCCGAACAAAGCTCGCAACCCCGAGCACAAATACTTAGGCAATTTTAGGTTTAAAACGTGGACCAAACATCCTGATCTCACGAGGTAAACGACTAAAATTCCGAACAAAGCTCGCTACCTCGAGCACAAACACTTAGGCAATTTTAGGTTTAAAACGTGGACCAAACATCCCGATCCCACGAGGTAAACAACTAAAATTCCGAACAAAGCTCGCTACCCCGAGCACAAACACTTAGGCAATTTTAGGTTTAAAACGTGGACCAATCATCCCGATCCCACGAGTAAACGACTAAAATTCCGAACAAAGCTCGCTACCCCGAGCACAAACACTTGGGCAATTTTAGGTTTAAAACGTGGACCAAACATCCCGATCCCACGAGTAAACGACTAAAATTCCGAACAAAGCTCGCTACCCCGAGCATAAACATTTGGGCAATTTTAGGTTTAAAACGTGGACCAATCATCCCGATCCCACGAGTAAACGACTAAAATTCCGAACAAAATCGCTACCCCGAGCACAAACACTTGGGCAATTTTAGGTTTAAACGTGGACCAAACATCCCGATCCCAAGAGTAAACCGATGATAATTTAATGTTTAAACGTGGACCAAACATCCCGATCCCACGAGTAAACCGATGATAATTTAATGTTTAAACGTGGACCAAACATCCCGATCCCACGAGTAAATCATTAGAATTCCGCACAAACTCGATGAATCAAATACTTTCACTTTATTACTGCTGAATTCATAAAATAAAAAAAGAAAGATTACACAAAATATTTCTTCAAGTTATGAATGTTCCAAGGTCTTACCAACTTCCGACCTTCATGATCCTCCAGCCTGTAGGCTCCTCTTCCGATAACTTCCTTGATTTTGTAAGGGCCTTCCCATTTGGGTGCCAACTTTTTTACCTCACCAGCAGGATTTGTTCTTCGTAACACTAAATCCCCAACATGAAATGTTCTTGGTCGAACCCTTCGGTTATAGGCATCGGTAATCCTTACTTTATATAGCTCTGTTCTTGCTACAGCTTGTTCTCTTAGCTGATCAATCTCATCTAACTCTTGCATTCTCTTACCCTCGTTCTGCTCTGGATCATAACATTGTACGCGGAGAGATTCAACCCCAATTTCCGCTGGAATGAGAGCCTCCGAACCGTATACCAGACTATACGGAGTTTCTCCTGTAGATACCCGAGGAGTTGTTCGGTAAGCCCACAAGACTCCAGGTAGTTCATTTACCCATTCTCCTCGGGCCACTTCCAGCTTCGTCTTAATCCCCTGTAATAGAATACGGTTATTAACTTCGACTTGCCCATTTGACTGTGGATAGGCTACTGACGTGAATACTTGCTTGATTTTCATATCCTCGCACCACTCCTTTAGTTTCTTTCCCTGAAATTGCCTTCCATTATCCGAAATAATTCTCCTCGGTATTCCGAACCGACATACTATGCTTCTCCATAAGAATCTGATGATTTCCTCCTCAGTTATTTTTGCTAGAGGCTCAGCTTCCACCCATTTAGTAAAGTACTCAACTGCTATTAGGAGGAATTTTCTTTGCCCCGTGGCAAGAGAAAAAGGTCCGACAATGTCCATCCCCCATTGATCGAAGGGACATGAAGTAATACTGCTATTTAGGACCTCTGCGGGTATATGAGATAAATTTGCATGTTTCTGGCAATTGTTACATTTTTTAACAATTTCTTCGGCATTTTCTCTCATACTTGGCCAATAGTATCCTGCCCAAAGGGCTTTCTGATATAACATATTACTTCCCGAATGATTCCCACAACAGCCTTCGTGAATCTCCTTTAGTAAATGTTCTCCTTCTTGTACTGAGGTGCATTGCAAGAAGGAAGCTGAAAATCCCCTTTTGAACAATTTACCTTCTGCTAACACAAAACGCCTCTCCATTCTCTTCACCCGAGCAGCTTCCTTTGGATCTAATGGCAACACCCTATTTTTCAAGAATTTGATGATATGCTCTCGCCAATCGGATACGATACAAGGCTCCAAATTCATTATACTATTGATAGCTATGTGCGAGACCAAAAGATCTTGTACCAACACTTTCTTGTTCTTCCACTCATGAATGGAACTGGCCAACTTTGCGAGTGAATCTGCTCGGTTATTATCTTCTCGTGGTATTTGCTTCAATTCCACTTCCTGGAACTGAGTCATTAATACTTGAGCCTTCTCCATATATTTTTTCTACTTTTCTTCTTTCACCTTGTACACCCCATTTACCTGCTGCACGACCAGCATTGAATCCATGAACACTTTTACTTTCCGAGCTCCGGCGTCTAATGCTACTCGTAAACCTGAGAGGAGAGCTTCGAATTCGGCTTCATTGTTTGAAGAATGAAAACCGAACTGAATAGCTATGTCAATTTCCTCTCCTTCTGGACTGATCAGTATAATTCCTGCACCGCTTCCTATTTGAGTAGATGATCCATCTACAAATAAGCTCCAATCTTTTTCTTCGCGAGTATGAGTTACTTCAACCAAGAAATCAGATAAGGCCTGAGCTTTGATGGTAGTCCGAGGCTGATAAGAAATATCGAACTCACTCAATTCTGTGGCCCAATTCACCATTCTTCCTGAAATTTTAGCTTTTGACAAGAGCCTTCCTAAGGGAGTGCTCGTTACCACCATGATAGGGTGAGATAAAAAATACGGCCGAAGCCTTCTTGCCGTGATCACCAAAGCCAAAGCTAATTTTTCAATTTCACGGTATCTTTGTTCGGCTCCTTGCAAAGCTCGACTGACATAATATACTGGTTGTTGCTGCCCTAATTTCTCTTGAATTAACACCGAGCTGACAACTTCCTCGGTTACCGACAAGTAGACGACGAGGGTCTCATTGTGCTCGGGTTTATTCATTAAGGGTAACTGGGCTAAATATTCTTTCAAGTCTTCGAAAGCCTTCTGACACTGATCATCCCACTCGAACTGCATTCCTCGCCTTAATGCTTTAAAGAAAGGTAAACTCCTATCAGCCGATCTAGATATGGATCGACTAAGCGCTGCTATTCTTCCTGCTAACCTTTGTACTTCGTTCAAGGTCCGAGGAGGGTTCATTTCTCGGATTGCTCGGATTTTCTCAGGGTTAACTTCCACACCTCTCTCTGTCACCATGTACCCCAAGAATTTTCCACTATGAATCCCGAAGGTACATTTGGCTGGATTTAATTTCATGCCAAATCTTCTCAAAGTGGCAAAGACTTCATCCATATCTTATATCAGATTTTGGGCCTTCTTGCTTTTGATCAGGACGTCATCAACATAAACCTCCATGTTCCGTCCTATTTGATCTCTGAACATCTTATCCATCAGTCTCTGATAAGTAGCCCCAGCATTTTTCAATCCGAAGGGCATTACGACATAGCAAAAAGTTCCTCCCGCTGTAACAAAGCTAATCTTGGACTGATCCTTGCGGGCTAAGGGGATTTGATGGTATCCCTCATAAACATCCATAAGACATAACAGCTCATGTCCCGCAGTAGAATCCACTAATTGATCAATCCTCGGCAATGGATAACAATCTTTGGGACACGCTTTGTTCACGTCCCGAAAATCTACATACATCCTCCACTTGTCTCCTGCTTTAGGTACTAGAACCACATTTGAGAGCCATGTAGGGAAACTAATCTCCCGTATATGGCCTGCCTTCAGCAACTCCTCTACTTGTTTAGCTATGACAGCATCCTTCTCGGGTCCGAAATGCCTTCTCTTCTGCTTAATTGCCCGAGCACTCGGGTCCACATTTAGATGATGCTCAACAATCTCAGGTTTTACCCCAATTAAATCAGAGGTATTCCAAGCGAACACATCCACGTTATCTATTAAGCACTCAATCGCCATTTTCCTCAATCCTGGATCCAACTTGGATCCAATGCGAGTAGTTTTCGCCGGGTGACCTAACTCGATACTCATAAATTCCTCCTCGGGGACTATCCTCTCCTCCGCCTCAGGCTGTCCATGTTTCCTCTTATTATTTCCTCGCTCCCATTCTTCTCTATTATTTCCCTTGTCTTGCTTTAACTCTTGCACATAGCATTTTCTTGATGAACTCTGACTTCCTCTTACTTGTCCCACTTCCTCTCCTACTGGGAATTTTATCTTTAAGTGGTAAGTAGAAGCAACCGCTTCGAAGGCCGTTAATGCCGGCCGACCCAATATTATATTATAGGAGGAAGGTGCATCGACTATGAGGAATGTGATCATCTTCGTCTTTGTCTTGGACTCCTCTCCTAATGTGACGGGTAAAGACACTTGTCCTATAGGACTTATGACTTCTCCGGTAAACCCATGCAAAGAAGTATTCACTTTTTGTACAGCTATACTTCCCAATTCCATCTGTTTCAAAGTATTAAGGAAGAGCACATTTGCCGAGCTGCCTGTATCGACGAAGATTCTTTGCACATTGTAGTTGGCCACTGTGGCTGAAATAACCAATGCATCCTCGTGGGGAAAATAAATCCCTTGTAAATCTGCAGGTCCGAAAGCTATATAAGGACTCTCCTGAGTATGACTTGGATTAATGGATAACACTTCGAGTCTTCGAGCATAACTTTTCCTTGCTCGGTTAGAATCTCCACATGATGTTCCTCCCTAAATCATATGTATAGTTCCTCGGTTAGGAACATTGCTCACGGTTCTTTCCCTGGTAACTTGATTTCCTCCCTCCACTCTTTCCCCTCGTACTGCCCAAGGAACTGGCTGAAGTGCTCCTCTCCCTGGATTAACATTATTCCGAGGGAAATGAGCACCGTTCCTCAGGTCATCGTCAGCTCCTCGCCTTACACCCATTCTTCCATCATGAACGCTCCATCCTCGGGTGCTTCCTCCTCGGAATACTCCTCTTCCATAAGGTCCCCCCCGACCCCGCTTCGGCATAATTTGATTCATGGCTACCTCTCGATAAGATCTCATCGGTAGGTATTGATCAAAGTTCCTCTTAGGCTGTTCCAGTGGCCTCTCCTTCCTATTGACTTCACCACCATTTTTTATTTCCTTCTTCTGTTTCATCCTCTGCGCTTCCTCCAAATTAATATATTTAGAGGCACGCCCTAGTAATTCATCATAATCCGACGGTGGCTTCTTGGCCAACGATCTGAACAGATCCCCCTCCCTCAACCCTTGGGTGAAAGCGCTGGCCAGTATTTCTGACGTCACATGCGGAACATCAAGGCATGCTTGATTGAATCTTTTCAGAAAATCCCGCAGGGACTCCTTATCCATCTGCCTGAGACCGAACAAACTCAAGGCTGTTCTCTTGCAACTTCTACTGCTCGCGAATTGATGAAGGAACAACGAGCTGAATTTAGGAAAGGAATCCACTATTCCTGAAGGTAATTGATTGAACCACGATTGAGCAGCGCCAGCTAGGGTAGTCAAGAACACTCTACATTTCACCCCATCTGACAGCTGATGAAGGAGTGAAGCATTCTCAAATCGAGACAAATATTCTTCTGGATCCGTGCTGCCATCATAATTCCCCACACTTAAAGTTCTAAAATTAAGAGGCAAAGGATCATCGATGACTTGATGAGTGAATGGGGTGCTCCTTCTTGCCAAGTTAATACGACCTTCCATTTTATTGCGCATTTTTTGTAACTCCTCCTTTAAATCCTCCATTTGATGGTGCAAAGCCCTATCTATTTCATCATTTGAATGATTAGGAAAATCTTTCAATTCTTCAGCCTCCTCCCCCGACTTCTTTATAGAGGCTGGGTCTTCCTCCTCTCCCTTATTTTCTTCCTGACAGGGGGGGTCATAAATTGTTTCATAACTTCTCCGACAGTTTTAGCAATCATCTCGGTCAAATGTTCCATGGGTATTCCTCCGGTGGGTACTACTCGTGAAACATTCTGCGATGATCCAGTCTCCCCTGCTCCTTCTGGTTCTGGGCATGAACGTGGGGGGGTCGTTGGTTTATCCCTTCCCGACATTGGCTCTCGCCCTTTGCTTCTAAACATTTCGCTTTGGATTCTTAATGAAATATCCTTGCTTCAACGTCTTTACTCTTTAGTTTCCCACAGACGGCGCCAATGATGTGATTCGTGATTTTCGAATATAAGGTAGAATAAAGTGTTAATGAAAAATAACGATAAACACACCAAGATTTTTTACGTGGAAAACCCTCAAATTGAGAGAAAAATCACGGGACCTAGTCCAGTATAAAACTTCACTATAAACGTTGATGATTTACAAGACTCTCTGGACACAAATAACAATCGCTCAATGACTTACTCGAATATTTTAGAGAAATAACAGAAAAGACCGAACCGACATAAATTTGCTTTCTTCGGAGTCTTTTTGCCCAGAAAAATCCAACCCCTACTATGGTGACATCCGCGGGTATTTATAGGACTGTTCCTAGTGATTAGCTCGCGGTGGATCCGGAACACGATGTCCTCTGATCGTGGCTTAACTGGAGCCCAACGCGTCCGATAAATTCGCGCCCCATTACTGCACGTTCATTCACGCCGGTTAATTTGTTAGTTACTCCCGGGTCTTCCGCTAATCTTTGACCAGAAAACCGAGGAGGGTTTAGCAGCTGTTCGGTAAAACCCTGCTCGGTGCACTCTGTTCGGTATATGACTTGTTCGGCTCTTGAGAGGATTTTACTCGAGGAAGTCAATATGTCATATGACATCAATATGTTACTGTTTAAATTAGAGGTTGGAAAGTAATTCACATTTTAATTTACTTCAAAAACACACTATTCACATCATATTTATAATATGATTATAAAATACCTAATTTTTTTTTATATTATTATTATTAATGGGGTAGGTTGAAAAGAAGCCATACCGACCCAATTGGATAGGCCGCCCGCCATTTAATTTCATCAATGCCTAACGCCACGCTAACCAATTATTTCCCATTCACCTATTAATTATTATATTTATATATTTTTTAAAATTATACTTTCTTTTTAGAAGAATCTTTCGAACTTCAATTTTATTTTTAATTACAACCACCCTTATAAAATACTCAGATACGAACATATGATTAATCATAAATAATTTCTCGCTCAAAATGCAATTAAAAAAAAAGAAAAAAGAAAACTGTACGACAATATAATAATATGATAAAATTCTAGGGATAGATATTAATATCAAAGATGAATATTATGTCGAAACATAAGTAGAAGTCAACATATATGCTCCGACCTTAATCGGATGTGACTCATGTCTCCTTTTAAACAATTTAAGTAGTAATCTAAAAATATTTACAAAATTCACGCCGCCTATTAAAAAAACACATGTCTCCTTGAAATCTATACTTTGGTTTATTTTCTACGTTGGCCAATTGGCCTGACTTTGAATTATTGACTATAGATAGGTGATTTCGACTCATTCAAATTTGAAGAATTCAAAAGTGCCGTGACAAGAAAACTCTATCCAACACGCGACAATAAGATACTCACACGAGTCTCGACTCTCGAGTTCGAGATCTCAACCCCCTTTTTAACCAAGAAAATAAAAAAAGCCTTATCCAACGATCACCATTAAAATATAGAGAAAATTACAAGAATGTATCACCTACAAAAATATCTTTCAACTAAATCACCCAAAATATCTTATTTTCAATTAAATATCTTTTATGGAACTATATTTTATCAAACCCTAATCTAGTTAGTACATTAATTACGACTAAAATATCTCTTCTCTGCTCTGCGCATTCAGCTCCCAAACTTTTGCATACTTTCCCACGTTCACTTTTCTGCATGGCGGACTCCTCGCCAACATCTTCAGTTTTGATTACATCCATGATTCAGCAAAATAGAGGAATTTATTTGCCCCGAATAGCAGAGAACCTCACTCTTGAACTGTTATATTCGATCAAGAACTTGGCTAAAACAAGCAACACTGTGTAATCAAATCCGAGGAAAAATTCAGTTTTAAAGATGACCAAATCTACTTACCCATATGGTTCTGCACACATCGATCGAAGTTTCAAGAATTATTAATAACTAATCAACATTTCAGGTTTCTTCCTAGTCTCAGTTGCATGCACTGGCATGCACCTAATCAAATGCACCATCTTGTTAAATAATAAAAAAAGTGTGTTGTTGATACATATATGGATTGAGTCTAGAGGTACACGTGGGATAAATGCACGTGCACCTCTAGACTCAAGCGGTGCATGTATTTTTTTCAAATGCATCAGTGCATGTATTTTCACTCAAAAGGGATGCTTATATTTTTATCAAGTGCACCGGTATATGTATCTTATTTTGGTCATTTTCTTTGAAATTAGACTTATTTGAAAACATTTTTTTTTGGTAAACTTAGCCAATATATATTTCCAATTGGACCGACGCGAAATTTACCGTAAAATATATGGGAAGTAACAATCAAGGTCTAAAAAAGTTTTTTATGTACAAATTTTGTCTTTAAAATATTCCTATCCAATTTATTAATCATCTATTTGTTATTAATATAATAGATATAACATGTGGATATGCACCAATGCAAATTAACCAAATATATTTTCATAAGAATATGTTATTTAAAAATATGATTTGCTACTTATATGATTTGTTTGTTAAAGGTATCGTTTGGTACATGTGAGATAAACTATAATTTTTAACTATTATCCTTCCCTTTATCACATCTTATTCATAGTACCAATCGATAATTTGTGTATTAATATTTACTATCTGATACTTAACCATAAAAATAAAATATCTAACGAGGCTTAACTTAAGGGCTAATCACAGTAACAATTTTTAGTAATTTTGTTGGGCTTAGGGTTTATCTCCCAACTCGGTATGATAGTATTTATTTTTTTAATGATGACAAATTGCCTCAAAAGCTAAATTTACAAGGCAGCTGGACCAAAGGAACTACGAATTTAGCATCGTATGAGTTAGGTTCATTGCGCTCGCCGTGCAATCGACTTGGTGAAAATGATTTACGACGTCAATTCTCCCCTTTTCCGCTCTTTCCTGAGCCAGAAGGGTGGCTCTTCTGACAAGAGGTATGTAGGATTTTGTAAATCCCCGGTTTTTTTTGGGTGGGATTATACTGCTGCCATGTTCTTTATGTTTGCGTTTTCCCCATCATAATCTAGGTTCAATTTATTTTTATTTTTTTTGAAATGGTTGTTTTTTTTTTGTTTAAGGAAAACTTTGAAGCACATGTCTTGCTCCTGGGATTGTTTTGTTTTTGGTTCAAGGAAATGATTGTTTCGGTAATGTTTGGTTTGATTTCTTATGACTTCAGAGGGTTGATTTTTGGTATTGTGTACTTGAAGATTATATTGAAAAAAATTCATATATATTTAGTTTAGTTTCTAGTGAAAATGCTTCATACTATGGATATATGTATTTAATTTTTATAATGTTACGTTCATTCTGTTGGAATATGTTACAATGACATTCTTTTAGAAGTAATGGAAGTTGAATTAAAAGGAAGGATGATGTCGAGAGAAGTGAAAATTAGATTAAAATGATAATTTTTAGTTTTATTGTCAGAGATGGAATATTATTTTGAAAGATTAAAACCAAACACAGTCCATGTGTGCCTACATTATACTCTGGTTTAGTCAGTGTTTGACATGCCTATTTTGAGATTGGGAGATTTTTATGCTGTTTCAGGCCATGGAGCCATTGTATTCTATATATTCAACAGGATACAATTTTAGTCTCTCATCAGTTTCAACTATAACAGTTACATATCGATGAGTTGTTTCTTTTAACAAGATTCAACTTTTCATATACCACCACTGATTCAAGATTACCTAATTAACTAAGTCGGAGTCTCATAGTGAGCACACAAAATGAGTAAAGTAACTATACTGGGTAAATTGTTATCCGTACATGAACTTATCATCAACCATTAGTTATTTATTTATCTTATCTGGCTTGGCCATATGGGTCTTCACACGAATTATTATCTACTGGAAACTTGTGGTAGTCTTATTGTTTTCGTGTGTCTTATTAAATTCTTCTGAATCTAATTCCAGGAAAACTGAAGAGCAGAAGCCAAGGGAACAGAAGCCAAAAACTAATGAAAACAAACCTGTCATGACTGAATAATAGATGCATGCTAATCACGACATAGCTTGGATTTAATTTCATGTAATGGAGGATTTTAGTGCATGAGCTTGAAATCTGGATGGAGAGTTTTAGTGGATGAGCTTGAAATTTGGATTTATTATCATGTATAAGCTCTCTCTCTTTCTCTCTCGCTGTCTGTATACGTGTGTGTGATTAATAAGTTTGTGCTTAAGATATAGATATGGTGCCTTTGTTTCCAGTTTCTGGCTTTCGAAATCTATATTATGTTTAATTGACTTTTAAGGAATAATGTTCAAAGGAAGAGGAGTTTTGCGATTGGTATTTTCTGTTTATTCTCTCACACGAGTTTGGAAATAGAAAAACTCCTGTCACGCATCCTCGATTAATGTGACCTCGAATGATGTTTCAGTTTTCCTTTCTAGGATTCAGCTAATGGTTACCGTTACACCTAGAGGTTCTGAATTATGGGTCATCAAACTCGCTTAATATGAGAACATGCTCGCGCTGCCATATATAATGTTGAAGGGGTCTTAAAGGTCCATATTGATCAATTATGTGAAAAGAGACACTGCTTCTGCCTCAGTGAAAGATCATGTGTACCTAAGTGACCGACAATTATTGGATCTCATGAACTCAATGGGACGGAGTTATGATAAGGTTCTTAGTGGAAATATTTTGCCCCTTTCATCAGATTGTTGCGATTAATAGTTTGACATATCGTTTTCCTCAATTCTGGTTTAGTTCTGAACATTTGGCTTCATACTTCATGATGAGAGAATATATACTAGCAGATCATGTCACACGTCTATCCTGTAAGTTCTACTGATAATCTTGCTTGATTACTGTTAACTATAATTTATGAAAGCAATTGGTACTCTTCCCTGCATCTGCATCTGCATCTGCATCATGGATATGTTCGATTCCAAAATCCAAACCCGATCAAATCTTGTGCTGAGTTCAATTTACAGCAACGGGATCAACTAAGAATAGGTTGAGTTATAGTTCCATGTTCAGAACCATACCTATCTGATCCGGAAGTCGGTTTGGGTACTCGAAACCGGTTGATTCTTTTAGGTTTCCGTCTATATAGTTCAATAATTATTTGAAACGCTAGTTGGCCGAAATGCACCAAACCCATTATGCTGAACTTGTAACGGAACTGTATAGTAATACTCCCTTCCAACCGGATGTGTTACGTAATTGAATTGGGTTTAGGTTAATTCCGTGCTAAACAGAGTTAAGTTTATATCATTAGATTGTAAGAATCCCAAATGAAATATACTAGGAATCTACTTTGTTTTGATAAATTCGAAGGAGTGTGTTGTACACGGTAAACTTCACCTGGTGTAACTCAGTATAGCATATATTTAGTCTTGGGTTTGTGAATTTGGACCCAAACCTTTGGTGATACTGCTTGTCAAGAGATTGAATTGTAGAAACAAACATGGAGTTGAGAAATTAGACATGAAATTTGAAGAAATTTCCGTCGGAGGAAGAAGATCACCACATCTTGGTCGTTTGTTTGGTTGTGGGTTAGCAGTATTTGAATTATTAAAAGGTAAAATTGGGTATCAGCTGCTCGTGTGACTCAACTGTGATGGAACCAAATGGTGGTCGCATTTTTCCTCACTGTCACCTTTTTATGCAACAATATGGGTCATAATTTTTTATTTTTTTAAACAACTCCTAAACTATAGGGATGTGGACTCGAAGTCGAGCCGTTTACGATGTGATGAATATGGGTAATTTTGCTTTTACGGATTTGAAAAGTTAGGGGGAAATGCATGATGAGGTAGTAATTAAGTGGTTTCCCATGTGACCCTTTAATTCGCTACCAAATTATCAATCAATCTCCTTTTTATAGTCACTTTACTACCAAATTAGCAATCAATCTCCTTTTTAAAGTCACTTTACTCTAAGGGATACTTACATCTACACCCTCTCAACTTTCTCATATTGATTGAAAAATTATAGAAATCTCCTCTTAAGTTATATTGAACATTACAGAAAAGTCATGACGTTAGTAAAATAGACTGCTGTTACAGAAACCTCCCCTAATTTTAGTGGAAACCTCGTATTTTCCCCTGGTCAATTTTGACATATATTTTGACTTAAATTTTTAGAGGGTATGTATTTGTAATTATGGTATTTTTAAGGGGGTGTGATTGTAATGAAACCATTATTTTATTTTTCGAGTTGTTTGTTTCAATTACAATTATTACTTACTCAAACATTTTTTATTTTCCTAATAATTGTAAATTTTTATTCAATCTTGAAAAATAGCAATACATCTCATAAAAAATTCAAAATTTATAAATATATATCATTTAATTTTTTTTGTTAAAATAACAACATTTTGGAATATTTTGAATTAAATCGATCTGAAAGTCAAATTAAAGAATATATTCGGTTGACATATTCGGAATTGACGTCAATAAATATTGGTTTGCCAAAAAATACCGTAAAAACTTAATAATATATAATCATCATACTATCAATAAATGATTTAAAATATAAGTAATATATGAATAATAATTTGAGATAAGAGATAAAAATCTAAAATTCGAAAACAAACTACAGACATACAAGTTCAACTAGGGGTGAGTATTCGGTCAGAATCGAACAGAATTTATAAAAACTGGACTTACCTAATTTGTTTTTCAACCAACCAAACAGAATGATTTTTACATTAACCGATTCTATAAAACATCAATTATCATTAAAAATCATGGGCTAAAACATAAGTAAAATCATTTAAATTCCACATCTAAACATATAATTGTTTAAATATATTTGGCTAAACTTATTTTACATAGCTCATAAAATGTGAAGTCTTATTTTAACAATAAGATGTTAAAATATTTAGATAAACTTATTTAAAAGTGTTAAAATGTTGATACATTTGATATTACAAGATCTTTTTATCATTATAATTATAATAAAAAAAAAGATATGATAATATGATAATAATACAAGTAGTTAATTTGAATGAATTTTTATATAAAAGTAGTTTTAAAATATTATCATTAATATGAAAACTGTTTATAGCTTTAAAATATTTAATAAATAATTCTTTGAAATAAATAAAAATAATACGACGCAATAAAAGGGTATAATTGTAATGTATATTATACTATTGGGTGTATTTCTAATATTTTGATAGTGTTATATTCATATTACATATACTATAAGAGGTGTATCTGTAATATATTGATACTTTATATTACATATACAAAAGGGCAATAGTGTTAATTTGCACGTTTTGTTAATTTTTTTTATGGTGTTACACTAAATGAGAGGTATCTGTAATTTTTCAAAGTCGATGGGAGGTTCTGTATTTAGGTCAAAGTCGAGGAGACGTAGATGTAATTATCCCTAGTTATAATCAACCAATTTAATTGATTATTTTTTATTTTTTTTTGTAACTTTATCAGTGATGCATTTATCTATAAATAGTTTTACATAATTCGCGGTTGAATTTTCAAAATTCTAGCTTATAAAACTTGTTAAACAACGAATAAATTTAGTCTGTGGTAAACTTAACAGTATGATCATGTATATTTTTTTTCTTCGGATAGAAGAAATTATAATTATTCTTCATTGATGAGTTGAATTTGGTGGGGGTATTGATCCTTTGTTTTATTTACTATAATATAATATATTAGTAAGCAATATGAAATGGGATCCAAGAGCTTGCGTCGTAATACAACAATAACTAAGCTTTTAATTTCAATAAATTGAGGTAGGCTACATGAATCATAGAAGAAATCAAGTCTGGTAGCAAACATGCACCAGTCTTCTCAAGGAGCTTCTTCGATCGTCTCATTGCTCTCGTCATGTACTAATATATTATATTATAGTAAATAAAACAAAGGATCAATACCCCACCAAATTCAACTCATCAATGAAGAATAATTATAATTTCTTCTATCCGAAGGAAAAAAATATACATGATCATACTGTTAAGTTTACCACAGACTAAATTTATTCGTTGTTTAACAAGTTTTATAAGCTAGAATTTTGAAAATTCAACCGCGAATTATGTAAAACTATTTATAGATAAATGCATCACTGATAAAGTTACAAAAAAAAAAAATTTAATCAATTAAATTGGTTGATTATAACTAGGGATAATTACATCTACGTCTCTTCGACTTTGACCTAAATACAGAACCTCCCATCGACTTTGGAAAATTACAGATACCTCTCATCTAGTGTAACACCATAAAAAAAATTAACAAAACGTGCAATATGAAATGGGATCCAAGAGCTTGCGTCGTAATACAACAATAACTAAGCTTTTAATTCCAATAAATTGAGGTAGACTACATGAATCATAGAAGAAATCAAGTCTGGTAGCAGACATGCACCAGTCTTCTCAATGAGCTTCTTCGGTCGTCTCATTGCTCTCGTCATGGGCCGAAATTCATGGACTCAATTCGACAAACAAGTGTATTACTGATCATACGTCGTACGTTACCCAACCGGAGTAAACGACTTTCTTACAATCTTCTATATAAGTTACGCACATTTCAACTCGAATGTTTCATTTATTATTTTATCTTTTATGGTTCATCACATATCTAACGGAGCATACACATCTCTGTCATACTCATCTGATTTCTCTTGGGTACCAAGCATTCAGTCCATACAGCATTGCAGGTTTGATGGTAGATCTATAAAACTTCCCATTCAACCTTAGTGAGATATTACCATTGCATAGAACTCCTATGACATTTCTCTATTCCAATCTGCCCACCTGTAATCTGTGATTAATGTTGCTATCAATCTTCCCATATTTTTGGATAACATAACATAGGTATCGAAAATTGCTACTCGTCGATACCTCTTGACTATCGAGTGTGACATCATCGTAATCCTGAGATGTACGACCACTAAATTTGCACTCTTTATATTCTTCTGTACTAGACCTACTTATTTTACAACTCTTTGATTCCAATGTCTCTCTCCATAACTCTAATTTAGTTTTAACTCATGCCCTGATCTTGTCGACTAACACAACATCGTCAGTGAAAAGCCTGGTCCAAGGTAATTCAGTCTGTATGTCTTTCCTGATCTCATCATTCACTAAGACGAACAAGAAAGTACTCAGCCCAGACCCTTGGTACAATCCAATGATGATCGAGAACTCATTTGTCAGCTCGCTCTATGACATTGGATGCTTCTTCATCGTATATATCTTTGATTATATTGGAGGTTGGAGTATAATGTGTTAATGTTTTTTTATTATTATTTTACATAGAAAAATAATGGCGGTAATTTACTCGAAGTGATGTTTATGGATGAGATATACTATCATAAATGAGTCTGGATATAAAAACTTGTTACTTTTAAAATAATGTTAAAAATAAAAACAATATTATACTTAGATACCAGTCTATATAAGTAGGTTTTTTTTAAAACTAATTTGTAAAATAATTTATATTTCAAAAATACATCGAAATACCATACATTATAAAACTACTCTAAACCGCCCTCCAAGAGGGCGGCTACTCAACTTTGAGTAGCCGCTCCCTTGGGAGGCGGCTACTCATTAGTGAGTAGCCGCTCACTGGTGAAGCGGCTGCTCATCGGTGTATTGGTTGGTATCGGTTGGTTGGTTGTCGTCTACCCCATTTATGTCTCTTCACCCACCATGCCCGTGTTTTGGTTGATTGTCGCATACCTATCACGTCTCTTCCAATCTCTTGTTTTCTCTTTTCACAGTCAACTTATACGTCTCTTCCCACCTTCTTCTCTTTTCTTACAATTTTCTTTTGTTTATCCCACCTTCTTCTCTGTTATTACAATTTTCGTTTGTTTATATTATATTTTTACCGACAAAAATTAATCATATTATATATAAAATGTTTCCGGTGAACCTTTACAAAAATTAGTATTCGAAATATGTATAAATAATACGAACATAAAATGTTTTCGACACACAATTCTTCAAACCAATTCCTCTTCCTTCCGTTTTTCTCTTCAATTTTTTCGGTGCATCAAAAGTTTGAATCAAAATATTTCTTAGTTTGTTCAAAATGGATTCGATTTCCATGCTGCTATATTTTGGTGGTAATACTATTATTGGAAACGGATCGGTTGAATATAGCATTCCACCAGTAAGACCGATTAGAATTTCTCGTTCTATTATTTTATTTGATTTGATTCAACTAGCACATAGAAAGTTAAACATCGACCCAACGATGTTTAATATCAAATTGTCAACCAAATATGCATTCATGCAGAAATCTTCTTGGAATGAAATACCAATCGATATTGTAGATGATGATGTTCTACAATTTATAATGGAATGTCCCAATATGCAGATGCTGCATTTGTACGTCGATATAGAGGCAATTAATCATGATTTTGATCTTCAAGGGCCAGAATCAAATCTTCCATATGTCACTGAAGGATTGAGCAATATGGTGGTCCATGATCAACCTTCTACTTCAAGCGGTCGAGATGTTGAGCAACAAAATTATCCTTATTTCGAGCATGGAAGTGGACCTTGGGATCAATATATAACCGCCTCTTCTGAAGAAAATCCTACATATTGGCCAAACACATCAGAAGTTTGGGGATTACGAGAAGAAATTACACAAATTCATGATGTATTTGATCCTGATGTTGGTGGTTTGGAGCATACAATTATGTTAGCAGCAACTGATGGGCCAGCCACACATGACGTACACGGAGATAGTCATCGAGATGTTTACATGAGTGATAGTGAACCCGATAATTCATCGAGTGATTCTGGAGAACACGGTAATGAGGCTGATGAGATGCATGATGAAGACGATGATAATGTCCATGCATTTCCCGGTGAAGAGACAACATCCAACGAACCACCTTATGGTCGGAGACATATGCAAGACGCACCATTTTTGCCAAGCACGATTGAAATGCCACCATTTTTTAATGCGGTCAACGAAGAGCAGGTTCCTGATTCGTTTGATGTACCTTCTGGATCGCGAACTCGATATTACAACCCGGAGGTAGGAGAGCTGTCCGTGAACATGATTTTTAAGGATAAGAAAGATTTGATTGCATCTGTGAAAGATTACTCTGTTAGAGTTGTCAGGCGTGAGTATTGTGTTGTGGATAGCACACGTACTCTATGGAAATTACGGTGCAAAAAGACTTCTCCTGACGTAAGGTGTAGATGGGGTCTTCGAGCGTCTTTGAAGCCAAAAATGGGTTTTTGGAAATTAACGAAGTATGGTGGTCCGCATACATGTATTTCGAGTAATGTTGGTATAGACCACCACAACTTGGACAGTAATATGGTGGCAAATACATTGTTGGGGATTGTACGATGTGATCCTTCGTACGAGATTAAGTATGTACGGGAGAATGTAAAAGATAAATATGGCTATGATATTTCGTATACGAAGGCATGGAGAAGTTTGCAACGTGCGGTGGAAAATGTTTACGGTACATGGGAGAGCTCCGTGCGTCTACTTCCAAAATACATTGGTGCGTTGTCAAAGTATAATACTGGAACAATTGTGGATTGGAGGCATTTAAGATCTAACAATCGAGCGGTGAATACATTGAATTATGTATTTTGGGCTTTCAAGCCATGCATAGATGGGTTTCAACACTGTCGCAAAATCATTAGTGTTGATGGTACACATTTGTACACCAAGTATAAGCATAAAATGTTGATCGCCGTCACTCTGGATGCCAACAATCAGATATTACCGTTAGCGTTCCGGATTGTTGATGAAGAAACATACGACTCATGGAAATGGTTCTTAGAGAATATCGGTCGACATGTTATACGTGGTGTAACCGGTGTATGTCTTATTTCAGATAGGCATAAGGGAATTGTGCGCGCAGTTGAGGATCTACCACTTTTTCAACCTCCTAATGGTGTGCACCGTTTCTGTCTAAGACATGTGTGCTCCAATTTTAATTCAAAGTTTAAAAATATCCATTTGAAAGATCTATGATGGGAAGCAGGCACACAACATCAGAATTGTAAGTTTGATGCCACAATGGAGGCAATCAAAAACAAAAATATTCTGGCATATAGATATTTGGCAGGAATTTCAAAGGAGAAATGGACTTTAGCCCACGATGGAGGTTGGCGGCGTGGGGTAATGACTACTAATATGTCAGAATGCTTAAATGGTGTGTTGAAGGGTGCTCGAAGACTACCTATTTCCGCGATAGTACAATTGACCCTTCAAAGGTGCGTTCAATACTTTATTCAACGTGTCACCAAAACTCAACGTATGATTCACAACAATCAGCCCTGGCCCGATTATGCATATAAAAAATATGAACAATGGTCAAGAAAATCAATTGAGCATCGTGTTACCCGATATGATGTACGTGATCAAACTGCTTCAGTTGCGACCGGTGGAAGACCAGGTCGAGGGCAACATGTTCAAGTTGTAAGAATATCAACAAATGAGTGTTCCTGTGGTAAATGGACGATTTTTGGAATTCCATGTTCCCATGCTATTTGTACTGCCAAATATCATTCGTTGGATCCTACCACACTTATTCAACCATGGTATAGCATGTCTCAATACTCAGCAACCTACATGGGAAAATTTAGTCCTCTTGCAGACATCCGATACTGGGATCCACCCACGTTTGAATTGAACCACAATCCTGTAAGACGTGAAAGAAGAAGAGTCGGCAGAAATAGAACGAATCGTTTGAGAAACGAGATGGATAGACCTGTTGTTAGGGAGAGACAATTACATAATGTTGAGAGGTCAAATTAATTATATTTTTATGGTATGTGTGATAAGTGTATTTTATACACTTATATTTCTTCTTATTTTATTACATGTTTTGTGGACTAAAAGGGTGCAAATGATGGAAGGAACGGATGAATTGAAGCCAAAAATTTACATTATCAATCATGGCAACAGGCGTAAAGACGCCTACTTTGAGGCGTAACTACGCCTAGCTCACGGCAATTGAGCTTCTGAAGGAATTCAACAGGCGTAATTACGCCTATTATGAGGCGTAATTACGCCTAGCTCACGGCAATTTATATTCTGAAGGAATTCAAGAGGCGTAATTACGCCTACTTTGAGGCGTAATTACGCCTAGCTCACGGCAATTTTTTTTTTGAAGGAATTCTTGAGGCGTAATTACGCCTACTTTGAGGCGTAATTACGCCTAGCTCACGGCAATTTTTTTTTTTGAAGGAATTCTTGAGGCGTAATTACGCCTAACGAATTTTGGTAATTTTGGTGATAAAAATCAATGTAAAATTATATATATATATATACATATTAAACGTGACAAATATAGTAATATACATAATCATATAACTACAGTTGGCCACCGGTTCCACAATGACGTTGTCTACGATTTCGTTGTCCTCTACGTGGACCAGTATTACTAGGATCATTCTGCTGTGTTGCAATCCTAGTTACTTGAGATATATTTTCATCAGAATAACTCGGAAACTGGATAGGTGTTGGAATGTTTCTCGATGGTTGCAACTCCTCCAAATTTCTTTGGTATTCGAAACCCATTATAGATGTGTAATTTTCAACCTGTGGGTGAGCCTGTGGGGGCTGTGGAGTATAATACCCTGCACTATCGAAAACAGTAGATGGACCAGCAGCACTATCAAATCCACCAGAAGGACCAGCATACGATGGAAATCCACCAGAAGGACCAGCATACGCTGGAAATCCACCAGAAGGGCCAGCATATGATGTAAATCCACCGGATCGGCTAGCATATGATGTAAATCCACCGGATGGGCCAGCATATGATGCAAATCCACCGGATGCCCCAATAACATCAAATCCACCAGAAGCATCAAAACCACCGGAAGCATCAAAACCACCGGACGGGCCAGCAATGTCAAAAACCACTGGACGGGCCAGCAGTGTCAAAACCACCAGATGGGCCAGCAGGAGAAAAACCACCAGATGATGTGCCATGCGCAAATCCAACAACTGGGTGGAAACCAATCCCATGTACGCGAGGCGATATAACCCTTACAGTGATTCTCTCGTACCACTGCATGTAGTCATCGTCTGTTGAGTTTGACCTACCACATGGTTCACCAGTGGAGACATTTCTTAGCCTCCTACGCCACGTCCGAAGATGTATTTTGTGAAATTTTGCCCAATCCATATTACGATGACCAGTTCGGGTGACATCATGTAGCTCATTACCGTCAAGTGCAGGTGATGGAATTGATTGACATATATTGAATTGTCGCATCACCCGGTTAGGACGATGAATCTCCACTATTTGGAAGCAGATAAGAGGGCAAACGCTTCTCCAAATATCATTATTATAGGTAGTAATAATGGAGTTAACATCAGCGGCCTCTGTGTCATACACGATCCAGTTAAACTGCACATTGTTAAAATTAAAAAAATGGGTCAATCAATATATTGAAATCGACATAAATTTTCAAAAATCAATTACATAATTTAAGTTTACCTCGTCATTACTCATTTGATCGAGAGAATGTCGTATAATTCTGACCGAATGTGTTGCTATATGGGTGTGACGAAACAAAGTGTTCCACCTATAATAAAAATGTTAAATATTGTAATGTTTTATCATTCTAATTTTAGTATACAATAACAATAATTAATTATTACCGTGCACCGTAGGGAGCAACAGGAACATTCTCAGGGACAATCAAAGTTTTTAACTGTCGGTCAGGGTTCAAACATTTTATCCTACTCCATGCCCAAATCTGCCAATAAACATAAAAATTATTTTAAAATAATAAACGGATAAGATATTATTAGTGAGAGAAAAATATTACATATACCTGCAAAATATACAAAGGGCCATTGATAGTGCATTTTCCTATGGTTGATGCATTGCACATTTCACGGTATAAGTAAGCCAATACCGCACTGCCCCAACTATATGTGTTTACCTCTTCCAAATCTTCAAGTAGCTGCAAATACATGAGTTTTACAGCTCTACTATTATAATCTGGAAGCAAAATTCCACCTATAATCATCAAAACTATACACCGAGTGTACTTTATTACATCCATCTCTGAGCTCATATCAGAGATAGGATTAGCTCGGCAGTGCTCGTTTAGAGCGCTCATTCTTAGGTGACCGCCTTTAAATTTTGCTTCGGCAGGCTCAAATCCCAGTAACTCAATACATATGTCTTGCCATTCTTTCACACGTCGTGAATCATCTACCCCAGTTACTGGTTCACCATCAACTTTCAGACCCCAAATTATTGAAATATCTTGTAAAGTAATGGTCGCCTCACCAAATCTAAAATGAAATGTATGGGTCTCAGGCCGCCATCGTTCAACAAGAGCGGTAATCAAATGATTATCGTACATACAATAGCCAGATTGTAAAACACCGTAAAATCCCATATCAATGATATGCCTCCAAACACGATCGTGTATCACTTTCTTATTATACAACCCCCAGATAAGGTTATCTGTACGCTTCACTTTTAAATTACTATCAATATTCTCGGAACAAACAGCACTCGAGATATGCGTAGATTGTAGATATAATACAGTTGAATCTTCGGGACCTCGATTTAACGCCATCCTAAAAATAATAAAAAAATAACACATATATCAACCATTTAAAATATTAATAAAAATTTATTATACGTACATGTTTATAAATAATAATGAACAACCATTTAAAATATTAATAACAATTTACATGTTTAAAAACATAATGAACGTAAAAAAAATATAAAAGATTTTTAATAATTAACTCACCTATGTATGTTGATGAATTGAGAGTAATGGATTATTCGTGAGAAACAAAAGCTCTGAGCAGGGAACAAGGAACAAGGAGAAAGAAAAGGTTGTAAGGAGAAAGAAAAGGTTGTAAGGTATATAATATTTTCAGAATGGATATGAATTTATAGATGGATTTCATTAGTATCAATTAATGGAGTAGGAATCAATTAAATAATGTAGTTGGATTTGGATTGGTATGAAGTAGGTATCAATTAAATGGAGTAAAGTGGGTTTGGATTGGTATGAGTATGTTTTGTATGGATTAATAGCCACACATATCGAATAATATGGAGTAGCCGCCTCCTAAGGGGGCGGCTACTCAAAGTTGAGTAGCCGCCTCCTTGGAGGGCGGCTACTCAACGTTGAGTAGCCGCCCTCTGAGAGGGCGGTTTAGAGTAGTTTTGTAATGTATGGTATTTCGATGTATTTTTGAAATATCAATTATTGTACAAATTAGTTTTAAAAAAAAACCATATAAGTAACCAGACCAGATATAAAATATGGGCTTTAGGTTTCTTTAAATTTGTTATTATATTTCTTTGTACATCATAAAATATACATCGTGTTGATATAATTTAAAATATTATCTTAAAAGTGAAAGTCGCATTTTATTTTAGAGGGATAAGTATGGAAGATTACTTTATTTATTGAGGACTAAATGCATTTTATTTTAGAGAGAAGTATGGAAGATTACTTTATTTATTGAGGACTAAATGAGGAGCAAAAGGAAAACCATAATGATCATATTTATCTTTACAAACTAATAGGTTGTATATAATAATTTTAAAGGCCACGTAATATGGTGTAGATCACTAACATTTACTATTCGTTTAATGGGTTTATTGATTGATATATCCGAGAGTTAACAATTCTTGAATGTGAATATTCTCATTTGTATTAGATGTGAATTGCTCGTAAGGGTATCATCAAATCAACCCATTTAATGTTAATAAAGATGGTAGATGAGCATAGACATCCAAATGGGAGGAATCTGACAAGAAAGTTCGACTATAAGTTTTTATTGTGAAAATTCAAATGTGACAAGTATATGTCGGAAATGGAGACATGTTGTATCCTATGTTATCATTAAGGATAACATCAATACAATCGATAACATGCTTAATCGCATGTGCATCAGAAAAAGGCAAATTAGTTGATTAAATAAGAAAAAAGTTTTCCAGAGAAAATGATATTTTTCTCCCATTCTTGGTCTCCTATTAATAATCATTCTTGTCTCCTTTATTCACGCCGCATTCTATTTTACAATCGCTTAAACACACTCACCTCCATTGCCAAATCAATAATCTTCTTCTTTCTTCTTCATCATCTCCCATTTTTCAAGTTCCATAGACTAAGCAAATTGACAGAGGCATAAATGTCTGAGTTGTGCAATTCCAAGATTCAATTTTTCACGCTTATATTCTCTGACTTGGTCTTATTTTGTTCGTTCATTCTCTCTCATCCACTCTACCTGTCTTACTTTGTTTTCTTCTCGCCTTACCTCCTTAAACTTGTGTCTTTTATCTACCCTCTTCTCATTACCACTGTCCTTGTTCTCTTCGCTATTCTTACTGGTCTTGTTCAGGATAATTTCTCGACTGAATTTGGTCAAAGCTGGGTTAGCCATTTGCGGATTGCTTGTAGTTCTGTTTTAGAAAGGTTGCAGTTCAAGAAAGAAGTTGAAAATGGAGGGTTTTGCCGTTTGGAGGATCTTGAAATGTATAAACTCGTGTTTGGCCCTTCAGTGAATGATGTTGAAGGAAACCAAGTTGAAGTCATGGAGGAAAAATCAGGAGAAAATCCTTTGCAAGAATTAGAATCAGGTGTTAAAGAAGGTTCAATGGCTGGACACCTCAACCTTAACAAATGTGAGTTTTTCACTGCTGATAAGGCTAAAGAAAGTTCAGTTCTTGGTGCTGAGATGGAACAGAAGAGATCGGAGAGTTTTTTGAAATTGTTGTATGAATTTGAAAGGATGAGTTCTAGTGTAGATGAGAAGAAAGTTGAACCAAAACAGATTGAATTGTCACACATGGGAAATGCATCCCAGGCAACAGTTCATAGAATAAATTGGAATAACACTAAATCGAGAAAAGAGCACACTCCCAAAGTCAAAGCACATTCTCAAAGGGTAAATTTTAATGATGATCATACTAATGGAAATGGAGTGGAGAGTTCTCCAACAATCGATCCAAATATTGGAACTTATGGATCCATGAGGAAAGAAAAGGAGTGGAGAAGGACGTTAGCGTGCATGTTATTCGAGGAGCGACACAATGTGGATGGTGGTGAAGGGATGGACTCGTTGTGGGAGACATACGAAACAGATTCAACCAAGCCAAACTTGAAGAACGAGAACAATAAAAAGAAGACTGGATTTGAATCCGATGAAGAGTACGGCTACGAAGAAGAAATAGAGGGGAAGTTGTGCTGTTTACAAGCCCTCAAATTGTCATCAGGGAAGATGAATTTACGCGTGGGAAAGCCTAATCTTGCCAAGTTTTCCAAGGCTGTTAAAGGGCTCGGATGGTTGCATCGAGTTAGCAAGAACAACAAGAAGGTGCATAATAGTGGAGACAGATACTAGTATACTACTTTTTGTTGATATGGGAAGAAAATCTTATGGGATGTTTGGTTATGTTTCCGGAGATGTTATCATTCTCTGGACAACAGAATTGTGTAGTCAGCCTCGGTCTTCTGTTTTTCAAGAAATCGGTTTAACAGGTAAATATATTTGATTTATATGGATGCTTTTGTATTATATCAAAATTAAGCAGGCTTTTGATTTATAATCGTACCGCATGAATTGTTTCTGAGAAACCGACAGAAGCCTATATAAGTACACTAACATATGGCCATTTAGCGTTTCTTGCAACACCTGAAATGTTTATTCCGAATATTAACTTCAAAAGGCCCAATTAACTTCATTTTTTGTGCAAATTCGGACGGCTAACGACTGTTGAAAGGAGAGAACTTTCAGTTTTCCAGACTCCCAATTTCACTGCCACTAAGTATGTAACATTGTATTGTTTTACAAATGTAACACCAGAAGTGAATGAGACTCTATATGCAAGCTATCAAACATTGCTATCTAAGTATCACAGGCCTTGAACTAATTGTCTTACTGCTTATCCTTTACCAATCAACAGAAAATTTTGCTATTCTTTCCCACCTTTTCCACTGAGCACAGTCAAAATTTATATATCCTGGCCAAATTCAAGACTTCAGGCTCAATGTATAATTCTAAAGTAATATTGCACTCAGTGATTACAATTTCTTTATGCACAGTCAGAATTATATCATAGGAACCAACACTTGCAATCTCTATTACTATCCCAAAATTCACAAAATACTGGCAACTTCTTATCAAAAATTTCATGCATGCTACTAACTAATACACTATTCCATAAACCTTTAGCTTTACTGAAAGAAAGAAGCGCAACATTTAATCAAGTTTCATATTGGCTAAGAGGAAATATCTTCTCCTTGTCTTAGATTTTGCAACACCTAAAAAAAAAAAACTTCACTAACACAGACATTGACGATAATGATCACTATAAGGCTAGGATTCCAAAGAAACAGATACCCAACAGAAAACGGAGCAAAAGATGCATATAAACAAATCTAGAATTGGGAGCTTGAGCAGTGTTCATTCAGTGCTACTGTTCTATCAATTAGCTTCCGATAATATTTTGTTCTTGTATCTTTTTTGTTAGATTCTTCTATCAATAAGCTTCAGATAATCTTTTGTTCTTGTATCTCTTTCGTTTGATTCGTCACCCAAATTCTCTCCACTTTGGGCCATATTCATGCTTTTTTGATCTTCTACTTCATTTCTATCTTCTACTTCATTTCTTCTTCTATCAATGAGCTTCAGATAATCTTTAGTTCTTGTATCTCTTTCATTTGATTCGTTACCAAAATTCTCTCCACTTTGGGCCATATTCATGCTTTCTTGATCTTCTACTTCATTTCTTCTTCCATCAATGAGCTTCAGATAATCTTTAGTTCTTGTATCTCTTTCATTTGATTCGTTATCCAAATTCTCTCCACTTTGGGCCATATTCATGCTTTCTCGATCTTCTACTTCATTTACTCTTATATCTATGAGCTTCAGATAATCTTTAGTTCTCACATCTTCTTCATATTCTAATGCATTTGAATTCCCTCCACTTTCTTCCATTTTCACGATTTCTAAATCATCTTGTACTAAATTTGATCTGCCATCAATGAGCTTCAAGAAATCTTTCGTTCTTAAGTCTTCTTCCTTTGATCTGATACCTGAATTTCCACAAGTTTCTGCCGTGCTCATGATTTCTTGATCTTTCTTGAACCTTGGAAAGCACATTATTTCTGATCGTCAATTTCCTCATAGTTTCCGTTTTCTTGATTTACACACACTACATTAATGTTACATCGTATAATCTTCTCACATGTTAGTGTCCATGCATAATAGAAAGGGGCAAATCCCGGTGCACGAAGCTCCCGCTACGTGCGGGGTCCGGAAAGGGGACGGCCACTTTGGCCTAATGTACTTGCGTCGATGCTCACCCTTTATTTTAGTGTTCATGCATGAAAAGGGAATATTTAAATACAGCTATAAATCAAGAAAACCAAAATAATTTGAAAATTGAAAATTAGAATGCTTGTTTGAATGAATATATTATTAATAAAATGGGTAAGGTAAAGAAAGAACAATACACAGCAGAACAGCAAATTGGATCGTGCAATCTTTTATCAACGAGCTTCAGGAAATCTTTTGTTCCATCTTCGTTTTTTGCTTCATTAGAAATGAACTCGATGTTCATGTAATCTGTAGTTCTAACTTCTTCACCATCTTCTAGTTCAATAGTTGATATAGGGTTTGAATCCCCCCAACTTTCTGCCATTTTCTTGAATATTTTTTTTTGTTTGCACCGATTTTCTTATTTTTGTGTGTGAGTGATAATAGATAATGGATTTAGAGATGTTTTAAAACCTTCCATCGGATCGTCATCTCCAAAATTTAGGATTAAAAGGATTGCGTGTTATTCTATGAATCGTTTATATTTTTTGAAAAAAGAGCTATCCATCATTATTGTGAAAATTTGCTCGTATTTGTAGATAGTATAATAACTATACAAATCTAAGATTTACAAATTGTGTTCACTTTCGGATTTTTAAAGACTTATTTTGTCAAAAATATGTTTCGTATATTTATCTCAAATTGTTTTAAAATTTATATTTTCATTTGAGAACCTGATCATGCTACGAGGAGTACAGGGAGCCTAAATCTTGGTGAGCTATGAAAATCAAGGTGTCTTTTAAGCCAGACTCAAATGCCCATTAATTGCAAGATAAAACAGTAAAACAATACTCATTTAATTTCACTTGTTTAATTGTTTTTACGTCTACGGATTATATATAATCAAACGTCTTATTTTTACCATGCTTCACTTACGGATGTCTTATTTTGCATCTGAAACTCTACGATATCCATACACCTAAATGCTTTTAAAAACTAAGGTAGGAAGTCTGAAGTGGTATTTGTTTTACTCAGACACGTCGATTTATCTACACAATGGAATCTAAAATCTCTTCTTCTTTCAAAAGGAAACACTGTCCTTTCGACACAGCTCGCGTAAGCAAGTTCCACCTTTCGAGAACAAAGTATAGCAAATTTATGATTTAGATCATTAAACCATTGAACAATCATTTCCTCTGTTTATCTTGATCATTATACCATCCTAATATTGGCGCAACACACCAGTTTACTCAGCTAAGTAACATTTGGCTGGATAACTGCCCATTTGTCCTGGTCAGAAGTACATTCTATATAGTAGTAGCTTGATTTATATTCACAATTTTGATATCAAATAAAATAAGCAATTTCAAATTTTCACCATCAGAATAACGGCTCATGTACATATAAAAAAAACTGAGTAGGTATTACAATGTCAAAAATAAGTGTAGATATTAAATGACAAGCTGCGTAATGCTGAAAAATTATGATGAAATGAGAATTATAAGGCCGGAAAATTAATTCACCAAATATAAAATGTATGAAGAATTCATTACCTGAGGCCTTAGCGTCACCGATATGTGCTGCTAAAGAAAACCTACTTGATCTCATCTAACAATTAACTATACCCGTAAATGGGGCGACATGGACAAATTAGTTAGCCGACGGAAGTTCCAGTTGCAACAAAATTATCGACCAGAAGATTTTCTAACCATGTAAAAAATTACAAGAATTCAAATTAAATGCCAAATTAAACCATTCACTCACCACCACCCTCCGAGCTACGATTCCTCATGCACTCGCAGAAACTCGTGGAGTCATGTTTTTAGCACTGCCATTGCCCATTCCACCAGTACGGTTCATGCGGCCTCTATTGCCATAAGCATTATCAGACCTCTGATATCCATCCTGATTTGAAGATCCTCCACGATTGCCACCCCTGTTAACAAAATCGCTCCTGCCATTAAAATCACCCCTGCTGTAACCCCTGCCACCTCCATAGTAGCCACGCCCTCTGACTCCCTCATTTCTGAATCCAGAACCTCTTCCAGTCTGGAATCTCCCCCGGAAATTCCCTACCGGAAAAAAAAAAGTATAATTACAGGTGAAAGTAGAAAGTAAAACGTAATGAATATTGTCCAAGTTAAAATCTATAGTTGCTGAGGAGAACCGCAAATTATTTATAAAAAAAAATTCCCTACCGGGAAAAAAAAAGGTAAAATTACAGGTGAAAGTAGAAAGTAAAACGTAATGAATATTGTCCAAGTTAAAATCTATAGTTGCTGAGGAGAACCGCAAATTATTTATATAAAAAAAAAACCAACGAAACATTACAAAACGGCAAGAACCACCGATAGAATTAAGTCATAATAGATCAATCCATATTCACCAGATGTAAAACATTCTCATTTTATGCTATGCTAGTTTTGTTGCTGGCAAAACCCATATCTCCTAACATGACATCAACAGACTTCTCAAGAGTGTAGCATAAATTCTCATGCACATCCATGGTTTAAAAATATTCACAAACACTATGAGCATTTTCAACTTACCTCGAGAATTTGTCGACCTCTTTTCCTCAACAAATGCATGACGACCACCGATAGTGACCGGAGAAGCCTGAAACAAAAGGATAATGTGATAATGCAAAAAAAGAGAATCAGACTGACAGAAACATAAAAGAAAGAACAACATGAGTCCCATGACCTAAAATAGAGTTACAACCATCCCAGCCTCAAGACCCAATATCCTTCTTTTATCCGATCAACAAAAAATGTGATTAATAAAATTAAGGAAAACTTTCAGATGCATGCAAATGAAGGTTTAAGTTTACCGTTGTTTAGAGTTACTTCTAGAAATTTCAGTCTTCATTTCTTAGACTGCCTAAAAACTTGAATGGCCAGCTCAGAGATTAGGTTATTTTCAGCCGTTGACTTATTAGAACCCTACATGAAGTCTGAGTTCATTAAAACTTTCATGTCTTCTGTGAAATGTGAACCCAACTTAAATGGAAAGTCTAAGGCC
Organism: Haberlea rhodopensis; assembly: GCA_907163345.1. Taxonomy (NCBI): domain Eukaryota; kingdom Viridiplantae; phylum Streptophyta; class Magnoliopsida; order Lamiales; family Gesneriaceae; genus Haberlea; species Haberlea rhodopensis. The sequence goes on along the minus strand of CAJQUN010000057.1, from coordinate 1,956,303 downwards.
ATAGTCAACTAAGCAGGAAATTTCTCAAGTAAAAACATGCACATTCCACATTATATTTTATTACAGTAAACTTTCAAGGCAATGCAAGTGGTACAACTACTTTGTTCAAAAAACATGAAATTTTACAACCAGGAACTGACTCAATTGCTGCAGACCAAATTTACTATTCTGACATGCCTTTTTCTTAAGAGAAGCAGGGAATCTCCCATTTAGTCAGCATTTCAAACGTGGATGTGGCAATCACAGTAGATTGGCTATAATGCAAAAACCCAGATTTTCAAGGTTGAGAGAAGACATGACAGGAAAGCTAATGACAGCCGCTCTCCTTCAAATTACTTTAGCCTCAACTAGTTGAAGGGTTCAAAATTTTTGCTGATTATGAGAGAATGCAATGGAATGTATAAACTGAAAATATCATTTTTCATTTTATCCTCAACTTTGAAAAGGCATTAAAGATGATTTTTCATGCATGGCAGAGATACCACAAGGTATCCAAGAAGTAATTTCTGGTCATATGGAAGCTACATAGCACTTGTATAATATTGCATCACCTTTGCAAGCGCAAGAAGTCACAGAAACTACAAGGTCTAAATTTAAGAACGTTTGACAAGCAGTTTCAAAATTTATGTTTTAGTGTGAAATGAAGGTTGAAAGCTGTCTTTTTCTTGTCTATAGAGACTTAGAAGTTAGTAGCATCATATTCCAAGAATTCCATTTCGCAGTGTCCATCATAAATTCCGAACTCATCTGGGTGTTTTCGTTCTTTTCTCTATCTAACTTTCCATATGAATTCTCAACTTCTTTGATAATATTTTCTTGAACATCCATCAAAATAACACATTATTCAACTTTTTTGTTCACAAAATAAGCATACCTCGAGAGCTTTTTGCACAGAACTAGCCTCTTCAAATTCAACAAATCCAAAACAGAATCCTTGTTGCTGTGGCAATATATTAAGAATAGCTTTTAATTATTAAACCATTGACTGGGGAAAGAAGCATCAATCATTTCATCTGTCCATAATGAGACAAAAGGCTGGTAGATTTTAACATACTCTGTTGCTTCTAACTTGAATTCCATCAATCTTGATTGTCCCAAATTTCTTGAATACTTCCTCAAGTGACGATTCAGTAGCATTCATTGGAAGGCCCTTTATATATACTGAGTAACCATCAGCTGCACAAAGTGGAGAACCAAAATCTTAAAATTGAACATTGCAACTCACCAACACAGACATCTAAATAACAATATTACTATATAAACGGATCCATTAGCATATCATGCCTTCACCCTCTTGGTTATTCTCAATATCAGTGACTGACTCCGAATTGGAAACAGGTCCATCATTTACTGGGGTAAATGTTGGGGTCTGTTGCTCCATTTTCATTGGTGGAGCTTTCCGAGAAGCAGATGGTGGAGGCGAGAAAGTTGCAGCACGTTCCTTGAGATCCATCACCTGAATTATGGAAGGGTGAATACTGGACAAGTAGCAAAGCAATGACAAAAACTACAACCAAACCTACTTCCTCACCCAGAGATAACAAAATAAACAGAAGTATAAGAACCAGAATCAGGCTATGATATGAAGTGTAACTCAATATTTAGAAGAGGCTTACACTGACACAGCTACAAGTTGTGTAACATATAATGTATAAAAGTAGAAATCACTCTTTAATTTCCAAAGGCCACTTACAATAGAAGCATAAGACTTCTTTATCACTTCCTCGCTTTCAGCACTCGATTCAACTACAATCTGAGTATCATTCTTCACTTGGTCAACCACCTCACTGATGGGAACCTCTTCCTCAACAACGGGCATATCTCCATTCTCAGGTGGATTGTAAACTTCTCCTGCAATGGGTTCATCAGCAGAAGGTGTACTGTGCTCGAAGGTATGGTTCTCCTGAACTGAAGATGGGACTGCCAACAAAGAATGAAAAACTTATTTCAACTCCGAAAAGTAAAATAAAACGGCAAAGGGGAAAATAACCAAATGACTGCCATGATTACTTGGCTGAGCACTAATAGGCACCACAACATCATTGACCACTGCTGGGTTCACATTAGCATTATCCAAAAACCGAAACATGTCGTTCAAAACAAAGTAGCCTCTCTCTTGTGGAGCGAGGAAGAAAGTTTGAGCAAAATTGCGAAGAGTTTTGTCCTTCCCCATCAGATAACCAGTAACAAGAACCTGAAAACCACCACCGAAGGACTCTTGTGCATCCACAGATTTGATCTCAGCTTTGAAATCTCCATGGTTGAGAGAAACAATCTTCTCATTGATGGCCTGAGCAATCACATCATACTCAAAACATAGACTACATCATAAAATCAAGCAGTTTCCATCCCAAATCAATTGACACCTCGACCAAATAAATGGCATCAATTCATTTAAAATTAAAAACTGGGCATGTGACACTGATATCATTCAACAACACAAATGATAAATAGATCAAACGATTAACATGTTCCTTTCTCCCTTAAAATTTTATCACAATAATCTCAACAACCAAATCGACAAAACAAGCAAGACTCACACATCTAATAACCATCACCAATCGCCTTGTTAGTTTCTAAAATCAACTAAAGATAAAGTAGAACACACATCAACAGGTTCGATATATAAAAAAACAGAAAGAAAGATTACTTGCATAGTGGTGGTAATACTCATGGATCCGTCCGCCTCAGGTCGACCAAGTTTGCTGGTGTCCTGATAGAATCGGTGAACCAGCCCCGGAGAATGATGCAGGATGTGATAATACTGCTGCACAAATGCGTTCCCAACCTATACCCCCAACAAAATTCTAATCGAGTTACCTCGAAGAAATTAATTAAATCAAATAAAAAATTCAAAACCACGAAAGGAAAAGAAATAACCAAAAGGTAATAGAACATACGACTTGAGCAGAAACTGGTGTCTGAGTAACTGCCGCCGCATCTGCTGCCATCGCCAAATCAATTACCTCTGCATCAAACGTACCAAAAAAACCAAATCAAATAAAAAAACTAAACTGCAGCTTCACAGAGTTACCATCGCTCACATATATTCTGAACCAAAGTATGTGGCATGTGAATGGAAAAAGATCTTGGGATCGGGGCACACCTGCACGCGAATCGGACTCGAAGAGATATGACTACTCGTGAGAGAGAACCAGCGCTGGTCTCTCTACTTTCAAGTTCAAAGTTTCTGTAACGATGTCCGCAGCTCTGGTGGTGGAATCTAGGGTTTAGGAGAATGAGTTATCAAGGAGCGGAAAGACGCAGAGAGACCTTTTTGGATTTATATATGTATTTATTTATGAAATAATAATAGTACCACTAATTACCACTCATTATGGCAAAGGACACATGAATCATTTACGGAGTACAGCTAAATTGATGATATCCACACTTCTATTGTTGATTTTTTTTAGAACAAATAAATGAATTATACTCCAACTTTTTTATTTTTTTAGATTTAGATTTTGCTAATTAATGCGAGGATTACTGCATTTGAGATGCCCTAATTCTACGGGTGAACGTAAGGTCAAAATCGAACCTAAATTTTGACCAACTGAGCTGATCGATTTTTATTATTATAATCGAATAACCTAACAAATAAAAAATCAGTTATTTCAGCAGAAGATCGAATTAACCGATATTTTTTTAAAAATTAAAAAATTAAGATAATTTGATTTTTTTAAATTTAAATTAAAAAAAAATAAAAGAATGAGATAAATTGATTTTTACAGATAAAAATAAAAAACTAAATTTTTAAAAATTATAAAAATTCGATTAATTTGGTTAATCGAAATTTTTTAGAATGAAAACCGAAACCGAACTGAATTAAGCGAATCATCGACTTTTTAAAAAATCAAAATCGATATTTTCGAAATAACCAAAACTGAATTTCTGATTTAATTCGATTTGTTCAATTAATTGGTTTTAATCTCTTACAATTTATTTGTTGAACACATGTTTTTTGGATTCTTTTAGTAGAAATCAAATAATTTTACGCGGCATTTACTTGTAAAATATATATTTTACAATCTTTTTAATCAATAGATTAAGCAAAATTATTTTCAAAATTATGTCAAATGCTATCAAGGTGCTTGATTAATTGTGGCTAGCTAATAATGGAAAATTCAATAGAGCAGGCCAAATTTTCTACTCTAACCAAACCAATTCACTCGAAATTTGGCAAGAACTTCATAAAAGAGTTTGAGATTAGATAAGATTATGAAATTCAAAATCCCAAATCAACCATGCCCCTGATTTCACGCATGTAATATTGGAACTCAGTAAACAAAATGTGCACTGTTACAGTCTTCAAATTAAACCCAGCCACTCTTACACAGGCGAAGGCAAGCTGACCAAAAGTCGACCATTCACGACACTGCAAAATGACGAGGAATTGAAGCTTTGTTAGAGAAGAAATAATTGTACAAAACACTGAACAATTTAATTCGGTTTAACCGAATAAACCAATATAGCTGTTAAGAATACACGGGGGTTCCAACGCAAAGAAAGGCTTACCTCTTAACGTAATAGTAACAGAAATCTGCCAGGATGAAAGTCTGAACTATTTCTGCTAACAGGACCATAGGAACCCAAGCATACGCAGCTCCAATCAGGAACAAATACTTTCCAGCAGATTCATACACCTAATATCGAATGTTGATCAACAAAACAACAGCCCCAATGAATTGAAATTTATCAATGAGTCAGTATACTTATTTTGTTCGTAAAACTGTTCCAATAAGATTTGTGGCAATTAACTAATGAACAGATTACTGTACAAAATGGGACTGAAACACCGAACACAAAGTACCTGAATGATCCAATGAGCACATCCGAAAAATCTTGAAACTCCAAGTGCAAAAACGTAATGGGCAGTAAATGGTTCAATCATCTGGATCGAAGTCGAGTAAAGCGAGACAAAATTAGCATCTATCACTCGTATGTTCTGTCAATAGATAATAAAGTAGAGGTCTTATAAACTAAACCTTGGTGTTCTGCATCATCCTAAGTTGCGGCAAAACTGATACGGATTCCATATACACGGCAAATGCCCAAAGGATTCGAGCAAACCGTGCATGTTGGGTGTAAGGATGGATGAGTATGGCAAGGATTGCACATGGCGCCATCTATTAAAGAGAGGTAGCAAGTACAAGTATTATAATATGTTCAATTAAAGCTCTTTAAATTGCCTAATGCAGCACCAAGAACGGAGTTACACTCTTTCTGGGCCCAAATTTTTTTTAAAAGACAACTAAAAATAGAAGAAAAAAAGCTGTATTTACCACATAATACAAGGGCATGCTGTCCAGCTTCGAAATGTACGAGGGCTTCAACTTGAACCTTATCATGTAGATGACCCACAAAGTTGATACGAGCGTTGAAAGATCAAGAAGAGTGTGAATGTCACCCTCCATAATATAGCTACAGAACAATCTTGCCGCCAAGAATATTGCTGTAAGCTCTTGAGTCTTGAGAGAAAGGCCTAACACACGCGAAAGAAGCAATATATATTACAATAAAGATGAGAAAAAAAACTAGTCGATACATGTAGTTGGTTCGAGTTTGGCGATTTCGAATCAAATCACGAGCTTTTGAGTCAACTCAAAATGATTAATACAAGGATGGTAAGAAATAAAAATAGCTAAGTAAACCACGATCCACAAAATATGAAAAACATGGCATAATGTTCGGAATAAACAAGGGTGGACGCTGGATTCCGGGAAGATGACAAAAAATATTAACATAAAAATGGAAGAATTTTTTTTTTTTTTGGGGCCAGACAAAAGTAACTTTTGAGGGGTAAATTTATAAGGTAAAACTGCAATTCTTTTAAAAAATATAAATAATTAATGATGTATACAATACTTGAATTCTCGATATAGATGCTACATAGTTGGTTCTCATCCTTCCAAGACTATGAGCGTAATAGGAGCATCCGTCGGCAAAAGGATCAGCCTAAGATGAACGAGTAGTTTTGTTGGTTGGTTACTTGATCACATTTTATTCATGAAATGACTTGGATTTATATTAGTCTGGATACGACCAATCGTTCTATTAGACTTGCCCCCCTTGCCCACACGAACGTCCGCCATGGGAATATGAATTTGTTATCTACAATCACCCACCATTGTACTTTAGTGGTGACATAAAAATAAAAATTCAAAAACCTTTATACTTTCAAATATTCAAGATTAAACATTTTGAAAAAAACTATCGCCAATGACAATGAAAAGTATCACAAAGTAAATCCAATAAACCGGATTTCATTACACGAGCGGATCCACTTTTTAACCGGACAGCTACGAAACAAACTTGAAGCTCGGGTCACCCCACCCGTAAGGCCCTTTAATGGGAGCTTGCCACCCGCCACATTGGGGCCTTACATATCATGTCAACAAGGTTACCGAAACCCACCCAACACGAGACCTTAGCCGGGTGGTAAGTCTTGTGTCCCGTTTGAGACGACTCTCACTTCGAGTCTGAAGTCTGAAATCTGGGCACTAATCTGGGCACTGGCTCAAAAACCTTTGTTTAAAATCCCCTCCCCCATATTAATTATTAAAAAAAAAACCCATCCAACTCCTTTTGGACCACAAGCAAAAAGCTTTCCCAAGATTTATCAGCCAAATTTTTTTTAAAACATTATAAATAAAAATTAAATTTCTTTCATTTGAATTACGTGCTTCTCGCGCAAACCATATGTGCAAGAATTTTTTAATACCCAAAAGATAAATGATTTTTTCAAAATATATGGAAAAATACCAAATGAAAAATGGCAAAAAAATCCCCGAAGACAGAACAGTTGATGCAAAATAGCGCTGAAACCAAACAAAACCCACGACATATTATTGCTTGTAAAAAGAAAATCAAATTGACCAGTCAATTTTATTATTGAAATCAACGGGCACAGCTAAATAAATTAAATATTACCGGTGCAAGTCTTCTGAGTGGTGAGCTTATAGATCAAGACCAAGATCCCAGTAAAATGGACGGATTCAGAGGCGATGAAGAAATGGCTATGATCCTTCAACAGGTCTCACCGCCACCAGCGCGCACAGTACGAAAATCACCGCCAAAAATGTCTTCACTTTCGTCGATTGCCGCCGCACCCATGAAAAAAGCTTGCTCAACGGCGACACAGCACTGCTCTTCTTCCCCATCTCTCTCTCTCCTACAATCAATTACCGGAACTACGTATATATGAAGACTGGGAAGGTGGGATTATGGAGTTGACACGAAGTAGAGGGGCATGCAACGGTTGAGTTGGGGGGTTACTGTAGAAATAAAACGGGGGTTTTATTGGCACGACGTTCCGTTTGATTTGGGCACCAATATCAAGTTTATGCAAAATCTATGTGTATTATTTCAACTAGTCTTGATTTGTAACATCGTTTTTTATTTTGATTTTAAATTTTTTCAATTTAAATTATAAAATGATTATACAGTATTTTTATATTTAATTTTTTTTGGAATTTAATAATTTTTTTTGGATAATATGATTATTTATATGATAGGCATGATGTTAATTTATATGATTGTGAATGTTATAAGGTAAATTGATTGGTACATAGATAGCAAGTGTGATGATAATATTTTAGATTGGTAAGTGCATAAGTATAATTAGATATTGATAATTTTAAAAAGAACATGAGGGTAATTTTGGAATGTAAAATGGACATACCAAGTTAGTTTTTATAAGGGGTTTATACATTATCGAATATTATAGATAATACTCGATGCAATTGGCTTATCCAATAAATTCCAGACACTGTTATGAACATAATGCATTACATATTTATGGAAAAAATTAATCTTACATTTTAAAATAGGGTTTTTGGATCTTAAAAAAAATGGCAACATCCCCCGAAGCCAATTGACTCTGTTGGTTTGAAAATATATAATTTATCCTGTAATTTTTAAAATAGGGATTCTATACCATTTAATTTAAAAATAATCAGTTTATCCTTTTACACTCTTCATAATTGATTTGTGTGAGATTGTCGCATGATATTTTTTACAAACTATGAGGGATAAAATATATTTATAAATTATAGGGGGTAAATAATCTATAAGCGATACCACGTGTAAAATATATATTTATAAACTAAATAAGGGTAATTATTAATTATAACAAATGGTAAATTACAACTTACTCTTTAAATATGGTAACAATATTAATGTTATACAAATATTACATATATATATATATATAATTTGTCCTATGTGTAATCTTTGACTGTAACGTTTTGTTTACGGACAAAATTTGTCCATTATTAGAATATCTAGACATTTAATAATATATAGTGCAGGATTATCATGATTTTGACATTTAATATTTCACTAAAAAAAAATAGGATGTGCTACAATTCCCATTGGGAATGAAGTTGAAAGTTTTTTTGGGAAATTAAATTGTTTGATTTATTCCTCTAGTGAATGATTTCGAATTTGTATTTTTCACTCAATATTAAATTTAATTTTAAGAAAATTGTGAAATGAAAGGCTTGGATACAATGCTATCAATATCCTTCAAATTAATACCTGACTGATAAATAATAATAATAATAATAAAATATAGGAATCAATACGATACGACCTTTCAATTTCAATGTCGAGTTACTTCTACCACAGGGGTGGGTGCAGTAAAAGACGGAAAAGGGGGTAAAAAATATTTTTTTTAAATAATATAGGGAAACAAAAATTATGGGGTTAAAAAGAATTTAAGGTGGATAATATATAATTTTTAAGAAATCACATTAATATTTGACCTAATCCATAGCTAATTGGTTGGAGCTCTTTCAATTAATAGAAAGAAAAATTTTTAAAAAAATTCTAAGCATCTAGTTCATAGGTTTGGCCAACCCCATATATGGTATCATCATTTTCTAAAGATTAGGTCTGCCAAATATTCAGCTCTAAATTTTGAATTTTATCAAAAAAAACACACTAACCATTGGTTTGGAGGGAGACATGAAGAGCTACTTATCTCATTTTTTATGTGGACTATCATGTAATGAACAAAGAAAGCAATTAGTAGGGATCTAACCCGGATTTGTCTTAAATTCGTCCTATTTGGGATGAGTCTAAACCCAATAAAACGGGTCTCATAGTGGGTCTGGACCCGATCAATGGGTTTTCAAAAGTGGGGTGGGAACAGATTTTAAGTTTTGCAGAACCCACCTCGCTATACATACTAATTATAAATTTTTTTTAAGCTCTCACAATTTTTCACCTCTTGATAATTTTTTCTCTTTTCTCAATTGTAGGTAGACATATTAATTTTTTTCTATTCATAATATTAATATTTTCATGGTTTTGATTTATCTTATTTTACGTTTTGGTTTGATGGAAATGAGACAGGAATTTATACTCGAATTGATATTGCGAGTTGACAATTAGAATGAATTCATTGCAAGCATAATTCGAGTTTGTTCGAGAGCAATTATATATAGAGGAAATCAGTGTAAATTCTCCGCACTTACTTTTCATTTAGGATTTACTCCCCACTTGAAATTGTTAGTTTAAAACTAATTGGTTAATAACTCCCTCCCTTCTTTTTTAAGACACAAATACCCTTGCTATAGGAATTTGCTAAAAATCATACAGGCTCGACATGTTTTCGTATTACAATAAAATTTTAACAAACTGATATATATCATTGTGACCATAACGGCACGGGAAGAGATGGGTTGCCAAGCCACCAGTCGGAAATAACAACCCCTAGGTTGTTTTATGAATGGCTCCTCACCAGCCAACTTCAAACCCCTCGGGTGAAGTTAATCTACAAGTTATCCGACTCCTTCAGAAACCGCACGGTACATCCCTAATTCGTTTCTTACATTAGGCCGTAAGGTAAAACCAGATATATAAGAAAGATTTAAAGAAATTTAGGAGATAAATGGGCAAAAGCCTCTTTTTATTCTGGAAATATTTATAATATTTATTACATTAACACTTCTCCTTCTCGGAGGAGACTAACTTGTTTAGCCTCTCATAGATTGAGAGAGGCTGGACTCGAAACACATATACAAACTGAATTACAAAACTGAAATATTACAAAGAAAAGAAAATTACCAAGCTATGAAAGATGATAAGTTTACAGCTTGGATACTACAATATTTATTTGCGAGAAAACTATGGGGAATTTATGATGTCCTTAGCTTCCTCAATGCCTGGCCTTATATAGGCATGAATTCGGACTTCGATGTAAAGACCCGGATATTTGAGGTATTAATTAAATTAATATTTTGGGCTCAAGTTAAAACTTTAATTATTAAATTATTATTAATGAGTTAGCATGAATTAAAGTCTATTAGTACCTTACCTTGTAGAATTAAATATTCCTAGGTTCTATAATTACCATCAATCCATGCAAGTATTATATCATTAATTCAAAGATTTCCATCCTATTTTACTAGCATCTAAAAATTGATAGTTTCATTATTTAATCAAGAGTTTTGGGAAAGATTTTTTATACCATAAAAATCAAGAATCTCAACCTTTCTTTTTCGAAAATATGGCACCATTATTTCGAAATTATTAACATCAAATTATGCAACAATTTTATACCATATGCTCACCAAAAATCTACTCATATTTTATACCATAAATTCAAGAACTTGCATCCTTATTTTCGATTTTATACCATAAGTTTCGAGAATATCAAACCCTTTACTTTCAAAACTTGGCTTTATAATACTTTAGTCAACTATAAGGGATTAAAGAAAAGAAAGAAAAGAGGGAAAAGAGATCAGTACTGCTTCGTGTGTCACAATTATACTCTTGAGCAAAAATTCATCCTTACCTTTCGAAGGCTTTCGGCAATTGATAGCAGTAGCTTTCGACCACTTTTAAAAAAAAAAATAAAATAAGGTGGAGCATTACTTGTTAGCTTTAAGGTTAAGGATTCATCGTGCTTTTGCAACCGAAACCGTTCAATCATCTATAATCGCTGTAAGTGGGTTTTTGCTAGTTATTCGTTTCGTTTTCTAAAAATGATTGTATGTATGCTTTTAAATCTCAATCGATATGAATTTATTTTGAAATTATGCAAGTAGTAATTTTTAAGCACTTTAAACTTTGAAATCCAATTGGAAGTGGATTCCTTTATGACTCTGATGCGGTGGGATATAACCGTTTACATGACCTTATACGGTGGTTAACCGTTGTTTCTGGAATGTCCAGACCCTTTATTCGTGGGTAAGCCGATGCATGACCTCTTCTCTAGGAGGGATAATTCTAGAGACTGATATCAGTACCAAGAGGAAATTAGATGATTTACTGTGCTTAAGTATATGAAAATTATGAACGATTGATATGCTATGTTTATGGCTCGACGGAGAAATTATGATAAGATGCATTCATATCAATATATGTTTGATTAAGATTTATGTTTTGAAAAATTATGGAAAATATATTACTGTCATATCGATTGGCCCCCGCTTGCTGAGTGTTTATCCAAACACTCACCCCTTACTCTACATCCCCAGATAAAGCTGAGGAAGAAGTTGAAGCTGAAGAAGAACACCAATTCTGGGGTTGGTGATTTGTCCGCTGCGTTATCTTAAGTTTTAGATCCAAGACTTTAATTTAAGTACGATTTTAATATTTAAGTTGTTAAGTTTTTAATTCCGCGTTTTTAATTCAGTTGTAAAGACAATTGTTATTTTGTTTATGGATAATAGACTGGCTTTTGGTTATTAAGATATTACGAGGCTTATTGATTTCAAGATGTTTATGGAAATCAATGCCGGTGTTATTGACCCCGGTCTCGGGGCGTGACATTTTAGTGGTATCAGAGCTAGCCAGGTTCCATAATCCCGCTGGGAAAAGATCGATTCACGATAATTACGATAATCGGAAGTTCAATCTGATTGATCACGTGAATACGAAATTTGTTAACTTTTAAAAAAAAAAAATTAGTTCTGATTTTTTTTAAGTATTTCGAAATTTTAAAAAAAAATTTTCTCGGAAAATCGTATTTAGGAAAGAAAGTCGAAACCCTAGGCTCCTCGCCGTCGCCGCCGATTGCCGCCGCGATAAACCTCGACCAGTATATCATTGGAATCGTCTCTTCCAGTCGATCTCACTGTCCAAATTTCAGATCGATCGGACTTCATTTGCTCGATCAATTTCGCATTTTAAATCTAAGAACCCTAACCCCCAAATTATGTTCGTTTCCCGATTTTATGATCATATCTGGATCGTTTTGAAAATTAAAAATTGTATTCTGATCGTCTGAACACATCGATCACAAGCCCTCTATCAATTTCATAATTCCACCTCGGGAGGATTTCCAGAATTTAGATCGATTTCGAGTCCAAGAACCCTATTTAGCTACGAAATCTTTTTCCTCGATTTCTTAAGTTCCAGAACATGTTTGTTCGAATTAAATTTGAAATTGCAACCCTTATTCTATGTCGATCCTTAGCCCTCTGCAAATTTCAAATTTTGACGTCGATTTCGGACGAATTTTGGAACCCTAATTTCGGGTTATGAACCCTAATTTTTTATTTAAAAAAAAAAAAAAAATTTTCCCAGAATGCCAAAATTCGAAATTTTTGCTTCATGCTATTAATTCTTGTTTTTAAAATGATTTTGTCAAGTATTTCATTTGACTAAACTAGTTCCGTAATTGGGTTTAGGTGATGTCGACCCGAGCCCTGACCGTCAAGATCCTTAGCTTGGAGCAAGAAGTCGAAAAGCTCAATGAAGCTAATTCTGAACTACTGGAAGTAGCAGACCACCTGCGTGGCGATGTTCATAGACTCGGCTACTACCACCATCAAGCCGATGAGCAGAGTAAGGAAGCTAAGAAAGATGTTGCTCGATTGGATGAACTCCATAGGACTGCTGCCGAGAAGTGCGTAGTGCAAAGGCAACAGCTAGAGCAAATGGCAGAGCGAGTTCTCTCACTTCAAGCTTCGAACCATCGCTTGGCAATAAGAAGCAATGGATACTAGAATATCATCACTCACCTCCAGAACGTCAATAGTGACCTACGGGAAGCTAATGATCACATGCGAGATCTTCTGAATGTTGTAGAGTCAGATGAAGAACCAGAGGAGGACCCTGAAGAGGAACCAATGGAAGAAGATGTGGAAGAGGATTTAGGAAATGGAGATATAGTAGATCCGTAGTTTTCTAGGAAGCTTTGTTTTAAGAGTTTTTATTTGAGAGTTATTTTGATATCCAGTAGTTTCCTTTTTGTTTTGAATCAAACAATTTCAAGTTATTAATAAAATTATCAATTTCCTTTTTATCATGTCTTCGTTATATTCTGTTATCAACCTTTCTTCTGCGCATGGACCTTAGATCTTTGTGTATTGTAGGAGATGGCCGGTCGTCCTGTGCGTAGCAACCGTAACCCCAACTACGCTGCCCCTCCTAACACTAATGAGGGAAGATCGAATGGAAACCAAGATCCTCCAGAACCCCCAAAGATGGGTCTAAGTCGTGAAGATTTGACAGCTATAGCCACCATTGTGGCCACGACACTACAAGGTCTGGCTAACCCCGCTATTAATCAGCAACAGCAGCAGCCAGCACCACATCCGCAAGGAGTGAAGTATCATTATGAATCACTGCGGAAGAACAGAGTTCCAACCTTTGACGGCAACTCAGACCCAGAGATGGCCCAAAATTGGCTTAAGCAGGTGGAAAATCACCACAGGCTACTGGAAGTGCCGGAGCACATCAAGGTGGAAGTCACAACATCTTTTCTTGTTGATCAGGCAGGTATATGGTGGGAGAATGTGTCACCACTGATGTTAGAAGCAGGACCTATCACATGGCAAAGGTTCCGAAGTACATTTCTGAAGCAGTACTTCCCAACAGCTGTACAAAACCAGAAGCTGAGAGAATTTGAGAACTTGACTCAAACTCCTGACATGTCAGTGGTAGAATATACCGCAAAGTTCAACGCACTGGGAACATATGCACCTAGTATCATGGCAGATGAGACCTTGAAGCTCCATCGCTTTAGGATTGGACTGAACAGTCGTATCCAATCCGCCCTTGCGATTTTTGAAACCGCAAATTTTGGAGATCTAATGGGAGCAGCCATCAGGGCTGAAGCTGATATAAAGCGTCGCGAAGAGGAATTCAAGTTCAAGCGACCTCCCCCTAATCAGCATGCTACTATTGGTCACAATTCCAAGCGACCTAATCAGTCCAACAATCAGCGAAAAGGACCAATACTCAGCCCAAACCAACAGAGGTTTCCAAAATGTTCAAACTGTGGTTATCACCATCCCGGAGAATGCCTTAAAGGAAAGGGAGCATGTTTTCGATGTGGAAAGTTAGGACACAGGATAGCTGAATGCCCTGAGCCTGATGTGAAGGGGACAACTGCAAGAAATGGCGGTCCTCCGATCAAACCCAGGGAGAACAAACCGAATGCTCGTGTCTTTGCCATATCAAATGAGGAGGCAGAGGACGCAAATGATGTCGTGGCAGGTACCATTTTACTAAACGAATTATCTGCTTATGCATTGTTTGACTGTGGTGCCACGCATTCGTTTATATCTAAGAGGTTTGCTAAGAAACTAGCTCTTAAACCGGAATTGCTTAGTAAGCCATACAATGTAGCAACACCTGCCAATAAAACCTTATTAGCACACATTATACACCGAGATTGTAATCTCAGTATTAACGAAACGGTGTTTAGTGCTGAGTTAATTCAACTCAACATGGTAGATTTCGATATTATACTCGGAATGGATTGGTTATCCAAACACCATGGGGTAGTCGACTGTCGTAACAAGAATGTTAAACTACGAACCCCAGACGATGGAGAGATCGTGTATCACGGTAAAAGCAAGGAACGAAAATTCCTACTATCGGCAGCACAAACTTGGAAAGCCGTGAAGAACGGTGAAGAAGTATACCTAGCAACAATAAGCGAGGTAAAAGAAGAAGACGAACTCAGGGTAGAGGACATAGCGATAGTACAAGAATTTCTGGATGTCTTCCCTGAAGAGCTGCCAGGTTCCGTCCCAAACCGTGAATTGGAGTTTGAAATCAATTTGGTACCAGGGGCTGCACCAATTTCAAAGGCACCATACCGTATGGCGCCAGCCGAATTGAAAGAACTCAAGGAGCAATTGCAGGAGCTCTTAGACAAGAGACAAATTAGACCAAGTGTATCCCCTTGGGGAGCTCCAGTATTGTTTGTGAAGAAGAAAGACGGGAGCATGAGATTGTGCATCGACTATCGAGAACTGAATAAGATCACAATCAAGAACAAGTACCCTCTTCCAAGAATTGATGACCTGTTCGATCAACTCAAAGGAGCTAAAGTCTTTTCTAAGCTCGATCTAAGGTCAGGCTATCATCAACTCAAGATAAAAACAGAGGATGTACCGAAAACCGCATTCAGAACGAGGTATGGGCATTACGAGTTCATGGTGATGCCTTTTGGCTTGACAAACGCCCCAGCAGTGTTCATGGATTTGATTAATCGAATATTCAAGCCATTCTTGGATAACTTTGTAGTAGTGTTCATCGACGACATCCTAATTTATTCGTCGAGCAAGGAAGAACACGAACAACATCTTCGCCTCACTCTCCAGACACTAAGAGAGAAAGAGCTTTATGCCAAATTTAATAAATGTGAATTTTGGCTAGAGAGCGTATCTTTCTTAGGACACATCATATCAAAAGCAGGCGTGTCCGTAGATCCTAAGAAGGTAGAAGCAGTTTTGGACTGGCAAAGGCCAACAACAGTGACCGAAATTCGAAGCTTCTTGGGACTAGCTGGTTATTACCGGAAGTTTGTTGAAGGATTTTCTTCAATAGCAGTACCTCTTACAAAGCTCACACAGAAGAACTCAAAATTCATCTGGAGTGAAGAGTGTGAGAAAAGTTTTGAGATCTTGAAGGAAAAGCTTTCATCTGCACCGGTACTGGTACTACCGACTGAAGGCATGGGTTTCACTATTTATAGTGACGCATCGAAAGAAGGACTGGGATGTGTACTCATGCAAGAGGGAAGAGTAATTGCGTACGCTTCAAGGCAGCTCAAGCCTCACGAGCAAAACTACCCTACGCATGACCTCGAGTTAGCCGCAGTGGTTTTCGCCTTAAAAATTTGGAGGCACTACCTTTATGGCGCCAAGTGTGAAGTTTTCACAGACCATCAAAGCCTTAAATACTTGTTTACTCAGAAAGAACTGAACATGAGGCAGAGAAGATGGATTGAACTCTTGAAGGACTACGATCTCACCATTAATTACCATCCCGGCAAGGCAAACAAAGTAGCAGATGCTTTGAGCCGGAAAGGGAAAGGGAAAATGATCTTAGCTTCGGTCTCAGCTCAACCTTGTCTTCGAGAGACCATCAAATTGAGTCAAGATCAGGATCCTAGTCTGACCAAGTTAAAAGAGCAAGTCAAAGATGGAAAAATCACTGACTTCGAGACTGATAGTAATGGAATTCTGTGGATGAAAGGACGATTGTGCGTACCAAATGTGGACAACATAAGACAAGAGGTAATGTCTGAAGCGCATAAGTCCAAATTTTCAGTCCACCCTGGGAGTACAAAGATGTACAAAGATTTGAAGGAAAGTTTCTGGTGGAATGCCATGAAGAAGGACGTAGCAGAATTCGTCGCTCGATGCTTAGTATGTCATCAAGTTAAAGCTGAGCATCAAAGACCCGGAGGACTTCTTCAACCTCTGAAAATACCTGAATGGAAATGGGAGCACATCTCCATGGATTTCGTCGTAGGACTACCAAAGTCAAGACAGAGCCATGAAGGAATATGGGTAATTGTGGATAGACTAACTAAATCAGCACATTTTCTACCTGTCCGTATGAACTATAACTTGGACAAGTTGGCAACACTATATATGGACAATATAGTGAGACTGCATGGAGTCCCAGTGAGCATCCTATCTGACAGAGATCCTAGATTCGTATCACGGTTCTGGAAAAGTTTTCAGCAGGCTATGGGAAGTAAAGTAACTCTTAGTACGGCCTATCACCCACAGACTGATGGCCAGACAGAGAGGACTATCCAAACCCTCGAAGATATGCTAAGAGCTTGTGTATTGGATTTTACTGCAAATTGGAGCGAGCTCTTGCCTCTAGTCGAGTTTGCTTACAACAACAGCTATCATAGTAGTATTGGGATGGCGCCATACGAAGCACTCTATGGGCGCAAATGCCGATCACCCTTATACTGGGATGAAGTAGGAGAAAGAGCTATCACAGGACCTGAGTTAGTGCAAGCTACTACTGACAAGATAGCTATCATCAGGGATAGATTAAAGACAGCCCAGGACCGACAGAAAAGTTGGGCTGATTTGAAAAGGAGACCAGTGGATATTGAGATTGGTGAAAAGGTGTATGTAAAGATTTCACCAATGAAGGGAGTTATTCGATTTGACAAAAGGGGAAAGTTGAATCCAAGATATGTGGGACCATTTGAAGTTCTAGAGAAGGTGGGAACGCTAGCATATAGAGTAGCACTACCACCGCACCTGTCAAGAGTTCACAATGTCTTCCACGTATCACAACTAAGGAAATACATTGCTGACCCAAGTCATGTACTTGAAGCAGAACCCTAGTAGCTCAAGGGAACTTGAACGAAACTCTAAAATACGAAGAAGTTCCGATTCGGATCGTGGATTCAAAGGACCATGTATTGCGACGAAGGACAATTTCATATGTCAAAGTCCAATGGTCAAACCATACGGAAAGAGAAGCTACATGGGAAGTAGAAGAATTGATGCGGGAAAAATACCCCTACCTTTTCCATGATCTAGTTGACTCGAGTTTCGAGGACGAAACTTCCAATAAGGAGGGAGGGATGTAAAGACCCGGATATTTGAGGTATTAATTAAATTAATATTTTGGGCTCAAGTTAAAACTTTAATTATTAAATTATTATTAATGAGTTAGCATGAATTAAAGTCTATTATTACCTTACCTTGTAGAATTAAATATTCCTAGGTTCTATAATTACCATCAATCCATGCAAGTATTATATCATTAATTCAAAGATTTCCATCCTATTTTACTAGCATCTAAAAATTGATAGTTTCATTATTTAATCAAGAGTTTTGGGAAAGATTTTTTATACCATAAAAATCAAGAATCTCAACCTTTCTTTTTCGAAAATATGGCACCATTATTTCGAAATTATTAACATCAAATTATGCAACAATTTTATACCATATGCTCACCAAAAATCTACTCATATTTTATACCATAAATTCAAGAACTTGCATCCTTATTTTCGATTTTATACCATAAGTTTCGAGAATATCAAACCCTTTACTTTCAAAACTTGGCTTTATAATACTTTAGTCAACTATAAGGGATTAAAGAAAAGAAAGAAAAGAGGGAAAAGAGATCAGTACTGCTTCGTGTGTCACAATTATACTCTTGAGCAAAAATTCATCCTTACCTTTCGAAGGCTTTCGGCAATTGATAGCAGTAGCTTTCGACCACTTTTAAAAAAAAAAAAAAAATAAGGTGGAGCATTACTTGTTAGCTTTAAGGTTAAGGATTCATCGTGCTTTTGCAACCGAAACCGTTCAATCATCTATAATCGCTGTAAGTGGGTTTTTGCTAGTTATTCGTTTCGTTTTCTAAAAATGATTGTATGTATGCTTTTAAATCTCAATCGATATGAATTTATTTTGAAATTATGCAAGTAGTAATTTTTAAGCACTTTAAACTTTGAAATCCAATTGGAAGTGGATTCCTTTATGACCCTGATGCGGTGGGATATAACCGTTTACATGACCTTATACGGTGGTTAACCGTTGTTTCTGGAATGTCCAGACCCTTTATTCGTGGGTAAGCCGATGCATGACCTCTTCTCTAGGAGGGATAATTCTAGAGACTGATATCAGTACCAAGAGGAAATTAGATGATTTATTGTGCTTAAGTATATGAAAATTATGAACGATTGATATGCTATGTTTATGGCTCGACGGAGCAATTATGATAAGATGCATTCATATCAATATATGTTTGAATAAGATTTATGTTTTGAAAAATTATGGAAAATATATTACTGTCATATCGATTGGCCCCCGCTTGCTGAGTGTTTATCCAAACACTCACCCCTTACTCTACATCCCCAGATAAAGCTGAGGAAGAAGTTGAAGCTGAAGAAGAACACCAATTCTGGGGTTGGTGATTTGTCCGCTGCGTTATCTTAAGTTTTAGATCCAAGACTTTAATTTAAGTACGATTTTAATATTTAAGTTGTTAAGTTTTTAATTCCGCGTTTTTAATTCAGTTGTAAAGACAATTGTTATTTTGTTTATGGATAATAGACTGGCTTTTGGTTATTAAGATATTACGAGGCTTATTGATTTCAAGATGTTTATGGAAATCAATGCCGGTGTTATTGACCCCGGTCTCGGGGCGTGACACTTCAAATGCGGATTCCAAACTCTTGTTGAATGTTAAGTGCGCCCGTAAATGCCCCTTTATCTCGTAGTCTGACATCTTTGTCTGAGTGTGCTAATTTTCTCGTGAGTGCTGACGCTTTTTGTTTTAGTGCACCATAACTTTTCTCGTGAGTGGTCCTAGGATTTTGGTTTCTTCTGATAATGGTAGCGATCCTCGTCAGAGTCACATGACTCTTGTCTCCCAGTGGTCCCTAGAAATTTAGCTTTTGCGGTCCGCGTGGGAATCTTCCATGTTTTCCTAGTCCCGCTCTATCCTTTTTCTTCTGGTCCCTTTTGATAGGGAATTCTTTCTCGAACAGTGACTTCTTTTCTTCTGGGCAGCTTGGGAAGATATGGTCCTGCCATCTTCCAAAGTGAGCTATGTTACAGAATTTCTGGCATGTTGCTTTGATTGCTGAAATCTTGTTATCCAACAATACCTGCCTTTTCTTTTCGAAGATTTCCTCGGCAAATTTCGTGGTATGGCTGGTCATGGAGTTCACCACGAAGAATCCATTAGTTATTTTCTGTAATATTTTGAATGGTCCATCTCAGTGAGACGAACTTATATCCACACGCTCTTCTGGTAGTAATGTCATCTTCTGTGAGCGGGGAAACTAGTGTAGTTTCTTCTAGCGGTGGCTTAATCTGATCTATCGCCTTCCAATTCGGCCTTTGCAAGTTTATGAAGTGGAAGCAGGGATGAAAGCCTTTTCTTGTGATTTATGGGGTTGCAGATAAGAATTTTTATCTCCAGAACATCTCATCTTCCGAGTGTATGGTTATTTTGCCATGAGTCATACACTCATTCGTAGATCCATTATGGTAATTTTGTAATTTCCGAAAAAACTTGGTGATGTAGAGAAAACTGAGGCTAGGCAGCCAAAGTCAAACCACTCGCTGACACTTTCTGGTTTGACACCAGGATGCATCCACATCCTTGGGAATTTTCCTGACCAATTAATTGTTATTTTTCCAGGAATTACACCCACTATTGTATAGAGTTTCTCCCATGTTTTCTGGTATTCCTGCAAAAGGAAAATTAGGGAAACATTAATCTCGTTAGTATTAACCTTAGACTTGTCTGCTGATGGCCTAAGATTAATCTCTCCCTCATTAACCCCTGATGTGATGGGTTGCTTGATTCTTCAGATATCCTGGATACCTAGAAATAAGTTTTTCCTTATGTATCTTCCCCGAATGGGATCAATACTAGGACTCATGGTGGTGGTACTTGAATCCCCCACACCAGTTGATGAGCCTGCCTCTCGTACTATGTCCCCATTCTTCTTATTAGGACATTTATTAGCATAATGACATTTTCTTGACAATTATAACAAGTTACCTCGTGTTTGGAATCATTTTTGGTAGCACCAGAGGTCCTTGGTTTGTTGTGTTTGTTGAAGAATTTCTTGAACTTCTTAGTGAACAAAATCATCTCTTCATCCTCATCATCATCTTCATCCTCGGATTGATCTTTCCTCCCAACCAAGGCTATCCCATTTCTTTTGGATCTATCTTCCTCCTTTATTCCTTTCCTTGTTGATACTTCAAGCTCATGGGTCACCAATGTGCCATGAAATTCATCAAGGTCATAAGATGCACTTTCTCCTTTGTTGGACTCGATGATGGCCATCCTCTTTGCATCTCATTCCTTTGGCAAGGCTCTAAGTGCTCTTCTCCATATTTGCTTTGGAGGATACTTCTCTCCAAGTTGGGCAAGCTCGTTTATGATTTGGGTGAGCCTTCTAAACATCGAATCCACCTCTTCTCCGGACTCCATATCAAATGTCTCATATTTGAGTTGCAATAGATCAATCTTGTCTCCTTCACTTGATTAGTGCCTTCATGACAAATTTGTAATTTGTCCCATATCTCCTTTGCGGTTGAGCACATCGAGATCTTGTTGTACTCCTTCATATCTAAAGCACAATGTAAAATATTAATAGCTTTAGCATTTTGAGATACTAAAATCATGTCCGCTCTTGTGAAATCGTCAATTTCTTTGGGAACACTTGTTCCACCAACTTCCTTTAAAGGAATGTGAGGACCTTTCACAATGATCTTTCAAAGGTCAAAATCTACGGATTGGATGTATAGAGAAATTCTATTTTTCCAATACCCATAGTTATCACCCGTGAAGAGCGGAGGTCTATTTGTCGATTGACCTTGAGCAAACTCATTTGCTAGATTAGACATATAAGAAAATTTTTGATTTAAAACATAAATCAAATGGCTCTGATACCACTTGTTGGAATCGAAAGGGGGGTGAATGAGATTCCTTGGCTACTTTAGCTTTTTAAAATGAGTTTGCAAAATAAAAGAGTTTGCGCTTGCGGAAGGCTTAAGTCCATCGATAAATAAATAAAATAAAGAAGTAAATAAATGCGTAATGAAATAAAGCGGTAAATGACAAGATTTGTTATAGAAGTTCGGCGATGAATCGCCTTCGTCTCCTATTCCCGGTTAGATAACCTCCAACCGAGGTTCCACTAGAACGAATGATCTTGGCCTTGAGAGCTCCAAGTTAGCCACAATACAACTCTTCCCGAGTACACAAAGCTCTTCACGAGCACAACACTCTTCACGAGTCTTCTTGGCCTTAAGGGCTCCAAGGATAGCCACACACAACTCTTCCCGAGTTACCAACACTCTTCACGAGTCTTCTTGGCATTAAGGGCTCAAAGGATAGCCACAACACATGTACCAACTTTACTTGTTGATGACTTTACAATTTCCAACTTGCGTCGGTGTTGGAGGACCTTACAATAAACTCAACAAACACCTTCACGGTGTACCAACACGAAGAAAACAAGACTCTATCAAAAGAAAAGAATTACAAGCTCCAATACAACAACAATGTATGGAGATTGCAATGTTATTTGAAATTTGAATTAGCAAAGCTTTGATGAAGTTTGTAGGCTTGTTTCTTGTCTTCAATGTGGGGCCCTCGACTCTCACCAGTAATTATCATGCGATAATTAATTATTACCGTTTTAACTTTGCAGCGGAAAATGTGATTTGAAATTTGTTATGACGCGAGCCCAAAAATTTCATTTAAAAACAATACACTCGATTATTTTATATAATATCTAATTTATAATAGTCGAGGTACCACAAGTCACATAGCATGTTACTCAATAAACATTTACCTATATCAAGAATTAAAATCTTTTCGAAAGAAATGATTATTTAACAACAGTTGAAATTTTAATGTTTTTAAATAATTTATTCTGAAAGATAGTCTCGAAATCAATGTATACATATAGAAAGTAGACTGGGACAACTTCATACTTCAAAACGACGACGACACGTGCGTAAACAGCCATAACTGTGAATCCAGTGCAGCCTTCCATAAATGTCGTCACTTCCTAACCTGATTACCAACCCACACACACAAGAAGGTAACCGCCCCCGAGGGGGTGAGCAATAGCCCAGAATGATAAGACCAAAATAAATACGACATGTACTGTAATGAATGATATGTGGATGCAATGCATGATCAGGGTAAAATCCACATGCATGGGTAATCGGAATAACGGTAACTGCACAATCAGTAAATGCAGCGCAACAGCTCGAGCAACAGGTAAGGCTCGGCTACACTGCCATAGCGACCACTCCTCCGCCAGTCTACTACCGTGTGCCGGTCACCTCGCCAGGGATTACGGACATACTGCGCCTATCGGCCTGCAACATCTCTCGGGCTAGTCGCAGTTCCATACCATCCCAAACAAACACCTCGAATCCACACACAATATCAAAAGGTCATCAATGGTATCGAGGCTCAATATGCAATGTAATGTTGTGTCAAGCATCGATGCTACATATATACAGAAAATACATGTATGTAAAATAGATTTTATTTTTCTTCGCATCGATGTTTATGCAATACCACAAATAATCCACGTAGACAAGTAAATGTCATATAAACCACGTTCAATGCATATCAAACACCACGGGTACCTGTTGTATGTTATCCGGTCGTAACATACCTTTTTTATGCAGTTATTCAACGGCAAAAGAGATTAGCTTCATGAAAAGCTTGATCTATCATATAAATCATCATTAAAACAAAATCAACTTTCAAGCTCTTAGCTGATTTATAATTTAACACGTAAGGTCAAAATTTCAATAACGACATTAACTTGATTCAAACTATTCGAAATTATAAGTGTTTATATAGTTTCTAGATTATATCTTTGATATACAAAAATACGATCTACGTTCATCAATTTCGATCAATTGTGTAGTCAAAACAATTTCTGTTGTAAAGTAACATAATAAATGCAAATGTTTTTATACAAACTTACTAAAAAACAATATGTCATAATTTGAACATTTTTAAGTTCTACGAACCAGAATATGACAAATCTCCACAAGTTCCAAAAGTTCATACTTTAGCATATGCTTACACTTATAACTTGAACAAATTCGAACACTTCCTCAAATGAATTATATTATGGATCTAATTCATTATTTAACTTTGATCTTAAATATGAAACCACACAACTAGGATATGATTAGGTAACTCATATCTTAACACAATGCTAGTCATAAGTTAAAAGTTAAATTCTTGTTTTAAACTACAAACTAAAACCTCACATGCTTTACATATAATGAATGGAAAGCATTCTATCACCAGATCCAACTCATACATGATTTATTGCATCAAAAATTGAATGAAAAATGCAACAAGGTGTCCGAAAACACACAAACATCTATGCTTGAGCAACATCACCTCAAAAATAATTTAATTAGTTTTTTTATATCCTAATTCATTTTCATATGATCCATAGTTGTCAAAATACCTTAAATTTTAAACAAAGACTTGAAAATCATATGATAAATAAAACTCCATTCATTTCAATTTTTACCAAACAAATTTTCGAAAAGAGCAAGGATGAAACCATGTGTATTTCATATATTTATATCAAATAAATAAATCACGAAGGTAGAACTTAAAGAGTAGACATACCTTGAGTTAAAACAAGGCTTGGGGATTTAATTTCAAGATTTCATTTCCTTCTCTTCTTAGAACATGGCCGATGCATCATTTGACAGAGCAGATAAGAATTGTGTGGTTTAGGGACATGGACCAGTAGGAGACAAGATGGTGGACTATGAACCATAATGGGACAAGAAAATGTTTTCTTCTCTCTCTTGATATCATTAATTCAAGATATAATATATTATATTTATTATTATTTATCATCATTATTGGTCTTATAATATATATTCATAGACGTAAATGCATAATATGAATGCATGTGTGTATGTCATGATAAGCTTAGACAAAAAGATAATAATATTCATTTCCATGAACCGACAAGATTGTGACTACTTTTATTATCATTGTTTTGTTTTACTCTTATTATTCTAATATATAAATCCTCTTTTTATTATAATTTGATCGAACTATAGGTGTGAGGCATCATGATTTCTACACAACCAAATGTTTGGATGCAATTGAATATTATTTCATTTCTCTTCTTTTTTATTTATTGAATATACATATGCACACACATTATTTGTGTAGAAGGGAAAACAAATCCTTAGGTGGAACGATGGTAAAGACAAGTGGGAGACAAGCATATAACTTTTTCTTAATTTTTTTCTTTCTATATTATAGTCCAATGATAGAAATATGTATACGTGTACTCATATCTAGCCATATATATACATATATTCATATATATATATATATATATATATGTACACTAAACAAACGATGCTAATAGTTTATATATATATATTTATATATATATATAATAAATGGAACCAATTTATATTTAATCGACATCATCTACAATTATTTTTGGGGCCTTACATTCAAAATGCTCCAAAAGATCAATATTTATAGTGTAGGAGGCCCCCAAGACTCCTACTAGCCGTTGCTACACATAAGACTGAAATAACTCCTCGATCGCCTCGGACATCGCCTCAGGCGATCACCATCGCCGCACCCCAACGGTCACCATAATGCACGCATCGCCTCAGGCGATGGGTCGATCGCCTCAGGCGATCAATTGCACAAGTCAATGTCGTAGCCTCAGCAGCTCAAAATCTTCCATCGCCTCAAACGATGAACACATCGCCTCAGGCGTTCAAAGCATTGCCTTAGGCGATCAGCCCATCGCCTCGGGCGAACTCCCCCTGCACGCGAGCCTCGGCGTCGCCTCTGTCGATGTGCATGGCGATGCCTTCCTGGCTGCCATCGCCTGGGGCGATGATCACCATCCTGGGGCGATCCACACCAGAATTTGCACACTTGATTTTCTTCAATTAATTCACTTTCCAACCATTAAATCTGCACACTAAGTAGACATATTAGCATAACAAACACAAGTTTTGTTGATCATCAAAACTCAAAAATAATTCGGAGATAAATTAAAGCATTAAACACAACCATGCGTTTAAGGCTCAACAATATCGCTGATCAAATTCACTATTCACGAAATTCATTATTCATGTGAATAGTAACTCGAAACAAAAAAAAATTGACAAAATTAACAATCTGGCTCTGATACCAGTTGTTGGGAAAATAACGTCATATTTTCTGGTCAGGTTTAAAAACACACAAGGTTTACCTGGTTCGACCAAAAAGAAGCCTACGTCCACGGGGCATCTACAGATCTTTTATTGAAGAAAAAATACAAGTGTTTACAAATACTGACAACAATGAATCTGAAAAACACTCCGAAAATTACACAGCAATATTCTCTCATATTTTTATTCTGATTGCACTGTGTTTTATTTTTCTCTCTACAATATTTTGGTGTTATTTTTCTAAACGAAATATAATTTGTAACTCTGTTTATAGAGTTTCTTCACACTTTATTTCTGAAATTCTTCACACGGTGCAAAAGTCTTCAATACACATTAATTGACAATCTGGCCAAATTTATCACATGTGTAATTGACAAAAAACTTTGCCAATTTATCTTCAGTAAGTGGCCGACAACCAACTTTTGTTTTGTTTCAATTTTTTCTTCCGTTGGATCCTTCATTTAACAGTTTAATATTAATATGGTTGGGTGATAAAGACTTTTATTCTCATTAATAAAGACTCCGTTAAAATATTGTTAATGAAGAGATAGATCTTGAGAAAACTTCGGTTTATTTTGATATTAAAACATATAATATAAGAATAACAGATTGAAAATTATGGAATCGAGTGATCTGTGACTTAAATTATTATCAAACTCTATTCAAATACGGATAAAACAAGAACGTGAAAACAATCAATATTTTATCTTTTGCACCAAACATCGCCTTAATTTTTTTTGCAATTTATGTTTTGTTATCTACATTTTATTTTTATCTTTTATAACAAATAAAATTACTCATAAAATTAAGTGTTACTTTTACTTTAATATAATTTAAATATAGTTTATTTCAATTTTTTTTATCGTTAAGTGAAAATTGTTACTGGTTAAAGCCCATTGGTTGTAAAATGAGATCAAATTAAATATGATTATTTTATATTATTACACCTATCGTTCTCATAAGTTATACATTTTTTTTTCAAATCTAAGGGTAAAAAGTGGACACCCACAACATTCATTACTTTATATTTGACTCTCGAATCTTTCAAAATATTTACTTAACAATCTGAACAATTTTAAATAGTACACTTAACCCCCTAAACAATATTCGGGAACAATTTTTCCGAATTTCTGGAAGCTAATTCCCGCATGTGCATCGCACATGCCACCATCGATGGTATGTCTGTCTTTTCATGTATTTATGCAAGAATTTTACTAGTACCCTCATCAGAAAATATATGAAAAAGAGTTTTACGAGTACACCCACTCGTAAATTCCTCCATAAATTACATGAAAATGCATACATACTATCGACTATGACATGTGAGATGCATGTGAGGAAAATTGCAGCCAGAATATACGTAAAATTGTTACCGAATATTGTTTAGGGAGTTATGTGCATTATTTAAAATTATTCATAAGATTAAGTGCACGTCTTGAAAAGTTAGGAGTTAGGAGGTGAAGTGCTAAAGTGAATGAACATT
This sequence comes from Haberlea rhodopensis, assembly GCA_907163345.1. Taxonomy (NCBI): domain Eukaryota; kingdom Viridiplantae; phylum Streptophyta; class Magnoliopsida; order Lamiales; family Gesneriaceae; genus Haberlea; species Haberlea rhodopensis. The sequence goes on along the minus strand of CAJQUN010000057.1, from coordinate 1,928,865 downwards.
GGTTGGTATCCCTTGTTTACCCTTAAAGTTAAAACAAATACAAAGGAGATGGTATAAATATATTTAAGAAAAAACAAATAATTAACGCTTATAATGGGTTTTTTAATTTATAACCCAAAAAATAAAATGATTTATCAAACTAACCTAAATTTAATTTTTTTTAGCAAAATGACCGAAGTCGCCATCCAGGATGGCGACTTCTATATAAATTTTTTTTTTTATATAGAAGTCGCCAGCTCAGATGGCGACTTCTATATAAATTTTTTTTTAAATAGAAGTGTCCATCTGAGATTGCGACTTCTATATATATATTTTTATAAATAGAAGTTGCCATCTGAGATGGCGACTTCTATATACATTTTTTTTTTAATTTGGGAATATGGATCTTGTTTAGGTAATTGGAAATATGGATATTGTGTAGGTAATTAATACTAAAAATTGTCCTTATTAATATTTGTCACTTTCCTTCTTTATTATTTATTTGTGTAGTCCATTTTTCATTTAGTTATTGGTTAACACACTAATATTTGTATTCTAAATGCAACAATTAAAAAGAAGCAGACGGAAAGAAAATGTGTAACTCCTACTTTAATTAATTTATTTTGCTTAAAATACATATTGCCTTATTTTGCTTAAAAATAATATTTCTTCGACTATACACACCTCAAATTTTGGAGGACAAAATACAATGTTTAATGTGTTTTTCATATTTAAGATTAATTTTAAAATTTAATATATGCACAATGGTGATTTTCATATAATGATATGGTCACTACATTAAACCATTATAATGTTAAATAATTATTATATCAAAAGAACATTAAAAATTGCATTTCCTTCCCCGCCGCTTCATATTAATTATGGCCTTTAAATTACAAATATTGGTGTGTTAGCCAGTAAATAAATGAAAGAGAAAACAAAAATAAGTAATAAATAAGGGAAGTTACAAAATATTAATAAGGAAAATTTTCAGTATTATATGTTCAAAATTACCTAAACAAGATCAAAGTTACCTAAACAAAGATTCATATAACCCAAACAATAAAATGATTTATCAAACTAACCTAAATTTAATTTTTTTATCAAGATCAAAGTCGACATCTGGAATGACTACTTGTTTAGGTAAGTGGGAATATTATTTAAATTATAATGGTTTAATGATCGAAGTTGACATCTGAAATGCAATTTTTAATGTTCTTTTGATATAATAATTATTTAACATTATAATGGTTTAATGTAGCGACCATATCATTATATGAAAATCACCATTATGCATATATTAAATTTTAAAAATAATCTTAAATATGAAAAACACATTAAACATTGTATTTTGTCCTCCAAAATTTGAGGTGTGTATAGTCGAAGAAATATTATTTTTAAGCAAAATAAGGCAATATGTATTTTAAGCAAAATAAATTAATTAAAGTAGGAGTTACACATTTCCTTTTCGTCTGCTTCTTTTTAATTGTTGCATTTAGAATAAAAAAATTAGTGTGTTAACCAATAACTAAATGAAAAATGGACCACACAAATAAATAATAAAGAAGGAAAGTTACAAATATTAATAAGGACAATTTTTAGTATTAATTACCTACACAATATCCATATTTCCAATTACCTAAACAAGATCCATATTCCCAAATTAAAAAAAATGTATATAGAAGTCGCCATCTCAGATGGCGACTTCTATTTATAAAAAAAATATATATAAAAGTCGCCATCTCAGATGGCGACTTCTATTTAAAAAAAAAAATTTATATAGAAGTCGCCATCTGAGATGGCGACCTCTATATAAAAAAAAAAATTATATAGAAGTCGCCATCCTAAATGGCGACTTCGGTCATTTTGATAAAAAAAATTAAATTTAGGTTAGTTTGATAAATCATTTTATTTTTTGTGTTATATAATTAAAAAACCCTATAAAATTTGGTGCAACTTCACTATAATCAGTTGAAATACAATAAACAACAACTGCAACTTCGAGTTTTTAACAAATAATTAAATAAAATAAATTTATTTATCCTAAAGAGTCTTATTTTTATTTATATTCTAATTAAAAGATTTACTTTATTTAATTTATCACAATACATCGTTATCAAGCAAACAAAATGTACATTTACATCAGCGCAATGTACCAGCAACTCTTTTTCTCTCCAGTGCCTACGTTAACCCAACTCTACAGAGGCAAAACCAACCAAACAATGAAACATGGAAATCGTGGGGTCAGGCACACAGCCAGCATGCCTACAAAACGTCGGCAAATGTTCTTCACCTCTGCAGAGCCCTTTTTTTAGCTAACAAAAACAACAGTATATTCCAGCGTGTTTCGCCGCTGTTTCGCTGCGTGTAGAATGCATTCGCAGATGGGAAGAGGAAGATCCAGAAAGGTTTTTCTTTTCGTTCCCTGTTTTCTTTCCTTAACATTTTCGGTTTTTTTTATAAAAATTTTCTCGTATTTTCGATTCTTTTGCATTTTTTCCTTGTTCCGTTTCTTTATTTTTAGCCTCATTTAACTCGAATGGACGCGGCGGTTGACGCCATGGCGCCATTAGGGTTCAAAGAGAAGCAGGTTAAAGAAGCAGTGAAAGGACTTCTTCAGGTACATTGTAATACCTGACAAATTCTTCCAAGTTTTGCGTTTTATTTTGAAAAATGAGAATAGATTGACAAATATAGTCTTGCATAAGCTTTTCTATTTCTATATCTATCTAAACAATCTGAGTAACTAACCAAATCCATGGATGCTACTTGAAAATCATTTTAGTACTCCATTTTTTCAGGGTGAAATCTGTCTTCTAGTATTAAAATTTGACACTTCTCCTTGTGTTAACAATATCCTGTAGAATGCCAATTTCATCAAAAAAAGAAGAATGCCAAAATTTATTTTGAATTTTTATGTGTTTGGGAAAATAAAGCCTATTTTCTCTTGGAGCAAAAAACATAACGTGGAATAAAAAACACACAAAGTTTACATTGTTCGGCAAAAATAAGCCTATGTCCTTGGGTTGCTGTAAATCTTTTATTGAAGAAAAATATATAAGTGTTTACTTACAAATATTTTATTGAAGAAAAATTTACAAATACTCACAACACGTAATCTGAAAAAACACTCAGAAAATTATATCGCAATTTTCTCTCACTAGTATTTTTACTCTAATTGCACTCTATGTTATATTTTTCTCACTACATTATTTTTGGTGTATTTACTTAATGAAATTACATCTCTATTTATAGAGATTATTCACCTAAAATTTGGATAAATTTTCTTCACGCCCGATCAATTTGGCCAGCCAAATTTTTCTTCACGTGTTAAAAATTTAGCCAGATTTTTCTTGGTTGCCTTTTTTTTTCGAACTTTTGCTTTTTCCTTTTTGATTTAACAAAATTGTCGAGTGATTTTTTCTTCTGTGGGGCTTTTTTTTTTTTTTTTTGCTTTTGACTAACACTATGTACACATAATATTTGGTATTGTTAAAATTATTGACTTTTAAGTAATTTTTCAAAATTAAATTTCTTGGAAGCATCTAACTTAATATGTTTTGAATCGAAGGTATACGATGGAAATGATGCATGGCCGGTCATTGAAGAAGGTTCATATACCTTACTTCTTGAAGTGATGCTTAATGATGTAGAAAATAATCAAGAGCAAGGTGTAGAAGTTGGAAACAGTTCCAAGGTATAATTCACGTGAGAAATTACTGTCATTCCCATTTTCTTGGTTGCTATTTTTTTTATAACATTATATTAAAAGCAAGTGTGCTTCAATTTTAGTTTCAGAAGTTGACATTATGACTTGATTCAATGTCCATGTTTTGATTATACAGGCCATTCATTCTTCATCTAGTTTGGAGAATCTGTTCATGGGATTTTGGTGCACATATAAAGTTGGGTTCAGCGGTGAATTGTCCATGTATTGGATATTCATTCAGACATTACATAATTCAAATTATAATTTTGAAAACTCTGTTATTTTATTAACACATATTTTAAAACTTGGTTTCCAACACCATTTCGAAATTATTTTAAAAAAAAATTACAGTTGCGTTATTCCAATTTAATTATTTAGCTCGATTTGCTCCTTCACATATCAAGCAGGGGCGGAGGTAGTAGGTAGGTGGGTGGGGCTATAGCCCCACCCACATTTTTTTTTTTAAAAAAATACATTTGCTAGGGAAAAAAATTATTGTAAATTTTGAAAAATTTATGTTTTAGCCCCACCATTTGAATCGATATAGTCCGTTAATACTACGTCTAGCTCGACCAGCCCCAGGTACAAATTTATCCTGGCTCCGCCCCTGATATCAAGACTCTAATCTTTTACCTTGAAAATAATAACAAGATAACATGAATAATCACATATAATTCTCTCAAATTTTCAATCCATCCTACTGGTTCATTTTCACATCTAGTGAGTGGCCTATTTGTGTTTTCAGGACAATTACTTGGAGGAAGGAACATCAGACATAGCTTCAAGTAGAGTACTTTCAGATATTCAACAACATGAAGAACGTAAAGATGATGCTCCAAATCCCTCGGATATTGTTGTTGTTGCAGAGCCCGCATGCCCGATAGAAATCGGTGCTTCGTCAGGGATCATTATTAATGGTAATTGAGTTACTTCCAATTTTTGGCTTTTCCCAAGAAATATAGAACGATGACATAGAGCTAGAAAACAAGTTGCCCTTCTAAAAAATAGGGTATCTTTTTCTTAGAGTCTGGTTTCATTGCTTTACTCTTCTCTGTTTTTTTCATATCAAAATATGAATCAGATTAAAAAACAGGAGGTTTTGCTTGTACAGAGTCCTAGGTTGACACTAATGAGTAATGTAATAGTCTCCATCTGCTTGAACCGAGAATAAGTTTAAAACATTTTTAGTTCAAAATCCTTCTTCCCACCCTCTGTATCAATTCTCGGGTCTGATGAGTAACAGTGAAATGTCGAATGATCAAAAACTCTCTCAAGAAAATAGTTTTATGTGAAAGAATTCTTGATTTAAAATTTGTCCATTATTAGAATATCTAGACATTTAATAATATATAGTTCTGGATTATCATGATTTTGACATTTAATATTTCACTAAAAAAAATAGGATGTGCTACAATTCCCATTGGGAATGAAGTTGAAAGTTTTTTTGGGAAATTAAATTGTCTGATTTATTCCTCTAGTGAATGATTTCGAATTTGTATTTTTCACTCAAGATTAAATTTAATTTTAAGAAAATTGTGAAAGGCTTGGAAATAATGCTATCAATATCCTTCAAATTAATACCTGACTGATAAATAATAATAATAATAATAAAATATAAGAATCAATACGATACGACCTTTCAACTTCAATGCCGAGTTACTTCTACCACAGGGGTGGATGCAGTAAAAGACGGAAAGGGGGGTAAAAAATATTTTTTTCAAAAGAATATAGGGAAACAAAAATTATGGGGTTAAAATGAATTTAAGGAGGATAATATATAATTTTTAAGAAATCACATTAAGATTTGACCTAATCCATAGCTAATTGGTTGGAGCTCTTTCAATTAATATAAAGAAAATTTTTTAAAAAAATTATAAGCATCTAGTTCATAGGTTTGGCCAACCCCATATGTGGTATCATCATTTTCTAAAGATTAGGTCTGCCAAATATTCAGCTCTAAATTTTGAATTTTATCAGAAAAAATACACTAACCATTGGTTTGGAGGGAGACATGAAGAGCTACTTATCTCATTTTTTTATGTGGACTATCATGTAATGAACAAAGAAAGCAATGAGTAGGGATCTAACCCGGATTTGTATTAAATTCGTCCTATTTGGGATGAGTCTAAACCCAATAAAACGGGTCTCATGGTGGGTCTGGACCCGATCAATGGGTTTTCAAAAGTGGGGTGGGAACAGATTTTAAGTTTTGCAGAACCCACCTCGCTATACATACTAATTATAAATTTTTTTTACGCTCTCACAATTTTTCACCTCTTGATAATTTTTTCTCTTTTCTCAATTGTAGGTAGACATATTAATTTTTTTCTATTCATATATTAATATTTTCATGGTTTTGATTTATCTTATTTTACGTTTTGGTTTGATGGAAATGAGTCAGGAACTTATACTCGAATTGATATTGCGAGTTGACAATTAGAATGAATTCATTGCAAGCATAATTCGAGTTTGTTCGAGAGCAATTATATATAGAGGAAATCAGTGTAAATTCTCCGCACTTACTTTTCATTTAGGATTTACTCCCCACTTGAAATTGTTAGTTTAAAACTAACTGGTTAATAACTCCCTCCCTTCTTTTTTAAGACACAAATACCCTTGCTATAGGCATTTGCTAAAAATCATACAGGCTCGACAAGTTTTCGTATTACAATAAAATTTTAACAAACTGATATATATCATTGTGACCATAACGACACGGGAAGAGATGGGTTGCCAAGCCACCAGTCGGAAATAACAACCCTAGGTTGTTTTATGAATGGCTCCTCACCATCCAACTTCAAACCCCTCGGGTGAAGTTAATCTACAAGTTATCCGACTCCTTCAGAAACCGCACAGTATATCCCTAATTCGTTTCTTACATTAGGGCGTAAGGTAAAACTAGATATAAGAAAGATTTAAAGAAATTTAGGAGATAAATGAGCAAAAGCCTCTTTTTATTCTGGAAATATTTATAGTATTTATTAAATTAACACTTCTCCTTCTCGGAGGAGACTAACTTGTTTAGCCTCTCATAGATTGAGAGAGGCTGGACTCGAAACACATATACAAACTGAATTACAAAACTGAAATATTACAAAGAAAAGAAAATTACCAAGCTATGAAAGATGATAAGTTTACAGCTTGGATACTACAATATTTATTTGCGAGAAAACTATGGGGAATTTATGATGTCCTTAGCTTCCTCAATGCCTGGCCTTATATAGGCATGAATTCGGACTTCAAATGCGGATTCCAAACTCTTGTTGAATGTTAAGTGCGCCCGTAAATGCCCCTTTATCTCGTAGTCTGACATCTTTGTCTGAGTGTGCTAATTTTCTCGTGAGTGCTGACGCTTTTTGTTTTAGTGCCCATAACTTTTCTCGTGAGTGGTCCTACGATTTTGGTTTCTTCTGATAATGGTAGCGACCCTCGTCAGAGTCACATGACTCTTGTCTCCCAGTGGTCCCTAGAAATTTAGCTTTTGCGGTCCGCGTGGGAATCTTCCATGTTTTCCTGGTCCCGTTCTGTCCTTTTTCTTCTGGTCCCTTTTGATAGGGAATTCTTTCCCGAACAGTGACTTCTTTTCCTCTGGGCAGCTTGGGCAGATATGGTCCTGCCATCTTCCAAAGTGAGCTATGTTACAGAATTTCTGGCATGTTGCTTTGATTGCTGGAATCTTGTTATCCAACAATACCTGCCTTTTCTTTTCGAAGATTTCCTCGGCAAATTTCGTGGTATGGCTGGTCATGGAGTTCACCACGAAGGATCCATTAGTTATTTTCTGTAATATTTTGAATGGTCCATCTCAGTGAGACGAACTCATATGCACACGCTCTTCTGGTAGTAATGTCATCTTCTGTGAGCGGGGACACTATTGTAGTTTCTTCTAGCGGTGGCTTAATCTGATCTATCGCCTTCCAATTCGGCCTTTGCAACTTTATGAAGTGGAAGCAGGGTTGAAAGCCTTTTCTTGTGATTTATGGGGTTGCAGATAAGAATTTTTATCTCCAGAACATCTCATCTTCCTAGTGTATGGTTATTTTGCCATGAGTCATACACTCATTCGTAGATCCATTATGGTAATTTTGTAATTTTCGAAAAAAACTTGGTGCTGTAGAGAAAACTGAGGCTAGGCAGCCAAGTCAAACCACTCTCTGACACTTTCTGGTTTGACACCATGATGCATCCACATCTTTGGGAATTTTCCTGACCAATTAACTGTTATTTTTCCAGGAATTACACCCACTATTGTATAGAGTTTCTCCCATGTTTTCTGGTATTCCTGCAAAAGGGAAATTAGGGAAACATTAATCTCGTTAGTATTAACCTTATACTGGTCTGCTGATGGCCTAAGATTAATCTCTCCCTCATTAACCCCTGATGTGATGGGTTTGCTTGATTCTTCAGATATCCTGGATACCTAGGAATCAGTTTTTTCCTTATGTATCTTCCCCGAATGGGATCAATACTAGGACTCATAGTGGTGGTACTTGAATCCCCCACCACAGTTGATGAGCCTGCCTCTCGTAAACACGACTTTAGCCTCGACGTCGAAACATCCTATCGGAGGGGAATATAAAGATTGTCCCATAAATAGGTGCAAGCCTGCATAGTAGCCTTTATAGCATGTTGGACCTTCGTGTGATCCAGTTCCTGAACTTGACCCGCGGCCTGAGCATTAATCACATGGCTGTTGATCTGCTTGTCTAGTTCCCCCAGATTTTCTCTGATGTGCTTTGATCTCGTTATGATGGAATTGCCTTCACTCGCATCCATCTTGTTAAGGAATCCGCAAGAACATTTCTATCAGATTTCACAATGACAATATCATAATCATAATATTGATATTCAGCTTGCCATCTTAAAAGTCTAGCCTTTTTTGGTTTTGATTCAATTTTACTTTTCAGAAAAGACTTAACACTTGTATTATCTATTTTCAAGATAAATTTCTTTGCGAGTAAAAATAGTGGCCATTTTTTAAAGGCCTTTCGGACTGCAAAGAAATCCTTATCATTGATATGCCACTGGATTGCTTCACTGTCTGTAAATAGATCGCTGCAATATCTGCATGGAATTTCTCCATCTGGTGTGGCTTTCATGAGAATTGCTGCCCACCAATGATCACTAGCATATGTGTATAATACTAATTCATCATCGTCGTTTGCAATTGCAAGCTTTGGTAGTTCCCTGCAAACCTCTTCAAGATGTATGACAGCTTGTCGATGATCTCCATTCAACTCATACTTAACATATTTTTTGAGTGGTGGACTGAACACCTTCCCGTGACTTACCAGATTTTTGATCTACACTCCAACAAAATTAACAACTCCAAGAAAACTATGAAGCTGCTTCAAATCATTGAGATCATCTGGATATCCTTGCACTTTTTCGACAATGTGTTTTTAATATGATTCCAGATTCATCGATTTCAATCCCAAGAAACTCGATTTGTCTCGTAACAATTATTGTATTCCTTTCGGACATCACTAATCATTCCTTGTAGCAAACATCTGAGAAGAGTTCCAAATGTTTAAGATGTTCTTCCATGTTTCTTGACGCGATAAGGATGTCGTCAATGTACACGAACATAAAACTGAAATAATATTTGAAAAGATTATCCATTTTCCTCTGATATATCTGGGGGAGCATTTGTCAATCCCAATGGCATGACATTATAAATATAGTGTCCTTGTAGTGTGGAGACTGCTGTAAATTTTTTGTTAGCTTCCTTCATCTTAATATGATAAAATCCAGACTTACAATCGAACTTAGAAAACACATTGACATTTTTGATACAATTCACCAAATGTTCTCCACTCGGGATATAGTATCCATCAAATTCCAAGATCTTGTTGATCCCTTTTGTAATTGATCATCAATCTTGGTTTTCCTCTTTTAATTTCTCCATGATTTCGGAAGTGAAATCCCGGACTAATGTATGGAGAAACATCTGCGGAGATTAACTTAAGGTCAAGATGTTCCTTAAGTATCATCTGCATATCCTTCAGATCTTCCTGGTTCATGGGGATCGTTTGTACCTAACGAACTCATATTCTTCGGCTTTCACCTTCATAGTTGCTTTGAGTTTTTTCTGTCCCACCATGCCATATGATCCTCATTATAGTTCATCTGAATCTTTCTTTTTTACTTTCTCTAGAGTAATCTGCTCTTTGAGGGTAGTATCAGGTTGTGGAACCTCGTTTTGTAATGCCTTCTTCAGTAATAACAGGATTTTTGGGTCAACTTCTTCTTCATCATGTTCTCTGAAAGACATAACATTTTCCACATCAAAGGTATCCTTCTGACTGGGTCCGCTTTGTCTGAATTGAAGAATCGATTCCTCAAATTTTCGCTGATCCTTCATTTTTGGGTGTCGAAGTGTAAGGCCACGACGCTAATTAATCCATGTTAACGATGAATAAGCAAACCCGGATAATTAAAAATACAGACTTTGTAGTAAACCTGTGATGTCCGGAAATTATGGTGGTAATCCCGGTGTTGTATTAATCCTTGATGGATTTTTAATTGTGGCAATTAGGAATTAATTGCGGTTTGGCATCTCCCGAGGTTGGTAAATCGGGCATTTGGGATCGTTGGATCCCGAGGTTCCCGAGGTTGGTAAATCGGGCATTTGGGATCGTTGGATCCCGAGGTTGAGATCGTATTCTCATTCCGGTGAAAACCTGCGAGTTGGGTTTTTAGTGTGACTCGGAATTCGGGTGCTTGGTGTGGGCACCGGTAGGGGGTTTTTGAGTTAGAGAGAGAGTTTTTGAAACAGATGATTTTTAATGAATCATGATGTATTTGTGGGAGTATTGGTATTTCGGAGCATTTTTGCTATATATACCAGTCGGACTTGGGATTCCGTCATTGGAATCCATTTCTCTCCCTCTCTCTCTCTCTCCATCGCCCCAAACCCTTTCCCCCTTTCTCCCTTGGAAGAGAAATCGCGGGTGGCTTGGATCGGAGGCCGGTTCCTCGAAGATAATCAGGTATTCATCTTCCCCTCGTCCTTGGCTTCGATTTGATAGTAGTTTGGTAGCTTTTGGTTGGGGTTTTAGTTGGCTATGGGTTTTGGAAATTTTTGGGTTAAAATCAAAATGTTGGTTTTAAGTGTTTTTATGGAGCTTAACTCGTGTTTGAGTGGTGTTTAGGAGGTTGGGGGTGTTGGTTTTGAGTTGGGGTGTGAAAAACACCATGGAAGCTCGATTTTTCGGAAAAATCGCAGGTGGCGATCGATCGCCAAGGTGGGGCGATCGATCGCGACGAGCAATCCAAATTTTTGTAGACGATGAACAGTGATGGCGATCGATCGCGAGGCTCGGCGATCGATCGCGAGCGGGTTGGCGATCGATCGCGAAGATGGGCGATCGATCGCGAGAGTGCACTGGATGGCCACTGGAGTGTGGCGATCGATCGCGGTAAATGCGGCGATCGATCGCCACCCGAGAAAATGTGTTTTTTTGGAATTTTGGAAAATGTCGGGATTTTGGAACCGAGGTTTAAAGGGGCCGTTTCCGGGGCAATGTCTACATTCCAATGGGAATGCTTTGCTTTTAAATGGGTTGTTTGGAGCCAAATTAAATTAAACGGAATTCCCGGTTGAATTCTTGGCAATCTTTTAAACTTGTAAAATGGTTTATTTTGGGTATTACGCATGCTTAGCCGGGGAGCTTTTATTTTGGTAATCGTCATGGATTGACGATATGTTTGGGAGCTATGAACGTGCTTGGGCACGTGGTCACATGCTTATTCTTAATTGTGAATATTTATGTGTTTTAGCACATGTTTCTCGGGGCATGGAACTCAAGCCAGGCTTGATATGGACTACGGAATGCTAAGGTACGTATAACGTACGAGCATAGCCTTTTGTAATGTTGCAATAGTGAAATGCATGATATCGGGTATTTGTAATAAATGGGCATTGAAATGCATGGTTGGTGGTATTTACAATAAATGGGTATTGAATGCATGGTTTATGGTACTTGCAATAATTGGATAGTGAAATACATGGTATATGGTAACTATGATAAATAGACATACATTGGAAATCATAGGGTGCCGCTTTCGAGCGAGCAACGGTTGGGTGTTGTCGCCGTTGAGCGACCATCGGTTATGACGCCGCTATTGTTGAGCGTGCGCTGGGTTTAGAATGCCGCTATTGTGGAGCGAGCAATGTTATGGGAACATGGAATCCTTGGTTAATTATATGTGAAATCTATGGCCTATATATATAATGATTTTACACATTGATTATGGAACTGGCATGATAGAACTGTATTAATTAATCTATATGGCGATTAACTGGCTTTGGGAATTTGATGAGTTTGGTTATTTTGAGAACAGGGACAATACAGGGGATCCCGGATGAGGGTGTTACCATCCAGGGAGTATCATTTAAATTATGGCATTTACATTCTGTAAATTATGAATTGCAATATTATTATTTTGTGATTGGTGGTATTGGTATGCTCACCCCGTGTGGGGGCTGTCTCTGTTGGGGCAGGTATTACAGGTGTAGCAGCGACTTTGGAGTCGAGCTCGAGCTGTTGGTTAGAGGTACTTCCAGGATAGAGGTACCAGAGCTGGCTGGATAGACGCTCAGATCCAGAGTTGAGATCGAGTTGCGCTTGGGAGGTGCTTCCAGGATTGAGGCACCGGTAACGACAGCTGGAAGTATGGTATTTTATACTTTATGTACACATACGATTATTTGGTGCTCGTCTGTGAGCGACGTATATGTGTGCATGGGTTGTATAAAAGGCAAATGTCTTTCTTTTCATCTATATTGTGATATGCAATTAATTGGAAATTGCTAGATGAATTGAGAAGTAATTAGTGTATCTCGGGGGTACATGACATGCTAAATGGTTTAGTTGGAAAAATGGAAATGGTATGTATTGGATTAAACGGAAGAATTTTATTATCGGTATATTATGCTAATCTAGCATATGGTTATTTTCCAACATATATGGTTACATGTACACGATTATGGGATTTATGCGCTAATTACGGGTAAAGGGCACGGGGGTCCTTACATTAGTGGTATCAGAGCCAGGTTAGCTCTTTGGGGCTGTTGAGGGCCTATGAACATGTTATTGGGAATGAGAAGCACATACTTATGCATGATTGCTTATGTACGTTTATGATATGCGTTCATAATTGGAATATGTGTTGCTAACCATGGTGGTTGCAGGGTCTTATGAGACATGGACTATGCATTACGGTTGCATAGGTATACATCGGAGTGATGATTTTAATGCTTTGCCGCTACATGTTGGAGCGAGGTGCATTACAATACACTCATGGCGATGTTTATGGGAATACAGGTTATGCATCACGGTTGCATGCACGTCGAAGCGATGATGCCGCTGTCGTGTCGAAGCGATGGTAAATGCCGCTGTCACGTCGAAGCGATGATGCCGCTGTCGTGTCGAAACAATTATTGAAATACGGGTTATGCATTACGGTTGCATGCATGGCGTAGCGATGTGAATACTTGCCGCTGTCATATTATAGCGATGAAGAATATTTGCCGCAAATATGTCGAAGCGAAGGATAATGCCGCTGTCATATTACTATTGCGAGGGATATTATGCCGCTAATATGTCGAAGCGAGGGGTATTTCCGCTGTCATGCCGGGATGATGGTAAATGCCGCTGTCGTGTCGAAGCGATGGTAAATGCCGCTGTCACGTCGAAGCGATGGTACCACCGTCATGTCGAAACGATGATGCCGCTGTCGTGTCGAAGCGATGATACATGCCGCTGTCACGTCGAAGCGATGATGCCGTTGTCATGACGTAGCGATGTGATCGGGAACAAAGTACTACATGAGTGTGAGTACCTCTTGAGTCCGCGATTATCCGGGTATTTTATTGGCGATGGTTTCGCCGGGTATTTTATTAGCGATGGTTCATTCCGCTATTCTATTGGCGATGGTTTATGCCGCCGGGTATTTTATTAGCGATGGTTCATTCCGCTATTCTATTGGCGAAGGGTTATGCCGCCGGGTATTCTCAGCGAGGGTACATTCCGCTACATCTATGGCGATGGTTCATACCGCCGGGTATCTATAGCGACGTTTTATACCGCTGACTCTATGGCGAGGGATCATGCCGCTGATTCTATAGCGATGGGTTATACCGCTATGTGTGTAGCACTGGGTTATGCCGCCTACGAGCGATGGGTGATGCTTATGTACCGCTAGTGGACGATGGATACAGGTATTCCGCTATCTCGATAGTGATGAGGTATGGCATATTACTTTTGTTATCAGTATTGGGATTATGGTATATTGTTGTTTACCGTCATGTGTTTGACGATGAGATTATGGATGTCGTATATCGACATGAGCCGTCATGTGTTTGACGATGTTATTTGGGATGTCTATGTGGACGCGTGGCATCATTTTGGTGATTAATGCATTCATGTTTATGTATTTGGTAGTATGGTTTGAGTGCCGATGGTGAGCACATGGTAGAGTCTGGGTCATTGGTTGACGAGACCTTTTGCTGAGCAGGTTTGCTCGATGGAGCATTGATGCATTGTACCGGTGAGAGTATCGCATCATATTGTAGAGGTAAATATTTGTCGAGCAATGATACCCTTGGGTATGCTCGCTGGGATGGCTAAGGCCAAGTGATTGGTGGTAAGAGTAGTCATTGAGGAAACTACTCGCTTGTTGTTGTGATGTGGTGTACGCATGGTTGCACCCACCCTAAGGGCGTGGAATAAGTCCTAATGGATTAGGATTGCTTGGTAATTAAGCATGGATGGACTCCGGGTTGTCCAAAGTGCTTTAGTGTTTTAGAGATATGTTGGGCGATGACCCACAACTCTAATGGTTTGTGCGGTATGGTATACCGGATTGTAATGAGTGTCACGTTGATAGGTTGGTATGAGCCTATGGGGCCAGCGAATCGCTAGCCAGGTATTATTGCAGTACTTTAGCGTGCTTGTGTTAGCCATTATAATGCTCGTTGGACACGAGTTTGGGTGAATCGTATGGTGATACGATGAGGGTTATGGTAGACTCTTGTAGTCTCTATGTGCCATGCTATTTGAGGTAGGGAATACCTCACGGGGACGTTTATACGTCATTGTTTTGAGAGACTTGTTTTGGGACAGTTCAATTCTGTTTGGAATGCCAACGTGAGTGTCGTCAAGTCGTGGTTAGCTCTGGTTGAGCACCCTTGCATGTGGCATGCAATGGGAGTCACAGTGGTTTGTGAGATATGGTTAGTGAGGTGGCACTACTATTTTGACCTTATCTCTTGGAGAGATTTGGATTGTACTGTCTTGGAGACAGCTTGCATCGGTCGTGGACTGATTGTAAATCAGTCATGGTACGTATTACTGGTGTTGGACCGGGTAATGGATTTCTTACCTCGGTGAGACGTTTGAGGAGACGTCTTCGGGAGATGCTCGATTGTGGAGTACTATGGTATTAGTACAGAGCATCGTTGGGATGAGTATACATGGCGTATACGGATTTTGGATCGGGTAATGGTAGTATTGGTGCACTACTCTAACCAATTGTGTATTTCTGGGTTCCGGGATATGTTTTGGTATAAATATACCCAGATTCTCCGAACGGTGGTTCGAGGATTGGAGGATCATGGATTCATGACTCCTTCCTTGAGAGGAAGACGGTATTATGATTCCTACCGGTTGAATCTTTTGTGGAGATTCGTTAATTTGGTTCGTGTGGTGGTGATGTTGAAATCACACCCTTTGATTTTGGTTTGTCAACCATCATTCTCCGTGGGGTGAGAATAATCGAGGTTTGACAGTTGGCTTTGGGATGTGGGTATGATTGGGATACCCGAGTCTATTGCATTGCGTATGCATGTTGTGTGGTGTATGGGCATGTATGCCGTGTGTGTATACGAATGCCAACTCTATTTTTTGTTCATTGTTGAACATTGGTTTAATTTGCTTGGGATGGTGAATCTCCGGTGCGAGATTGTGGGACTTTGAGATCGGTAATCTCGAAGGCACGATGCATTCTTGATGAATGATCGTGAGGGTCGTTTGACTTCCCCTGAGGAGGAATTGTCGTGTTTTGGAACCATGGTGGTTCTTGTTGGATAATTCGATAGCCTTCCTATTTTAGGATTGTTGGATCCAAGGATAAATGAGGGATGGCCGAGATTCGGATTTGTTTAGTGTCATGGTTGACACGTGTGTAGGAGTGCATTTGGTTGCCTTGCATGTCCCCTGTGGAACTCGAGACCTTGTGGAGTCTTGATGGTGTGTCGGGACCAAGATATGATTTTTGGAACACACCGGTGTAAACATCCTCGGTGATGTATTTTGTGTGGATCAGTGACCGTGGGTAACCCGGTCCGGGTTGCAAGTGGTGCAACTACTCCTTTGGAGGAGATGGACTGGGAAACGAAGACTGGTTTCTTTTGTGAGTATATTGTTGTATGCTAGTGGTCCCCATCTTGACGATGCGTGTCAAGCATCGTGGGCAGGTGGTGAATATCACGGGATGATATCTTTGTCAGAACCAATGGAAATTTGGTTGGTTTGCAGTTTTGGTGAACTGACTTGTGGGACGATTCACGTCGAGGTATGTTGTTATCTTTCGGGTTTGTATTGGTTTTGGTGTTGCGCTATTTTAGGGTTTGGTGCGAGACTGGTATTCTCGCAGTTGTTAATTTGATTCTAAGGTGGTTCAGAATCAGGGTCTTGGCTTTGTTTTGTTGGTGTAGTCCTGGTGTTACGTGGAGTACACCGGTGCAATTTCGGGGACGAAATTTTATTAGTAGGGGATAATTGTGATGTCCGGAAATTATGGTGGTAATCCCGGTGTTGTATTAATCCTTGATGGATTTTTAATTGTGGCAATTAGGAATTAATTGCGGTTTGGCATCTCCCGAGGTTGGTAAATCGGGCATTTGGGATCGTTGGATCCCGAGGTTCCCGAGGTTGGTAAATCGGGCATTTGGGATCGTTGGATCCCGAGGTTGAGATCGTATTCTCATTCCGGTGAAAACCTGCGAGTTGGGTTTTTAGTGTGACTCGGAATCTCGGGTGCTTGGTGTGGGCACCGGTAGGGGGTTTTTGAGTTAGAGAGAGAGTTTTTGAAAACAGATGATTTTTAATGAATCATGATGTATTTGTGGGAGTATTGGTATTTCGGAGCATTTTTGCTATATATACCAGTCGGACTTGGGATTCCGTCATTGGAATCCATTTCTCTCCCTCTCTCTCTCTCTCCATCGCCCCAAACCCTTTCCCCCTTTCTCCCTTGGAAGAGAAATCGCGGGTGGCTTGGATCGGAGGCCGGTTCCTCGAAGATAATCAGGTATTCATCTTCCCCTCGTCCTTGGCTTCGATTTGATAGTAGTTTGGTAGCTTTTGGTTGGGGTTTTAGTTGGCTATGGGTTTTGGAAATTTTTGGGTTAAAATCAAAATGTTGGTTTTAAGTGTTTTTATGGAGCTTAACTCGTGTTTGAGTGGTGTTTAGGAGGTTGGGGGTGTTGGTTTTGAGTTGGGGTGTGAAAAACACCATGGAAGCTCGATTTTTCGGAAAAATCGCAGGTGGCGATCGATCGCCAAGGTGGGGCGATCGATCGCGACGAGCAATCCAAATTTTTGTAGACGATGAACAGTGATGGCGATCGATCGCGAGGCTCGGCGATCGATCGCGAGCGGGTTGGCGATCGATCGCGAAGATGGGCGATCGATCGCGAGAGTGCACTGGATGGCCACTGGAGTGTGGCGATCGATCGCGGTAAATGCGGCGATCGATCGCCACCCGAGAAAATGTGTTTTTTTGGAATTTTGGAAAATGTCGGGATTTTGGAACCGAGGTTTAAAGGGGCCGTTTCCGGGGCAATGTCTACATTCCAATGGGAATGCTTTGCTTTTAAAATGGGTTGTTTGGAGCCAAATTAAATTAAACGGAATTCCCGGTTGAATTCTTGGCAATCTTTTAAACTTGTAAAATGGTTTATTTTGGGTATTACGCATGCTTAGCCGGGGAGCTTTTATTTTGGTAATCGTCATGGATTGACGATATGTTTGGGAGCTATGAACGTGCTTGGGCACGTGGTCACATGCTTATTCTTAATTGTGAATATTTATGTGTTTTAGCACATGTTTCTCGGGGCATGGAACTCAAGCCAGGCTTGATATGGACTACGGAATGCTAAGGTACGTATAACGTACGAGCATAGCCTTTTGTAATGTTGCAATAGTGAAATGCATGATATCGGGTATTTGTAATAAATGGGCATTGAAATGCATGGTTGGTGGTATTTACAATAAATGGGTATTGAATGCATGGTTTATGGTACTTGCAATAATTGGATAGTGAAATACATGGTATATGGTAACTATGATAAATAGACATACATTGGAAATCATAGGGTGCCGCTTTCGAGCGAGCAACGGTTGGGTGTTGTCGCCGTTGAGCGACCATCGGTTATGACGCCGCTATTGTTGAGCGTGCGCTGGGTTTAGAATGCCGCTATTGTGGAGCGAGCAATGTTATGGGAACATGGAATCCTTGGTTAATTATATGTGAAATCTATGGCCTATATATATAATGATTTTACACATTGATTATGGAACTGGCATGATAGAACTGTATTAGTTAATCTATATGGCGATTAACTGGCTTTGGGAATTTGATGAGTTTGGTTATTTTGAGAACAGGGACAATACAGGGGATCCCGGATGAGGGTGTTACCATCCAGGGAGTATCATTTAAATTATGGCATTTACATTCTGTAAATTATGAATTGCAATATTATTATTTTGTGATTGGTGGTATTGGTATGCTCACCCCGTGTGGGGGCTGTCTCTGTTGGGGCAGGTATTACAGGTGTAGCAGCGACTTTGGAGTCGAGCTCGAGCTGTTGGTTAGAGGTACTTCCAGGATAGAGGTACCAGAGCTGGCTGGATAGACGCTCAGATCCAGAGTTGAGATCGAGTTGCGCTTGGGAGGTGCTTCCAGGATTGAGGCACCGGTAACGACAGCTGGAAGTATGGTATTTTATACTTTATGTACACATACGATTATTTGGTGCTCGTCTGTGAGCGACGTATATGTGTGCATGGGTTGTATAAAAGGCAAATGTCTTTCTTTTCATCTATATTGTGATATGCAATTAATTGGAAATTGCTAGATGAATTGAGAAGTAATTAGTGTATCTCGGGGGTACATGACATGCTAAATGGTTTAGTTGGAAAAATGGAAATGGTATGTATTGGATTAAACGGAAGAATTTTATTATCGGTATATTATGCTAATCTAGCATATGGTTATTTTCCAACATATATGGTTACATGTACACGATTATGGGATTTATGCGCTAATTACGGGTAAAGGGCACGGGGGTCCTTACAAAACCACTCCAATGAAACAGATTTTAAAGAATTTAGCCATCTTGTCCACAATTGCTTTCAGGGACTCTCCGGCTAGAACTTCTTCTCTGGTACCTGGGACCGTGAGTTCCCATGCAATTTTGGCTGATCCTTCCAGACTCATATTAAGGAGTAATATGAATCCTTCTTTGTTTAGATTAAGCGTTCATGCTGCAATTCTCATTGCTGAATCTCATTCATCAATAAGAACTTTTCGATTTTTGAAATCCAAAATATCCATGTTGAGCATAAGTCTGTATGGATGTATTGGATCTAACTGAAATTTCCTATGTCTAGCCTGCAGGAACGACTCTTTGTTCCAACTGGTGGATCTAAGTTTGCTATATTGGTAAAATCATCTTGGTGGGGCATTATTTGATCTCCATCGGGTGGTGGATTGTTGGACCCGAGACTTTCTTGTGGTGGTGGAAGTTGAGAAATTCCGCCAACTTGATTTGTTTTAAAGTCTACGAGATTCAATCCCGCAAACGAATCAGCAAGATCGCGTAGATCTTCCAGGTTGTTTCTTTCCATTACTTTGTAGGAAGTATTGGATCTCCTCGGATGATGGCAATCATCTTCTCAGTCTCCGTCAAAGGTCGTCGGACCTCCTCAACTTTCCTTTTTTATGTAAAAGGGGTTTTGTTCTATAGGGCAGTGGTAGCCACTCTACTTTTCTTCTTCCTGAAGGACTCGGTCGTGATTCCAATTCCTTGACTCGGGTTTGAACATCTCCAAGGTTTTCAAAGATTTCCTCAGGATGTTTAATCATGATTTCCAACTGACTCTGAATCTAATGGATCTGTGCAGGGACATGGTATTGTAAGTATCCATAACGTTGCACTGTCTTCTGAATCTCTCTAAGATATTGGGAAAGCTTAGAAGTATCAGGCTCGATTTATCGAAAGGTTGGTTCTCCCATCCTATTCATCTGTTTCAGATCCTGTTGGGTTGGTTGGATCTGGAATCATGTTGTCGTGTTCAGGATGGTCTTCATCCCGACCTCAGATAACTCGACCTGAAGTTTGAGGTTCATCCTGTAAAGGTTCCTCACTATCTTCTCCAGTTGTTGATACTGATTAATGCTAGCTGGGCTAGCACCGACTTCTTGTAGTATTTTCCAATTCTGGTTGAAGCGTTTAGCTTCGGCCAGATGTTCATGATTTAGTTCTTCCATTTTTTGGTAGCACCACCTGTATGAACAACACTTCGAACATTCGTTCGGATCTATATTCTCGTGTATTGTCTCTTCCATTAAATGATAATATTAATGTTCAAAATACGATTTTAATATTTACAGAATAAACCTAGGCTCTGATACCATTTTAAGGATCGCAGCTTAGAATACACAAAATATGCTTAAAATAAGCAAAATATACATAAATCATATACATAGAGGTAATTTGGTATTATTTTAGATTTTTTCTCTCCCCGGAGAGTAATTTCAAAACCAAACTTAGTACTAGGTAGTAATTTCTAAAGAATTTTATATAGGAAGTAATATATAAAAAAGTTTATATTAAATACTCATTTCTAGTTAAGGCTCGAAGCAATTATGAGCTCCCCGGACTAACAGTAATAAATAAAAGTTCATATTCTTTTTAAGCAAATTCGAGTTCGAGTCGTGCTTGTCATAAAAAAAATTGATTTAAACAGTATGTAATTATACCATAAAAATAGAATGTATTGAGTTATGACTTGTGAACAAGGGCAAACTTATCAACTCTCGTACAATAATTGGGGCGAAGCGGCACTTTTCCAAAAATTAAAGGGTGGATCCGAAAGTTCCACATCACATTCGGCCGCGGCCGCCGCAACCACGTTTGTTGGACCTTAACCGCCCCCATTAGGGAATATGCCGCCTATGGAAGTATGGAACCATCACTAAACGGAAAGATAGTACCTCGAAAAATGTCTTGCGGCCACGAACAAAAGCATCCTCCTTTTTATTTGGGTCCCATTTTCTGATGAATATTTGCAAGTGAATGCCTATTTATTTAGGAGAACAGCGAATGAAGGGAAAATCCTTCCACATATTCCAAAATCAACGCCAGCCCTACATTTTTACACTCCTCATCCCTCACCTTCACCATCTCTTTCTCATCTTCCTCCTCTCGATACAACTCTTCATTTTCCTCCGTTAGCTCTAACAGGGAGTTTTTATGTCTGACGCGTTTTGTCTATTGTTTTCTATTTTTATTTGTTTTAAAAAAATTGTTTGATTTGTGAGACTTATTTGTGTTTTTTATCATTTTTTTTTATTTGGGTACTCTAAAGTTTTGATCTTTCGCAGTTATTTGTATTAAGCGGGTTTTGGCGTATTTATTTTATTATTATTGTTATTTTATTTTTTTGTTTATTTTTTTGAAACATTAGAGATACGATTTAGTGTCATCGCCTGGCAATTGCGAATCTTAAAACTGTGATTTGTGTTGGGTGGTTGGTGGTTTGTGATTTGTGATTTCTTTTGTCAATGAGCGCTTTAGACGAGAATCATTACAATGTGGAACTGGAAAATGGAGTGAATCGTGGAGGTTGTGTTGAGCTGGATCTTGAGGAGGAGATTGAAACTGTGGCCATTGAAGATGCTGTAAAGGTCCTGTTGCAGGGATTGGGTGAAGATATCAACCGCGAAGGTCTTTTGAAGACTCCTCTTCGAGTGGCTAAGGCCTTTATAGAAGGGACCAGAGGTAATCATTTATTGCCTTGCATATAATGTAAAATTCCTATTATTACGATTGGGTCTGCTTTCTTTTTGATGATATATATCTTTCACAAATGAGGACCGTAAGATTTAGTAGGTCCAGCTAAAAGTGACACATATTAGCTTTAGTTGACACCTTCTAAGACGGTATAGTATCATAAGAAGGATTGTAATAAGAATCAGCATCTCTGTCAAAAGACGGAAGCATCGGATTGCTGAGGTGGGCTTTGGTAGATATGAGATGGAGATTTTTGGTAATAGTAAATTATCGATCCTTTGGTACGGGTGCATGAATAGTTATGTTTATCTTGGCATGAATATGAACCAGGCAACTAATTAAACTGCTAAATCAATTTTGTAATATTCCATTATTGATTCATGCATATTTACTTATTGAGGCTCAGCTTTCATATTTTGTTGGGGTTGAAAGCTTTTTTCTGCTAAAAGTTGGAGATATGATATCTACTCATGTTTCCAGGTTATAAGCAAAAGGTGAAAGATATTATTGGTGGTAGTTTATTCCCAGAAGCTGGGGTAGAAAGCAGAATTGGTCATGGTGGTGGAGCTGGTGGACTAGTAATTGTTCGGGATCTTGATCTCTTCTCATATTGCGAGTCTTGCTTGCTTCCATTCCAGGTTAAGTGTCATATCGGCTATGTTGCATCTGGTCAGCGAGTTTTAGGCCTAAGCAAGCTCTCTCGAGTTGCTGAAGTTTTTGCTAAGCGGCTTCAAGATCCTCAACGAATGGCCCGTGACATTTGTGGAGCTTTGCAGCATGGTATCCAACCCACTGGAGTTGCTGTTGTCCTCCAGTGTTCCCACATTCATTTCCCAAATTTCGAATCTGCCCTCTTTGATCCAAATCATAATGGGTGTGAAAAGATATCAGTAAAGTCAGGATCAGGAGTTTTTGAATGTGAGAAGACAAGTATCTGGTCTGATTTCCTCAGTCTTATAAGGTTCCGGGGCATAAATGATGATAACACCCATTCTGCGTCCCAGAGTGACAAATATTGGTGTCCATATCAGACATTTTCCAAGAAGCTTGCATCAGATTCGGTGATGCTTGATGCGGCAGCTTCAATTCTTTGTTCCTTAGGCAAGAATCCGTTAAGGGAAGAGCTTATAAAAACTCCAGCTTGTTATTTAAAGTGGTTAATGAACTTTAAAAACTCAGATTTGGACCTGAAGCTGAATGGATTTGTTCAAAGTAAGAGAGATACTTTAATTTCCAATGTGGATCTAAGTTGTAATGAAGAGCAACACATCTGTTCGGAGCTGAACCTGTCGTTGTGGTCACTATGTGAGCACCATTTGCTTCCCTTTCATGGTGTAGTGCACATAGGCTATTATGGTTCAAATGGAATCAAACCTATTGAAAAATCCCTTCTACAGTCAATAGTACATTTTTACGGTTTCAAGCTCCAAGTTCAAGAAAGGCTGACCAGGCAGATAGCTGAGATGGTTTCATCATTTGTAGGTGAACATGTTATGGTGGTGGTTGAAGCTAATCACACTTGTATGATTTCTCGAGGGATCGAGAAGTTTGGAAGCAATACTGCTACAATTGCTGTCTTGGGTCGATTTTCCACCGATCCCACAGCAAGGGAAATTTTTTTGCAGATTATTCCCCACTTCAACCCATCATGAATTTTGCTTTTAGTTTGTATTCCTTCAATGGTTCTTTTGCTGTCTATGATGGTCACAAGACATGGAGGATTCAGAACCAGAATCACCCATGAACTTAAAATCTTATTCGAGATTGATTTTTTTGAAAGTGCTATTGTTGCTGCAATGAAAAATGGATCGCTTTTCATAGCTTGTAAAAAAGTTTTTTCTTATTTGGCAAGTTCTTCCTGTGTTACTCATATTTAGACAACATGATTCTGTGCTTAAGTGGCTGTGACTTGTGAGGGGATAGTAACCCAGTCTATTGCTGGTGCTTAAATTTTGTTTTCGCTGCCGATTTGATGTATTATTGAAGATGATCATACGTAAACATTTAAATATACCGAGATTATACAGATGATTCGTCGTCTTTTATAAATGTACTCTTGATTTCCTCGGTTAAAACGCTAAAAAAATTTCTTGATTGAATTCTCAATTGCTTTGCCCTGCTTTTGTCTTCTGCCTTCGAAATACCTTGAAAGTATCTGAGCTTGTGATGTTTCATATCTTTGCATTTGGTCATATAAGCCCATTCGTTCAACTATCCAACAAACTGTAATGGTGTCAAGATCTCATTTTTCTTCTCAGCACCAGCCAATGCTTAATACCAAACCACTTTACAAATTATCCCTCTTCACAATCACAGCGGTGGAGGGTCTTGCTCCAGGCATCGAGAGTACTGCTGAGCTTAATCCCTTCCAAGCTGAACTGCTAAGAAGTAGCACTTGATCTCATGCAGTCACAAATCAAGAATCTTCTGTCGCAACACAAACCCCATTTTGTCATCTTTTGCTCAAGAATGGCTTCCGAATTACGGTGTTCTACTCGGTTTTTATAACTCTTTCTACTGCTTTTCTGACTGTCCCTGCTAGGCTCCCTGGACCAACGAGGTATCCAACTATTGAAGAAGTGAAATTTCCACCACCAAATTTCCCAAAAAAAAACCCAACTTCAGTAAAAACCTTTGTCGCCTGAGATTTTCTTTAAATGTTCAAGAGCTTTCATGGAAAACCTTGCGTCTATGATAGCGTGAAAGGCTCCTCAATCAACCTTGCAAAGACCTGTAATGAAATGGAAGATCCTTGCATAGAATACGTCAAACCCCAGTTCAAAAAACCCGTTCTTTGAGTAGGCCCGGTTGTCCCCGAGCCCGGGACTGATCAACTGGAGGAGAATTGGGCTAACTGGTTAGGCCAGTTTGATGCTAAATCTGTCATTTACTGTTCTTTTGGGAGTGAAACATTCTTGAATGATGATCAAATAAAAGAACTGGCATTAGGGTTGGAACTCACTAATCTGCCATTCTTTATGGTACTAAATTTCCCTGCATATAGATATCTCACCAGAGCTTAAGAGGGTACTTCCAGAAGGCATTCTGGAGAGGTTGATGGACAAAGGTGTCATTTCAACAGGGTGGCTAACAGCAGTGTAAGGTATTATTTATGCCATGCAGGATTCAGTTACTAATAGAAGCATTGTGAATCATTGCCAGCTTATAATGCTGCCACAAAAGGGTGACCAATATTTGAATGCTAAGCTTGTGTGGGATTTGAAGGTTGAAGTGGAGATTGGTAGGAGTCATGGACGATGGGTATTTTGGAGAAGATGATATAACGACGGCTATTTTAAAAGTGTATGTTGTTGGTTTAATAAGGGATTGGAGTCATTTAAGTTGTCCTTTACTACGCCGATTGAATATTTACTAGTTGATAGTTGAGGCTTGCCTCAATGGTGTCATCTTCCCTCTTTGGGAAATCTATTGGAATCACTGAAATCAGAACGAAAAATTAAAGTATATGCTTCCGTAATAAAGCCGGTAAAATCAAATAACTTCCAAATAATAAACCAAAAACATCATTCCAATTAACCTGTGAGCATCTACTGAGTCATGCCTAGCAACTTCATAACACTTACTATCTACCCAATATTTACCCCACGAGAACAATGAGTCCAGTATTTCTGGGGGGGAGCAATTTCCCAGAATAATTATTTGGGTAATCCTTTACAGTAAAGCACTAGTCAAAGGTTAGATTTGCAGTCAACTTTGATAGGAACCTTTTCATACGACCATAACCCCCAAGACAAAGCATAGTCCTGCCATGTCAAAGGTGATGAACATGCTGGAATGGGGAGGATGTCGCCATCAAGGGACGGTCCAAGATGTTGGATTGAAAAGAACCCATGGAATATCCTGCGGACTGTGGAGCTCCAATTGGTGCATGCGAAACTGAGCTGCAATTGATTGAAAAAGTACAAAGATTGATACAAAATGACATAAAAAACTCAACTATGTACCTCCAGTCACCAAAAATTTGGTGGTATATAAGATCTAAAGAAAATAGATATCAACGCTCTGAAAAAATGAAGTCAAACTTGTCCATATCATAATTTCATAAATTTGACGAAGGTCATAAATATCAGTAGGAAAGTTGACCATAAGAGAATGGAGTGGACTCTCGAATTGCACAATAAAATTTAAAACTCAATCCAGCCGATTACTTACTCCCCCACAAATTATACTGCTCCAGTGAACAGTACAAAACAATTCACCACAAATTCAAATTTACAGGTTGCTGTGCAATTTACCTGAAAGAAAGGGATAGGGAAGACTCCACTGATGTAGTAATTACATTGTGATCAGAAGGAAACAATGACCAGAAAACTGCAAAGCAGTAGCAACTATCATTTCTCCTTGAAGAAGCAAAAACTTGTGTAGGCAGTTCGTTTAGGAACACGGTACTTGATGAGGCTCGAAAGTTGAATAAATAACAATGACCTTCAAACACGATGCAAATACCTGGTTGAGAATGTTCGTGAAAACCAGTGCAGATCTTTATATCCTGCACAGTATCAAGGGAAACCTTGAGTCCCCTATATCTTATTAGAGGAAAGAGACAAAAAAAAGCATACGCCTTTAAAACACTTACCTCTTTGGACCCTTGGCTTTTGCGGACCTTGTCTACGATAAGTAAAAATACTCATCAATCAAAGTAAAGTTTCAATAAAGGCACGGAGCAAACATCTACTATGGCATTCAAACCTATACGCTTTGAAACCACATAGACAACTAGAGAAACAGGTGGTTGAAAGCATAGACCAACAAATAGAAAATATAATTGCCACAAAATAGTTTCTTAAGAATGAATGTTGTGGAATAACAAATTGTACGAGTAATTCCTGTTTCTTAGCACATCAAGTTTCTCTACTAGACATCATATTCAATAGCCAAAACACATATGTCTACATTTAGGCATCATTTGTACTCAAACAGCAACAACCATTGTTATTAAAAGAGCACGAGGCGTGCGCCCAAGCAGAGCACGAGGTGTGCGCCCAAGCAGAGCACGAGCCATCTTGCGAGATAGGGCGCCCTAAAGGATAGAGTGAATTCAATCCACGTAAAATTCAATGTCATAGTCATTCAAATTTTCTCGTACTTTGATGACTATTTATTTACTATTGTTCCATAGTTTTGTGAAGTACATATTGGCTATGAGTATTATTATTATTATTATATATATATAAAGCCTAGGCACATCCATGCCATTATTATGGTTGTCCTCCCCTAGTTTCTCATGCTATGAGGAAATCTACTCTTGTTGTTTTGGCCCAGAGAGACGAATGAAACATTAAACATACAGCGATATCAGGATCAACATCTCAAAATACATGAAACCTCAAAACAGATCTTCATTACCAAAGTTTGGGGCAGGGTTCAATGCGAGCGTCAAGCCAAGAAAACAATCATCTGATGCTGTGCCAAAGTTCCATAGGTTCAGTTCAAGATTTGGTTCAGATCCTACAAAATTGGTAGTAAGCACCTATCAGAGGTCTGCATCAGTGAGAAGAATGCTAGTGACCAACTGCAATTACCTAGACTAAGCTGAAGCGCATCTCCAGGTGGACAAGGAATTCGCTTGGCAACCTATTACATGGCCGAAGTAAGGTACAAAGAAAGTAAAAACAGTAGGATTAGATAACAATGATGCATATTACATGGAAGAAAGGATGCTGCAAACATTGATCTGCGGTTGGTCTCTTTAATGGATCCCAAGAACATAATTGCTGTTAGAGAAGAGAATTTAGCATAAGGTTTCCAAACAAAACCCGAAGAGGATTAGTATCAGAGTAGGGCTACCTTGATTAAGTCAATTGCTTCGAAACTTGCGGTTGGAATAATATCAGAAAGATCAACAGGCATGATCTGTAACAAAATAGTTACTCAAATCAGTTGAATATCAGAGAAGGATAAAAAATCTAAAATACATGCATACAAGTCAAATTAAGTTGAAATTACCTCTGAAAAAGTGATATCAACCAATCGCGAAATGTTAGTAGCCTCAGGAAAAGTATTCCAATCAGGTGCTCCAAGTACACAGCAGATTTTGTATAATTGATCAATTTCACTGGTCATGTGAATGAAACAGGATTCAAAACAAATAGGACACAGCTCTACAAACTTTATTATAATCTATTTTGCTGACATCTCACAAAAAAAAGTAAACAAGTCATAATTAAAAGTGCTTTCAGATTAAATAAACACACACAAGTTCTGCCATTCACACGTTGATGTCTAACAAAATGACAGCTTATGATAGGACTAAGATACATGTGATGTATTAAAGCATTGATACGGCTACAAGACAGATAAATTTGAAAACTAGATCAAGAACGGTCACCTTTCCCCAGGAAAGATCGGGCACAAAGTGAAAAGCTCAGCCAGTATAGCACCAACTGCCCACATATCTGTGAGGTTTGTGCATTTAATTAGCTATTTATTCAAACGTAAGGAAAGAGAAGACAAAAGAATAATTTGTATATCTTTTTTTTTTTCCAGAAACAGCTAAATCAACATCCATTAAAATTAGGAGCACCAAAACTCATCCACTATGGCACAGATGTCATAACTGTGATGTTTTACGTGAAACTGGGTCGTTTAAAAATTGGCTGCACTAGCACACCGAGTTCCCATGAAACGAGAAGGCCACAATAAAAGGTAAAGGTAATAATACAAGAGTTTCCGAAATACTTAAAATTAGAATGAATGAAATTATTAGAGAATAATATAGTTTTGCGTACCAATAGCAGTGGTGTAGGATGAGGACTGCAACAATACCTCCGGAGCTCGATACCTTAATATAGACAAGCATCCATCAGAAAATTATGAATCACAAGCACGAGCAGAAAAGTGTAGGCAGACAAAAATGTCTCACCAACGAGTGGAAACATAATCAGTAAAAGGGGGTGCTGATGAGAGTTCTCTAGCTAGTCCAAAGTCAGCAATCTTTATTGTATTGTTTGTCACCAGCAAATTTTCTGGAAGGAGAAAGCATTCAGATAAATTAGGTCCACAACATCATTTCTTCTCACCATAAAAGCAGACTAATCAGTCGATCCAGAAAATGCTAATATACCAGGTTTTAAATCCCGATGAAAAAAATCGTGTTTATGTACATGTGCAAGCCCTTGAAGAATCTGAGACATTAAGCCTCGAATATCTTCTTCTGAAAATGATGTCTGTCTCTCTTTCATTCTTTGATATAGATTATGTTCCTGAAAATAAAAAAACCCACTATCAAGATTGATATGACAATTTAGTTTCTCTAGCACACTCGTTTACGAGTGTCATCCCTTTGAGGTCATCAGGTAGGGTGAATTTCCACATCCAATTTTCCTGTATCAGCTACTGAGAGAAACTTTAAGATACTTGTAACTGAAGGACGAAAGATACAACAGATATCAAGCATACCATGTACTCAAATATAAAAAAAAGCTCATTATTTTCATGGACAATCTCCAACAGCTTGATGATGCTAGGATGATTCAATTTATGAAGAGACTGCACAGAAGGAATAAAGATAAGTGAATTGTTTCTTCCCAAAATATATTACAACCACCGGCTATGTTTAGTTGTTCAAGCTCCATTGCGTTTTATCAATTATAAAGCTAGCATCAACACGAGTTACAAACCTTAACTTCGCGTAGGTTTACGCATTCATCCCAGTAATAAAACTTTCTCTTCATTTTTTTTACTGCAACCTGAAAAAAATATAGAATGTTAAAAGGGTTCCACATTTCCTACTATGTGGGCTTTCACAAGGAAATAGAGAAGAAAATAATGCAGAATAGCCCTCACAATCTCATATCTTTCAATGCTTAGTGCTTTATATACACTTCCGGAAGTTCCATCTCCAAGTTCCTCCAAAATTTTATACCTGGTAAGAAAATGTAAATGAATATAAAAATAAGGCTCACAGACCTGAGTGAGAATATCATGCGAGCAGTAATTAGATAAGAAAAGTAAGAGAAACAAACAATTCACCTTTCCATCCTTCAATTTACAAAAAACTGAACGGTCAAGTTTGGGTCAATGAACTTCTAATCTCTTAAGAGAGGTTTCTACACAGTCTAAACAGTACTCTTCAACTAACTGTATGTCTGCATCTCCATTTATGTCCACCAAATAGTACAATATGTAGTAAAGCGAAGGCTTTTCATTGTAAGAATGATTGAAAATTAACCAAAATGCTATTAACATGCTTATATGCAGCCTCTACAAGCTGCGAACAATGGTTATCATCTAACAGCAGCCACCGTGCCCTAAAATATCTGCTGAAAACATTGCAGCAACCGAATTTCCAAAATAACCAACAATCATTAAGTGTAGCTTTTCGTGAACCTCAAATTTCAACCATCTGCAAAAGAGTTGAATAAAACATTATCATTGAATCTATCAATGCCTGTTGAGATAATCGCTGAAAATTTGAAGAAAAAAACAAAAAAAGATGTCATCGGGAAAAAGTAAGAAAAACTGAAACCAACTAAACTAATAGCCCTAAATAAACATCAAAGATTAACTATATCAATCGATTTCCACCCAGATCGTGGCCTAGCAGATCGCGAGAGAGACGGCAAAAAAAAAAAAAAGGAATACACTCGCATCGTTTGAGTCCCTTACCGTAAAATATAATTATATCATCATAACAACAAGACAGTCAATTTTAAAAATTCCACGAAACCCAATCCAAAGTTTAAACACACTCACCGATAATTTGACACAAAAAAGAAAAAAAATCGCATAATAAGACTAATGAAAGAATAAAGAATGCATAGTAAAAATTAAATTCAACAACCAAAACGAGCGGGGAAAATTCAATCTTGAGACTTTTATGTGCCACTTTGAATCTGAAAAATTAACAACCTTAATTCGAATTACTCAAACAATCTAAGAACACATACGCGTAAAACTCAAAATTCAGATTAAGAATAACTCAATAATCACAACCTAAAGAAGGCAATCTAAGACCACCCAGGCAACAGTTCTTACCCAGATAAATATATATAAAAATAATAATAGAAAAGAAAATTAGCGAATTGAACTCACATTAACACACCATGAGTGAACGAAGAAAGATCTAGAGAGACAAATATGTGATAGTAGAGAGGGAATTTGATGCTCGGATCAAGAATGTAACAAGGCAGGAATCGTTGAAAACAAGGCACGGAGAGGAGAGAGAGGAGGAAATTGGATGAATGAATATATTTAACAGCAAAATCCGCGGAAGAGGCGTTTGAGAAGAAAACAAATACTTATTAGATAAATATTAAATATTAAAATATGTAAAAATATAGTATTATTTTAATCAAACAATTTAATGAAAAATCTAGCATATATAATTATTTCGAAGATAATGAATTATTTCGAAGATATTGATATATCATTGGAAAATATAAATATTGCTATTCACAACAATATATTATACCAAGACACTTGAAATTTTTTGGTGCACCCGACGTATCAAAACACCAACACACAACACTTATATATGTATATATACGTATATGTGTTGGTCTTTAGTGCACCAAAGAATTTCCCAAGACACCGTTTGATATTGAATGATATGATTTCATATTGTTGTTTTGCTTAGTGTTTGTCTTAAGTTCTACGATAATTACAATTAAAATTAGTTGTGTTATCTATATATTTCTATTTATTATCTCATCTCATCTCACAAGATACACGGTGCCCATTTACAAAAAAATAAGTAGCAAAACCATGGTAAAATAATATGTTATCTCATTCACAGTATTTACAAAATCTAATTTGATCTTGGCGAATCATAGGAAAGGTTAGTTGAAAGATAGGGATAATACATGAAATGGTCCCTCTTATTTACAGTTATTCCCAATTTATTAGATCTTATTGTTTACACTGACCCGATTTAGTTTTTTTAGTTTTCTAATTTGTCCCAAATCAGTCCTAAACGTTAAATACATCATTAAAACTAACGAAAATGGACTGAATCGGGTCACTTAAAATTTTAGGGGACTGAATCGGGAATTGACGTAAACATTAGAGACTGATTCGGGAAATTTGATATTGAATTAAATTTTTTTTTTGATAAATTAATTTTTTCGCAAAATTTCTATTGTTTTTTGGCTACATTTATCTGGAATATCTTCGAATATATATTTTATATGTTTAGTTAACAAATTTCACTAGCTACTTTAATTGAAGTTGTTATTAACTGAATACATTTTTGGCTTCTAACACCTGATTTCTATTTAATTTACTGATAATAAATTCTAATTTATGGGCAATTATTATCAGTTAAACAAACAAAAATATTAGTACTTTTGAATTATTTATCCAATCAATTTAATTTATCAAAAAAATATTTAATTTATCAAAAATAAAATAATTGTTTTATAAATTGATGACACATCTGATAGACATAATTTAATGAAATCGAAAATATATCTTGTTTAATAAGTAAACTAACAATCGAAATATATTGTATATATCAATATGCAATTGGTTCTTCTTTTATTTTGTTTGAGTGAAATAATTGTTTTACGTAGAATTTAATATATTATATCACTATTTAAATAAAAAAATTACAAAAAGGGTATCAAAATTATAAATAAATTAACCATATTAACTACTGTGATGATTCAAAATTTAAAGAATTAAGTCACCTAATCTTTTTAAATTACCTGAATCAGTCCCTAATGTTTGCGCCAATTCCCGATTCAGTCCCTGAAGTTTTAAGTGACCCGATTCAGTCACTCTCCGTTAGTTTTAACGTTGCATTTAACGTTTAGGACTGATTTGTGACAAATTAGAAAACTATAGAGACTAAATCGGGTCAATGCAAACAATAAGGACTAAATCGAGATTAAGTACAAATAAGAGGGATCATATCATGTATTATCCCAAAGATATAAGATAAACCCATAACAAAAAAATTCCAATTGTGAAAGAGAATTGGATCAACGTTTTTATTTTTTGGTTGAATTTCAAATTCTTCATTCATATTTAATGGCCACTTTGACATTAAGATAATTTTTTTTTATATAATTACAGATCCTTTAAATAATAAAAAGTAAATGAATGTGAAGTAAATAAAGTAAGTGGAAAATAAGGTTGGGATCGGGTTGGGTATTTCGGGGTTTGGATAGTTAGAACAACCCGATTTCAGATCCGAAATTTTGGGTACCCGACATTTCAGGTATTGTGTACCAAAATTTATAGTTTGTCCCTTTTTTCATTTCATTTAAAAATAAAAAAAATTAAAAAACGCGATCAGGGTGTGGTGCAAAACAATATCTGATTCCCGACCCGAAATAGTCGAGAATCGGGTATTAACCCGATAGTTAGTAATGAGCGGGCAAAAAAGTGAGATGGTGACAGGAATAACCGAAGCATCACAAGACCTTGACCATGAGAGTGCAGAGACCACCGGAGCTAATATAGGTCCTCTCAAACCATGCAACACGGTGTATGGTCAAGCAAGAAAACCATCTTCCAACATATATATGAAGGTACAAAGAAGGAAAAAAAGAGATGTATAAACCGAGAAATGACAAATAACCGAGCAAACTCTCGTCTTCAAAACCCTCACTGAAATCCAACAACTAAAGAACATCACTGAATGTCGCATAAAACCCAGATAACCGTAGCTAATAGAAGGTAAGGGAGTTGCAAGCAGTAGTGATTACTGGACACCACCAATATACAAAAAGGCTAGATAGAAAAGAAAACACACAATATGAAAAAAACAACCCATGTGCAACAAACACAAACTTGTCATGTAACGGCTAGAGCATCGATGACAAGCTCTCACCCAACGACGAAACTAACAAGCACAATAACAAAACTGCAGTAATGGTAGAGAAATGGTTATTAAAACCAAAAGGGGAGATAACTCATGAACAGATCGTCGCAAGCAATGAAATGCCCAATATTCACTTAAACACCGAGTATCCCCAATAAGACAAATCATGGTGAGTGCTGGGGTTCGTCGCAAGCAATGAAATGCCCGATATTCTCTCAAACATTGAGTATCCCCAATAAGACAAATCATGGTGAGTGGTGGGGTTGCCGTGCAACCACGCCAAAGGAAAAAGAGCTCCAAAAGGAGTAAGAGAATTGCATGTGTGAAGAAAAAGGATCCAAGTAACCCACCACGGTTTCGCTTCTGGACAGAGTGGCCAAAGCCGTGGGGATCGATGGTGAGAAAGATGACCGTCGTGGCCGCCGAAGATGAGTGAACAAAGCACCAGGTGCACAGAATCGACTACAAAGTTGAAACAAGAGTCAACCAGCAGGACCAAGACAAATAGTGGATTAGAGAAACAGCGAGAAGCACTGCCAGAGAAACGCAAATAGGAAAACAAAGGAAATGTCTTCACGAAGAAAAAGGAAAAGCTCCCATGGAGGAAATCTGGAGAGAGAAATCCCAAGGTTTCGGTTGAGAACTTTTATTGATCATATCTTAGGCATTTTTAGGGCAAACAAATGATTCAAGATTAATTTCACCACTTCAATAACTATAACTATTAATTAAAAACAACATACCCATTGTATGCCCAAATAGCACAGATATTTATAATATGGCATAGGTTATACACCGAAAAGTTCCACGAAGTTATTCGATTTACAGCATTCTTTGTCGGGTTATTGATATCGAACCTCCTATGTTTTGAAAATATGCAGTTTACCATATTATGGTTTTCGAAATAGACAGTTTACCCCTTATGGTTTGAAAATGAGCAGTTTATCCCCATGTTATTTGTGAAAATAGACAGTTTACCATAATGTAGTTTATGAATATGTGCAAAACACATCATTCGTATATACTATGTTTTGCAAGCCACATATGGTAAATTGTTTATTATATATACAACATGTGGTAAAATGCATATTCACAAACCACAGTGGGTTAAATTCGTATTATCGTACCACATGAAGTAAATTACGACTAGCTCTTCTTTGTCACATATCCAACAGCATCCTTGCAATTATTCCACAAACCTGTCACAATTTCACCCATAATCTTTACAAAGGCATTCAAAACTTCAGGAAAATCCTCCACAGCTCCATAAAACGCTGTCCTCGACATTTCGATCAATCCTGCTATTGCTGAAGCTATACCAGATGAAGTACTCAGAATTCCTCCTTTCAAGAGATCAAACAAAGAAGATACTATAGTTATAATCTCTTGGATTATAAACCCAAACAAGTACCCCAAGAATGCTTTGATCATGTCTCTGACGTGCTCTAGCACCCTTTGGCTACCTTCTCCGTCGATTTTGAGCATTTGAATCAATTTTACGAGTATATGGGCCGTTGCAGTAAAGATCAAACGTGTCATTAAATTGGACAACGTGCTGACAATTAAAAAAATGGTTTTCAAGAGGAAAACGATCATTTCTGGAAGAGGGAAATCAAGAATCTTGGAGAGGAAGATGAAGGTTGTGATTTTTTTAGCAATATTTCTTCTGAACTTTGGCAATAAAGATGGAAGTTGTATACAGGTTATTGTATAGTTTCAACGTTGAATATCAGTTATTTAATCTGCTTTCTTGTAGTATAATAAAGGGTAATTGTTTCCCACAAATCATAACCATTCAAAGTCATCCAGAAAACATATTCAAAAGGGAGATTCTGAGTTCAGTATAATACAAGAAATCTGAATTTGAGGAGTAAAGAAGGACTTGCAATTGACGAGAGTCTGTTATATTAATCAAGTGGCAATATATTAATATTTGTCTCTCTTTCATGCGGAGGAGCTTGAAAACTTCCATTCAACTTTGTTTGACTAACTCATGAATTTATTACTACTCTAGGTTCTGTTCCATTTCATTATTTGTGTATGAACCATGGAAACTAATCATAGAAATTTATACAACAAAGAAACCTCAAGACGTAATACGAAAAAACTATCTTACCATTACCATAATCTGTGAAACTGGAATATATACATTATTTTGTCATTAAGAAATCAGAGCATGTTCTGTACACTTATGCATTTAACCTGTGCAAATATGCATGAGCTTGAAAAAAGAAAACTTATATGCACAACTATACGAGCACAGATCTAATTGTAGTCTGGGCATACTCAGTTTTCCTCGAGCCTGTACACATCATTCACGCAAATTTCTGCTTCTTGGAGGAAAGAACCAAAAGCAACAGCTTCGAGCACAAATCTCTTCAGACTTGCGAAGGAAGTAGAAATTATCTCATCAGATTCGAGCAAACAGGTCTTTTTCTCTCCAAAGAGGGCACTCGTGTATCTCGCAATCAGATTCAAAGCCTCATTGGATTGAGGTTTTGCGCACATCTGAATCGTTTCTTGGTCAAATCCCATCAAATAATGCTTCAAATCTTTCGGTCTTTTCACCGGTCCATACGATGCATGACCCACAGAAGCAGACCTTGGCTTGCTGCTGTGGCCAAAGGCAACGAGCTTCGATTCTAAAGAAAATGTCTCAGGAACAGGTAGGTGGGTACAATCACCAATACTAAAGTTGCCAAGGAAAAGACCCGATTCCAAACTGTGCCTTAAAGAGGCTGACTTCAAAAAGTATCCGTACAGAATGGAAGCAGCATACAATTTGCAGAGACGAAGCCTTGGAATCTCAGTAACGGCCCAACTATCTGTGACATTCGAGTTTGCTCTCCATCCAACAACATCGTTCAAATGTTCCCTCACCATCTCCAGAGCCTCAATGCTATGAATAGACTCCAGTTCCCAGTCCCTCGAAGGCCTAATCTCCAGCCGACCATTATAGACACATTGTGAAATCCGGGGTACTAAATGAACTCCAATATCAGAAAACTTGTGGTATATAAGCATACACATAACATCTTCAACCGCAGCTTGGCACTCATCCCTTTTCAGTTCAGCAATCCTCCTGCCATAATTACTTTTAAGTTAGTCCAAAAGTGCACAAAGTAAATGACTTCACGTAAATCAACAACATTACCAAGATTTCTCAGGTTTCAGCATTCGTATTCCCACAATCACGCATGGATACCAAATTACAGAGGCAATCAATATATCACGAGATCATATGAGACCACACCATGTCCGGCGGCAGTACTAGTACACCCTCCTCCAGCCGTTACAGGAACTTGATGCACTAGTACACCCTCTCCGGCCCATGCCATTCTCAAAGACTTCTGCGTTTATGCAAAAACGTGGGATGCAGTTCATAAAATGAATACAAGCATATTGCCAAGATACAACACTAAGAATTAAAATATACAAAGTGAGAGACAATTAGCATCAAGAAAATTTAGTTTCACTTCACAAAGTTACTCTTCGAGTCTCACAAATAAATCTTAGACTGCATCTAGTCGGAAAACTATCTTTCTAACATCATTTTACTATCCTGGGAAAACAATTATCACCAGAAAATCAATAAAGACTTACAATATCTATAAAAACATGACAATAGAAATCAACAGAAAAAAAAATTGCTTGGATTAGTGAATAGATCGAAATCTTCAATAAGCATATAGGCACCAGCCAACCTGTGAAGACAAGCTTCATCAGAGCCGAGGCTGAGCCGCCTACGCGCTTCTGCTTCATTCCTTTCAGCAGACAGTATTTCCAACTGCTCCCGAGCCGCGAACTGAAAACCACCTCGATCATCAAGCAATACTCCGCTCAAGAACCTCCCAGCCGGCGTCCTAGGTTCTAACGGCGCGTGCAAGCCGCCAAACGCACACTTGCTAGCACTACTACCACTAGTACAGCCCAAGACAATCAACGGCCTCCTCTCAACACGTAACCCAAAATCGATCGGACGGCGGTGGGTCCAGGAGGGCAATGTTGCGAAAGAAAGCCTGGGTCTTCCGTAGAAAAGGCAGCAGTCCATTCAACACGATTTTTGAGTAAAATCTGCAACACTGATTGATTCAACTGTAAAGGGTTTTTTTTGTGGGTTCAACAAATTTCACAGAGATTTGCTGATAAGAAAAACAACAAGCGCACGCTTCTAGTCCAACCCTGTGCTATATATACAGAGATATCTGATCATGGTATTTGATATATAGAAGGAGAGGGAGTGAGATACAGGGGAAATATATTGGATAAGGTGGGAGTCTTAAATTGGACGAAGATAATGATGATCCAAAGGTCGATTAGAAAACAATTGTGGTGGAGACATCATAGGCAGCTTATCAAAACATCTCCACTGCCTTTATGTCTTTTGTTCTTTTTCTCAAAATAATTAATAATCTTTCTTTATTTATTAAAAACAAAATTATATACCATTTCATAGTTCAAAACCCTAAGTATCAAAGATCAAGTTTTTTACCAAAATGCCCTTTATTTAAAAAATAAATTGTTGATCAAAAAGCTTAAGTAGTATGTTTTTGGGAAATACCTGTATGGACTGGTTTGAGTCTCATTTCTACATCAAATTAAATATTTTTTAAATAAAAAACACATAAACTAACATACCAAAAATTTTATATTAATCATATTGAGTTGGTCCATAAATAGAGTCTTACACCAAATCTATACAAGCATTTTCCTATGTTTTTGGTTTGTGAGCTGGGGTTCATAATATATTTATGAGCGCCATATATAAATTAAATTACATGTTTAAAAAAAATACCATAAGAAAAAATATAAATACTATAAAAATTATAGAGTGTGTTTTAAAATGTTAATAAGTTGGTGAATCAACTCATAAACTTTGATGATTACATTGAAATTATTAACTTATTTGAAAACGTTAGCTCAAATAGGCTTGAACTGAACCAACTAGACTTAAATCCTCCTTCAAAATATAATATTTCGAATAGGTATTCCTCACATTAGGGCTCAGGTGTAGTGCCATGGGGTGTATCCAATGACGAGAGTAGACAATTTGAAAGGGGGTAAAAATGTTTAAAATAATGACAGAAAAATTTAAGGAGCAAAAATGTAATTTTTGATAGGCAGATTGTAATTTTTCAAAGGCTAAAAAATGTAATATTGTTTTAAAAAAATTCAGAAAAAAAAATATTTTGTGGCAAGGGGGATATGTCCGACATTGAGTGTATCAACCACTGAAATCACATATTCCAAATAAAATATATTATTTCAATGATTGTGATGTCTTAAGATAGCGCCATCAAAGATATCATCAAATAAACTACGTTGGGATTATTTGAGTTAGCCTGATTCGTAGCTGAGAAAGGTCTTCATCTTTATCCAAGAAGCTGTATTTATTCTCTTTGTGATATTATCTGTATATATTTTTTTCTTAAAACTATTACAATTATCGTGGAAAGATTGGAAAGATGGATGATGCTCGAACCCAAACATATCCTAAATATATCTTTTTGTCGCTTTTATTGACACCATGCATCATACAACACATTATATCATAAATTTTATAATATACTATATATATATATATATTATATTATTGGCACTAAATAAATAACAAGTGTTCCATCTTACCATATTTTAGTATATTAATGAGCTTTACAATCAAGTTGTACGAGGCTTTTAACTGTTCACATTTCCAGATTTCAACCACAGTTTTAGCTCGATTTTGAATCAGTCCGCCTGTAATCCAGAATGGTCGTTAGCTTTGATATTATTATTTTTTAAATAAAAAACAATATTACATGTGATAAAAATAAGAAAAAATTATAAAGTATTTTTCAACTTTTATCGATATTTGGTTCGAGCATCATCCATCTTTCCAATCTTTCCACGATAATTGTAATAGTTTTAAGAAAAAAATTATGCTCAATTATTGAGCGACAAAGATAAAATAATATTAAAAGGTTATGACGCTTTGTTGGCAGCTTGTCCAAAATTCAAATGTTCGGGCCAATTCAAACCCAGATAACTTTTACTTTTAATATACATATTTATTATTTTATTAAAAATGATAATCGATGGTAATGAGTTGAAATTAATCATTTTTAAATCCCCACAACAATTTAAATATCATATTTTTTTCATTATTTTGGTAGAAATTATTTTGTTTGCCAAGACCTAGTTATGTTATAAGTTGATATGCAAAATGATTTAAATAAATGGTAAATCAATTATTTTGGATTCCAAAAATAAATAAAAATAGATTGCCAAGACCTAGTTATGTTATAAGTTGATATGCAAAAATGATTTAACTAAATGGTAAATCAATTATTTTGGATTCCAAAAATAAATAAAAATAGATATCGATTATATATATATATATATATATATATATATATATATATATATATATATATATATATATATATATATATATATATATATATATAGGCTTAAGAAAAGCAAAGAAAATTGGACATAGGCATAGTTGGATTGATCGAACTGCGATGAATTTAGTGCAATTTTACTAATTTTTTTTACCACTTGTTAGGATCGGTCCGGAGTGTTTAGAGGGGGGGTGAATGACACTCCTATTAAAAATTAATCCCTTGTGATTTCGTTCGGATTAGTGAGACGAAATCTGTTTATTAATCAACTCTTTTGCAGAACAGACCACTGAATATTTTAGTGCGAAACGGTCTGTTCTCAAATTAGTAAGAACGGTGTGTTCATATTTTATTTATGTTTGTGTACGCAAAATTTTTGGTTGTCAAAAGCATTCCTTAACTTAAAATTTTTAATATTATCGAGATTTAGCTATATAAATGATGGGTGAAATGAAAACCAATTGTAATTGTCATTAAAACTCGAAGATCGATAGCCATGACTACCTTGACCTAATGACACAAACCTCTCACAATTTGAGAGAAGGTCATATGTTCTAAACCCATTATTTTTTAAAAAAAAATCTCATTTCCAAAAAAAAAAAAAACCGGTAATCAATAAGTGACAAGCTTTTGGTAAAGTAGTGCACTTAGTAGATTGAACTTCACCCGTGTGAGAGCAAGTGAAGTTTTATACCATACAAATGTTCGTAAGAGCACAATAGATGTTAGCTTGATATTGCTTTATATGACATCATCATTATCAATATGAAATATTTTACATTTCACACCGTAGCTCTACCAAAATGTACAGTTTTTGGAGCAGAGATAAAGAATTTAGGTTGAGGGGATAAAAATTTGAAAATATCATAGGGAGTAAAATATAATTTTAAGGAGCAATATACATTCGAGGGGCAAAATCAATTTCAATGGGAACTGGATGTAACATCCTATACGAAGGCCAGAGACGCTTCATGTAACATAAACAAATTAATCAAAGATGTGCACGCTTAATCAATAATTGTACCACAAGAATCCATCCATAATAAACAACGGTTAAATGTGGGATGCCGCATGAAAATTAACGTGGTCCTCCCAAAACAAAATAAAATTCAATATATGTATTTTTAAAGAAAATTATAAATTATTTTTACCACAAAAAATAAAAAAGAATAAAAGGTTTAGAGAGCATTCCGTTGGGCCATTTAGTGGGCGAAACCCATGAAAAGTACCAATCTGGGCATAGAAGAGATCAAATATGAGCCCAATAAGGAGAGGATCTGCCTGTCCTGTCAAAGGTTGACACTGGGAAATTTGCAGGTTTTGTAACCTACAATAAATTAGAGGGTAAAATTAAATCAACTCGATGTATATAACGGAATTTTTCTAGTAAGCATTATGAGTAGATTACATCACAATAACAGATTCCATTCTCCCTAAGGAATAAAAAAAGTCTATACTTTTATAATTTCAAGCGGAAATAAAAGTCATACAAGGACATATAGGAACACAACTTCAAACGTCCATAAATCCTGCCATTATTTGGTCTTATTGTTTGCCTACATTAATGAATGCAGTCAAAAAAAGAGTAAATATTGGCATAACGGTTAGAGTTGATGACATGTGACTTTAGAGGTCATGAGTTCGAAATCTTCCATTATAAAGAAAGAATGCGTACATTAGGCTCAAACTGACCCCTTCCCAAACCCCGTGTATAGCGAGAGATTCATGCAACGGGATTTGCCCTTCTGAACGAATGCAGCCAAAATTTCAATAACTCTACTCATACTATACTAATTTTCCACGCCTTTGACTAAATTGAATTCAGGATTTTTATAAATACTAACGACCGACGCACACGCGTTGCGTGTGTAATAAAATTTTAAATTTTATATATTGTATATGTACTAAATTTTTATATTTGAAATATCTGATTTTATTATGATATTTTATAGGGAATATAAAAAACTGCCGCATATATTTTCGGAAGGAAAAAAGACTGGTGAAAAATTGGGAACTAAGTTGAGAAGTTAATATGTGATCTTCCGATATTATCTATTATCTCACGGTCTCATGGCTATTACTAAAGCAAATATATGGTATTTTTGAAATTTTACAATGGTTATACCAAAGTGGTTACTCTAAGATGCTCACATATAATATAGTATAGATAATATAGACGATGGCCAGAGCTCTAACGAAATTTAAATAAAATTTAGCAAATAAAGCAGGCAAATTATAAAATGATGGTGGTTTTTGGAATGAATGAGGCAATATACTTACTTGGATCTTTGGAGGTAAGCACTGCTAATCCGTTGAAAGAACAAGTAGCTCCAGCCGATCTCAGTTGAGTCCAATAGGATGTAAATGCGTAACTGGCATGATTAAACAATGCATTGGGTTTGTAGCATCTCCCACCTGGTTGGATCGGGTCGCATGTCCGATTACCCTGACTGCAAGCATATGCCACCGCCTCTGCCACCGCCGTCTTGTTCGCCCCCTCCGCCACCACACACCACAATCTCCCATTGCTCTCGGGCTTGGACAGAACGGGGTATTCCGACACCGGGGTCTTGCCCGACAGATCAATGGGATAAACGTGCGACCCGTTTGGATACAAAAGCCCGAAATTCCGCTCCGTACCCGGACCCGGCTTCTGGTTCTCGTTATACAGCGCGAAAATCATGGTTGGGATCACAGCACCAGGTCGAGCAGGTGTCCCGATTGGTGGTTTTGCCATGAATTTCTTGACCACATTGCGGTTATAAGTGGCGGCGTTGTGGATATTAGCTCCAAGCTGATCCGAGTCTCCTCCACTGGGCCAACCAGTTTCCGCGAGGAACAGCCGAATATTCGGGTACCCGAGTCGCTTCATAGCGAATATAGTCGCATCCAACATTTGGTCCAACAAATTGGTGTAGAGCAAACCCGTAACCGGATCCGTGTATGTTAGATTCGTGGACTCGAGCAAGGCGTATTCGAGGTTAATCTGGAGTGGTTGGGCCACCCACGAGAA
Organism: Haberlea rhodopensis; assembly: GCA_907163345.1. Lineage (NCBI taxonomy): Eukaryota > Viridiplantae > Streptophyta > Magnoliopsida > Lamiales > Gesneriaceae > Haberlea > Haberlea rhodopensis. The sequence goes on along the minus strand of CAJQUN010000057.1, from coordinate 1,885,908 downwards.
ATAAGTGTATACGTCGATGAAGAAGAAAGATTTGGTCCTATCCAAGAAATGGAGCAGAGGTTTAATCACTTTTTCTCTAACGTTAGACCTAAAAGTGCCATTAGAAGGCGGGTATGAAGATTCAAGAACATCCATAGCTAATGGAGTTCCAACCTTGATTTTATTCAGCCCAAACTTTTTCACAGAGTATCTGATTTTGCGCATGGCAGGGACGAGTCTAAACCAGGTTGTGTTTGGTTGGTTGCTTAAGATTTCGTTTCCGACAAGAAGGTAGCGGATCTTGGATTTGGGGTAAAAGGGAACAACATTCGATTGGACCCAATCATCTGCGATAGTTTGGTTAGTGGAAATTTCGGGAATGATCTCATTTGGAACCATGATTGAGATTTGAATGTCGGTGTCCTGAATGGATCTGAGAACTTTTGGGTTAGCTCCGTAGATTTTGATGCGTTTGGCGTGGAGTTTCTGAATGAGTTTTATGGATTCTGAAGGGGTGGGGAGATTATTGCCCAGGTCCCCATAGCATACCCCCATTTTCGGCTGCATTACACCACCTGAAAGCAATCAACCAAACAAAACAAAACAAAAACAATCAATCATACACATATACACGACACGCAGTGAGTTCGGGGACTGTGCACAGTTTCAAGAAACTTACTGGAAAAAGAAGCGGAGAAACAGAGAACGCAGAAGAAAATGGAAATAGCAAATAAACCCATGGCTTAGATTCGTTGTTTCAACGTTCAAATGTGATTTAAGTTGAACGGGAAAGATTGAAGATAAAAAAACCCAGAATTGATGAACATTAACTTGTACGAATCGGAGAATGATAGACAGGAGACCGTGTATGGAACGCTGAGCTTTGAAGGAGACCTGGAGCTTTGATAGATATGTATATTTATTTCTACAATGGTACGTGGGGCTTGGTTTGCTTCGAGCATAATAGCCTGCTTCATTTTTTTATTTATTCTCACTTTATATTTTAAAATATATAGAAAATTAATATATACTAACGATACTATGAAAAAAAGATGGCTTTTTATATGTTCACAAAATATACAACATATGTGTTATATAGGTCATCAAAGATATCACCCGTAAAGACGACAATCACACAAACAAAAAAGAATTGTCTGTTGACACAGGTATTTTGGAGAAAATTTTTATATAGATCGGATATGAACGTGACGTAACATAGACTAGCGAGTGGAGAGCTAGCCAGCAAAGGGTTCCGATTCCGGGGACCCAATAACCTGAAATATTTGCAATTTTTAGCTGCCAACTCCAAATAGCCGTTGGAGATTGATTAACTGGCTTCGGGAAAATCGTTATCCTACGGACTTTTTCCTGACATGTACAAATTTATCTTAAATGAATCCTTCAAGAAATTGTTTAAATTTTTTTTTAACATTTCTCGTGTTAAATGCACTGAGTACAATATTATATTCTTTTCCCCATCTCGTCTCATCCGGCGCAATAAACTATTTGATGTTGTGGATCTAGAACCTCATGTAATATGAAAATCAGGCTAACTTTTGGAGTTTTTTTTTATGTTATCCAAGAACAATGTTGCGAGGGTGCATCAATCCTCAAACTTAAGGTTTGAAGTTTGATCTGTTCTTAGTGGTTACATCAAACTAATCGAAATGAAAATAGATACCCAAAAATGGTTTTAATGCATACTTAATTAAAAAGAGATATTTTATTGCATTCAGATATCTCTATTGTTCTTCAAAAAAAAAAAAAAATGGAAATCTCTATTGTTTCTAGATATTTGTAGTTTTTAATCCTAGCTTTATTTCTTAAATTAAAATCTTATTTTTGGTCCCTACTTTTAAAACTTGGAATATAGAGTCTATATTTAGAACTTTTTATCTTCTTATAGGAATGCATGTGCAATTAATTAAGAAATTTCATACAAAGATTCCCACAAGAAAATAATAGCCTCGATTATAATTTTTTTTTTGGACTTAGGATCCTGATATTACTAAGAAACGTCTTTATCAGAATATTCTTCTCAGTTTTACTGTTATTAACGGGTATTCTCAATCGACGGAGCGAGCATGACCCCTATTCACGAAGTGAAGGGAGGAGCAAGCGGGGGACGAGAGAGTTGTTTAGGAATGTCATTTACGATTGCAACTGGTCGTGCCTCATGGCACGGCAGCACCCGTACCGATTTCACTTATACACGAAGGAAATGGACATCCAAGTTAATCGATTATCGAGAAGGTCCTTTAATGAGCCCTGTCCCTTCCCACCAAATGATCTTTTTACTGCCATAATTTCTATCTTTTCAGAACCATACATTGCCTTTAAGTCCCTCGACTTTTATCCACTTTTCACTTTCTTTGAAAATTCCCTACTTTTAACAACACTTTGAATATTGGTAAAATGATATATTGAAGCACGGATTGTTATTATTTAAAAATACACATTAATTGGATTTTCCCACTTTTTTTATCAAATAATTTTTTTTTACTCGGATAATATGGGAAAGTATTATTTATTCCATTTTACCTTTTAAATTTATTAATTGACTGAATTACCCTAATACATTACCTTCCTTACAAAATTTTACTTCATGTTAAAAAACTTAAAATAAAATTATTTTGCATGTTGACAACCAAAATCATCATATTCTAAAAATTACTCATATTTTTATAATATACGAATTAATACGCATAAAAATAGATTTTATTACTTTTATATTATTTAAAACAAAATATTTTATATATTCTTTGATGTTATCATCATGATCTTCTCTGAAATAAAGATATTATTTTTTTAAAAAAAAAAACTATGAACAATTTTAACAAACTAATTAAAAAGGGTAGTGTTAATGTCAAAGCATGAAATGTTGTTTCCAAAGCAAATTTTTTAAAATTCCATGAATACCCTTAAAGCAATTTGCTAAGCTTGTTTACTTCAACGCGATTCAACGCGATCCGTTTAAAATTGGTATCAGAGTCTAGGTTTATTTTGGAAATACTATAACAATATCTTGAATATTAATTTGTAACCTATATGGAGGAGACGATTCAAGAAATTATGGACCGAACGAATATTCGAAGTGTCATTCATACAGGTAATACTTCCAAAAATTGAAAGCATTGAATCAGAATCATATGGCAGAAGCTCAACTCTTCAACCCTAAGTGAAAACTATTACGAGGAACATGATTATGCACATCTGACATAAACCATTACAAGAAACTCGAAAGGATGCTAAGTGGTTCCATCAAGTGAACCTCAGACTATAGTTCGAGTTAGCCGAACTTCAGGAAGACGATCATCCTGAACATGAAGATGTGGTTCCAGCCACTAATGATCCAACCGGGTTTGGACCAGATGATTAGGATGGGAGAACCAACCTTTCGAGAAATCGGATCAGATTCTTCTAAGATATCTCAAGATCTTAGAGAAATCCGAAAGACAGTGCAGCGTTATGGCTACCTACAATACCATGTCCCTGCACAGATCCATCAAATTCAGAGTCAGATGGAGATTATGATTAAATATCAGGAGGAAATTCTTAGAAATCTTCGAGATGTTCAAACCCGAGTTAAGGAGTTGGAGTCAAGACCAAGTCCAAGTCCGACAGAAAGAAGGAACGGAGGATGTTTACCACCGTCCTATGGAACAGAACCCCTTTTACACCAAAAGGGGAAAGCAGAGGAGGTCCGGAGACCTTTGATGGAGACTGAAAAAATGATTGCAGTCCTACGAGGAGAGCCCATACTTCCCACAAAGTAATGTAAATTATCAACCTGGAAGATCTGTGTGATCTTGCTGATTCATTTGCGGGATTAAATCTCGTAGAATTCACGACGGGAGAGCTTGTAATAATACCTCTACCACAAGAGAGTTTCGGGCCACACAATCCACCCGAAGGTGATCAGAGTATGCCGCATAGGGAAGATTTCACCTTGTTGCGCCTTAAAACGCTACAACTCTCATTCCTCTATTTTAAATAAAATTATCGTTTTTGTTTTGATGATTACAAAACCTATACATTTTGTACTAATGGTTTTTATTGAGTATGCAGCATAAATTATGATCAAATTTGAAGATTGTAATAGTATTGAAATGCCAAAGAAAATTTGTCTTTTGGAAGACACGGATCGCCCCCGGCGATGAGTGCCATCGCCCCAGGCGATGGGTGCCAGGCGAGGATCGCCACGCTCATCGACAGAGGCGATGGCTAGGCGAGCATGCGGGGAAGATCGCCCCAGGCGATGGTGACCAACGCTTGAGGCGATGGCAGCCACAGGGACTTCGCCCCCGCACATCGACTGAAGCGATGCCGAGGCATGGCGCGGGCATGCGCGCAGGAAGATCGCCCGAGGCGATGGACTGAACGCCCGAGGCGATGGGCTGGAACGCCTGAGGCGATGTGGACTTCGCCCGAGGCGATGCATGATTTCAGGCTGCTGGAGCTACGGCATTGGGATTTGACTTGGATCGCCTGAGGCGATCCAGCGATCGCCTGAGGCGATCCGTGATTTTTGCTGACCGTTGGGGCGCGGCGATGGTGATCGCCCGAGGCGATGTCCGAGGCGATCTTGGAGTGATTTCAGCCTTATGAGTAGCAACGGCTAGTAGGAGCCTTGGAGGCCTTCAACACTATAAATATGGATGCTTTGGAGCATTTTGAAGCTAAGAAACAAGTCTACAAACTATACCAAAGCTTTGATTATTAAATTCTTGAATAGCATTACAAACTCCATACATTGTTGTTGTATTGGAGCTAGTAATTGTTTTCATTTGTTAAGTCTTGTTGTCTTCGTGTGAGTACACCGTGAAGGTGTTTTTGGTTTGATTTCTTGTAAAGGTCCTCCAACACCAAAGCAAGTTGGAATATTGTAAAGTCGCCATCAAGTGAAGGTGGTGCAAGTGTGTGGCTATCCTTGGAGCCCTTAAGGCCAAGAAGACTCGTGAAGAGTGTTGGTAGCTCGGGAAGAGCTTTTTGTACTCGGGAAGAGTAGTGTGCTCGGGAAGAGCTTTGTAAACTCGGGAAGAGTTGTTGTGTGGCTAACTTGGAGCCCTCAAGGCCAAGACCAATTGTTCTAGTGGAACCTCGGTTGGAGGTTATCTAACCGGGAAGAGGAGACGTAGGCGATTCATCGCCGAACTTCTATAACAAATTGTCTCTTTTATTGCTTTAATTCCTTTACGCATTTATTTATTTTGTTCTTTTATTTATCGATTGACTCAAGGCTTCCGCAAAGCGCAAAACTCTTTTATTTTTCAAACTCATTTTAAAACGCTAAAGTAGCCAAGGAATCTCATTCACCCCCCCTCTTCGATTCCAACACACCTCAACAACTTTGGACCCCCAGTTGGAACAAGAAACCGTTCTCGCAGGCCAGATATACATCAAACACCTTACGGGAAATCGTAGTGAGATCCAATTCATCCATATGGAGTTATACTTAATATGGATATCTTGGATTTCAAAAACAGAGAAATTCTTATTGATGAATGAGCTTCAGCAATGAGAATAACAGCATGAACGCTAGATCTAAGTAAAGAATGATTCATTTTACTTCTTAAAATGAGTCTGGAAGGATCAGCCAAGATTGCGTGGGATATGGGAGACCCAGGTACCAAGGAAGAAGTTTTAGCAGGAGAGTCCCTGAAAGAAATCCTGGACAAGATGGCAAAATTCTTTAAAATTTGTTTCATTGGAATAAGCTATTTCGAAGGAATGGAGGAAGAGAAGGCTAAAAAATATAGACAAGCTCTAATTAGCCTAGAACTACATGATATCTGTTATGTAGACGCGTACATCAAACTCTTTAAAGAGTATAGATGGAAGGCAAATATAGAAGAAAATGATGCAGCAGAACTGTTCTTTGCCAAGATACCGAGCCAATGGAGAGAAATGCTTATCCAGGATTATACACCTAATACAATAGAGATGGTGGCCAGGAGAATGTCTTTTCTTAAGGTAAAGCTCGCATAGTGGTGCTACCAAGCAAAACTCCAAAAGAATTATAAGATGCTTAGAGAAATCAACAAACAGCTCCTCTTTGTTGTACGGGGAATGATATCCCTACAATCATTGGAAACTACCCCCAAAGGCGAAAGATGAAAAAACACAGAAGTCATCCATATGCCCGAGGAAGTAGTTCAAGAAGAAGCAGTTCTTCTTGGAGACCTAGAAAGTTCTGGTCGAAACAGAAAGCCTGAAGTTACAGATCTGGGCAAAGATCATGATCAACAAGGTGTAGAACCTCGTCAATAGGTTCTAATCAAGCAAGTTCTAGCAGAGTACCAAAGAGAAGAACTTTCAGACGCACACATACTCGTGCAATGAGAGTTTCAAAAATTGTAACTGCTGGATATGCGGAGCAAGAGGACATATTTCTACAGATTGAACTCATAAAAAAAAATTAGCTCATAATAATCTGACGATTTAAGTGTCAATTAAGCACACGACATGTAGATTAAACAAGTAAAACATTCAAGCCACTCACACAAACTTAAATCAAAACATTATCCGCAATGTTTAAAAGAATCAAAAGGAAAAAAGTAAACTCCCCTGATCAAGACAATTGCATGAGGGTTGAGGAAGATTGGCTTTTGAAAGCTCCACTGCTGTAGGGATTCATCGCTCCAACTGAGTACCTAGCAAGAGAAGAATGTAAATGGTAAAATGGTCGACTCGAGAGATAAAATGTAAAAACTAAAAATAAAATAAAACTAAATAGCAAAAGGATATGCTTGGGTTGCCTCCCAAGAAGCGCTGATTTATAGTACCATCAAAGAGCGGCTGCCGCCCATAGTAAGTATCATATGATATCACGAACGCGTCTTCATTCAGTATGCCCTCAAGATTGACATGATAGTAGCAGTGTAGGCTCGTCGCTCCAACAACATTCTTTGATTGGTAGGAATGGGAAAAGGTTTCTATGCTTGCCTTGATATCATGGAGGATGTAGTATGGTGAAGTTGGCATCGACGAGAAGAAAGGATCCACATATGGCATAGAATACGTCACCATCGATGGGTGCTCATCATCATGTTCGAAAATCTCCTCCTCCAACATCACACTTGGCTCGTCTTACCATATGATCTTCTCAGTTGACTTTTTACAGTAGGCTCAATCACTTCAAGTGACTCAACTTCCCTTGACTTTTCCACACGAGTATGATCACTCCCAAACTTGATTAGTTGAGTGATCATCATAATGTAACCATGCCTGCTTTTTAGATCTTGTCTCCTCCTATTGGCAACTCATTGAAATGGTTTCCACGAGGATTGCTAATAGCTGCTCTAGGTGACGTATATAAATGGTCTGGTTTTCCAAACGTTGCTCAGTTGATGCCATGAATCTAAGTAATATATCATGTAAGGACCCTAATCCTTAAGTGCGGAATCAAGGCATAATAGAGCTAATATAAATGATCAGAGTGAGAAATAACGTGTTGAGTCTATGAGCTTAAGCATTACATGCCAAAATAAGGACTACCAAAAATTGATTAATTACATTCCAATCAATGAATGTTCAATTATAGTTTTATACTACTCCTAGAGTAGATACTATCCAATTAATCCTGTCCTTCAGTCTCAAAAGCATCCTCAAAAGCTCACCATCTCAACCCGTCTAGCCCTTCTATCATGTCAAACGTGTACCTACAAGGACAACCCCCAAACATGAGCAATAATAATCATTCATATTCAACACAATATGAAGATAAAGCGTAAATGCATAATCATAATAAAACACTTCCTGTTTCCCCATGCATTTCAAACGCTTCCCGTTTGGTTGTCCCTGTACCATAACTCATGAGTATAATCAATAGATTATTTTAAATGGTCTAAACATGTCATGAACATATACCATTTCATCAATACCAAATACTGATCACCATTCCCTAGTCTGTCCATCACAATGTATTTTAATGCCCCTCGCTTATTTACATATAGACGGCATAGGATAACCTCGCTTCAATGGACTGCGGGACTCCCACCCCTCGCCTCTCATTGAGCGGCAAATACCCTTTCCTCGTCCTATATGATAACCACGCTCAAATGTGACATGCGGCGCTCCCACCCCTCGCTTCACATCTAGCGGAACCAAACCAAATAGCGGCAAGCATTAAAATCATCAAGGGATGACCACGACTCATGGGATATGCACCAATAATCATATGCATCTATAAACATCATGCATAACATGTATTTGCATCCACTATGCAATACCACATATATACTTGCATCCACAATGCATAAACAATAAGTATATAAGATACATGTACCGTTGGGGTGCCCGTACGTCCACTACGTACCTTTCCAAAATGTAGGGTATGGTAGGACTTCAATGCCTTGGCTGTGTTGCCACCTGGGTTGGTTCTACACATTCACAAATATCAATATTAGAACCCAATAATAGTCCAATACCAAAAATCCTACAAAAAATCCAAAAAACCAAATTTTGGCTTTCGCGATCGATCGCCCCTCACGGCGATCGATCGCCAATCCTCACTGTCCGAGAATCAAAAATTTGCACCCTTCGGCGATCGATCGCCACCCCTGGCGCGATCGATCGCCAGACCCGCCGATCGATCGCCCAAGAGTGGCGATCGATCGCCAATTGCTTGAAAAGCCCACTGCCTGGGCGCGGTCGATCGCCTGGAATGGGGCGATCGATCGCCAACCTCTGTTACCCGAAAAACTCCATTTTTGCACCTCAAAACCATTCCAATCCATTCCAACACTTAATCCAACCAACCAACAACATAAATATTACCATAAACCACCAAAACATACTTCAAAACAAGTATTAATCTAACCATTAACCAAACCCACAACAACCCAACACAAACCCATTTTAAAACCATTCAAAACCAACCCAAACTTAAACAAAACACAACAAAATCAACCATGAGGTATCCATACCTCTTGGGGACCTCAAATCACCCAATATACTCCACAAAATAAGATTTTGCAAGGGCTTCTCTTCACCCCAAGGCTGGAACTCGAAAATGAGGGGAAGGGTTTGTGTGGGAAATGATTTGGTAAAGTGAAAGTGATTTGGATGAGGTGGGGTTGGGTATAAAAGTGTTGGGTTTAATAAAATGCATACCAAAATAATTCTATGGTGTATAAAACACCCCAACATGATATTTTTCAAAGCATTTACTCATAATGCACCAAATATCAATTAAACACATGATTTCCAATTAATTGCTACCAAAGGCAAATAAATCATGCTTCCAATAATATTTACCCAACATGCACCCTGAAACGCAACCCCGGGTCACCCTATCCACATGACCATGCATTTCCATAAGGTAAATAAATAAATCCAATGCATAATTAATTACCACATAATTAATCATATAAGCACAATTATTGCCCAAATGCAATTAACCATTTCGGGGATGTCACAATACTCCCCTACTTATAAGATTTCGTCCTCGAAATCACATGCACTTACCCCAAAAGAAACTAAACATGAACACATACCGGAGAATAGTTCCGGGTAGTGCTGCACCATATGCCGCTCCGTCTCCCACGTAGCCTCCTCGACACCCCTGCGATCCCACTGAACCTTGATCATAGGTATCACCTTGTTCCGAAGTCTACGGTCTGCTCGATCCAGAATTCTGACAGGCCGTTCCACATAAGATACATCGGACTCTAACTGAACTTCGGAAGGCTGTAACACATGCGACGGATCCGGCTCATACTTCCGCAGCATAGACACATGAAACACATCATGTATACCCGATAAAGAAGGCGGCAAAGCCAGTCGGTAAGCTAAGGTGCCAATGCGCTGCAAAATCTCGTACGGTCCAACATACCTCGGAGACAGTTTCCCGCGCATCCCAAATCGCACAACGCCTCTGAAAGGCGAGATCTTCAAAAAGACCTTATCTCCCAACTGAAATTCCAACGGTCTCCGCCGTTTATTTGCATAAGCTGCCTGTCTGTCCTGGGCCGCTTTCATTTTCTGCCTTATTGTCTTTATCTTTCCTTCCATCTCTCGAATCAACTCCGGTCCTCCGACCGATCTGCGGTCCAAATCATCCCAACACAAGGGTGATCTACACCGTCTGCCATAAAGAGCTTCAAACGGAGCCATCTGAATACTCGCCTGGTAGCTATTGTTATACGAAAACTCTACCAAAGGCACTGAATCCTGCCAAGAGGCATCGAACTCCAAAACACAAGCTCTTAACATGTCCTCGAGCGTCTGAATAGTGCGCTCGGTCTGGCCATCCGTCTGAGGATGATAAGCAGTACTCAATCTGACTTCAGTTCCCAAGGCTGACTGAAGGCCTTCCCAAAAATGAGATGTGAATCGCGGATCTCGATCTGACACTATCGAAACGGGGATCCCATGCAATCTCACCACATCTCTAATATAAAACTGCGCCATCCTCAAAAATGTGAAAGTCATGCTATAGGGGATAAAATGAGCCACCTTGGTCAATCGATCCACAATCACCCAAATAGCATCGAAGCCTGAAGCACTCCTCGGCAAATGAGTCACGAAGTCCATGGAAATGTGCTCCCACTTCCACTTCGGTATCTCCAAGCTTCTCAGCTCGCCGCCAGGTCTCTGTCTCTCTGCCTTAACCTGCTGGCAGATCAAACACCTCTTCACAAAAGCGACGACATCTGATTTCATCCTTTTCCACCAAAAATGACCACGCAAATCTCTGTACATCTTCTTCCCGCCTGGGTGGATGCTAAGTCTGCTACTGTGAGCTCGCTCCAAGATCCCTTTACGCAACTCCGGCGTACTCGGAACCACCCAACGGTTCCCCAATCTCAAGGATCCGTCATCTGCCACCCTGAACTTCGTTGGCTGACCAAGATGTACTAAAGATAACCACCTCTGAACCTCATCATCTGACCTCTGAGCTCTCCTGATGTTTTCATAGATGTCTGGCTCAGCTAACAGAGTCGATACATACACAGGCGATGCATCAATGTCAAAGTCATAGCCCAGATGGCAATAGGAGGTCATCATAGCAGACAAATGAATGACGTCCTCAGCAGAACTCCTCACTTTCCGGCTCAAAGCGTCTGCTGTCAAATTGGCTTTCCCCGGATGGTACTCTATCTCGCAGTCATAGTCCTTGAGTAGGTCCATCCACCTCCTCTACCTCATGTTCAGCTCTGCCTGAGTGAATAAAAACTTGAGGCTCTTGTGATCCGTGTAGATGGTAAACGAAGTACCATACAAATAATGCCTCCAGATCTTCAGGGCAAAGATGATAGCCGCCAATTCCAAGTCATGAACTGGATATCTGGTCTCATGCGGCTTCAACTGCCTCGATGCATAAGCTACCACATGCTTATCTTGCATCAGAACACACCCAAGGCCCTGAAGCGATGCGTCAGTATACAGAACAAATCTGGAGTTCTCCGTAGGGATCACTAACACTGGCGCCGTCGTCAAGCGGTGCTTCAACTCCTGGAAGCTCTCCTCACAAGCTTCTGACCAAAAGAAAGGCACTCCCTTCTGGGTCAACTGAGTCAGCGGCTTGGCAATCTTCGAAAAGCCCTCGACAAAGCGCCGATAATACCCGGCCAAACCAAGAAAACTCCGAATCTCTGGCACAGAAGTGGGGCAGCCCACTCCATCACAGCCTCAATCTTCTTGGGATCTACAGATATCCCGCTGCTCGATATGACATGCCCCAGAAACACTACACTGCTCAGCCAAAATTCACACTTACTGAGCTTAGCATATAACTGATGTTCTCTGAGAATCTGAAGCACTGTCCTCAAGTGTTTCACATGCTCCTCCTCGCTCCGGGAGTAGATAAGAATATCGTCAATAAACACAATGACGAACAGATCAAGATACTGCTGAAACACTCTGTTCATCAGACTCATAAAGACTGCTGGAGCATTCGTCACGCCGAACGGCATCACTAAGAACTCATAATGTCCATATCGGGTCCGGAACGCTGTCTTCTGCACATCTTCCTCTCTGACCCGAATCTGATGATACCCGGATCTCAAATCAATCTTGCTATACACCCTGGTACCTTGCAACTGATCAAACAGATCGTCGATCCTTGGAAGAGGATACTTGTTCTTCACTGTAGCCTTATTCAGTTGCCGGTAATCGATACACAACCGCATCGAACCGTCCTTCTTTTTCACAAAGAGAACTGGTGCGCCCCATGGCGACACGCTCGCGCGTATATACCCCTTATCTAGGAGATCCTGCAACTGTTCTTTCAACTCTCTCAACTCAGCCGGTGCCATCCTATAAGGTGCACGAGAGATAGCGGATGTCCCTGGCAACAGCTCGATCCCAAACTCAACTTCCCTAGCCGGTGGGAATCCTGGGATCTCTTCTGGGAATACATCAGCGAACTCTGCCACTACTGGCACATCCTCAACTCTTAGTTCCTTACTCTTCCCAGACGTGTCCACGGCATAAATAAGATAGCCCGTGTGACCACGTTCCAACAACTGAGTCATCTTGATCGCTGAAATCAACGGAATCTTCTCACGAGAACCGTTGCCATAGAAAGTCCACTGACTGCCCAACTCAGGTCTGAACTTCACTGTCCTCTGTCGGCAATCTACCACTGCCTGATATCTGTTCAGAACATCAATACCCAAGATGCAGTCGAAGTCTGACATACCCAGCACAATCAAGTCTGATCTCAACTCGTTGCCCTCAAAATAAATGAGGCAGTCTGCCATAAGCTGATCCGCAACGACATTTCTTCCAGTGGGTGTCGAGACAAGGAGAGGCGTGGGTAAAGAAGACGTGCGCATATGGTGTCTTTCCACAAAACCCACCGATACAAAAGAACGGGAGGCACCTGTATCGATCAAAATAAAAGCAGGGTACGTAAATAAATAACACGTACCGGCAATCACCTCCTCTGGGGCTGCCTGGGCCTGCTCCCTGGTCAGTGCATATACCTGCCCCTGGGGTGGTCCTACTGTCTGACCTCCCGATGGTCGAGGCCCAAACTGCTGCCTCTGCTGCACTGTCCTATCCTCAAACCTCGGCCTGCTGCCCTGATACTCTGACTGTCCTCCCCGTGTGGGGCAATACCGAGCAATGTGGCCCATCTTGCCACAGACATAACATGCAGGACACTTGTTTGAAGAATGTGGCCCTCCACAATTATTGCACCTCGGCTCTCCCGGCCTATCCCCTTGTGAAGATCCTCTATTGGCCGACCAATTGCCCTTCTTGCCATCCTGCTTCTGACCAAAGTGTTTCTTTCCACCATACCGTGAAGATGAAGAGGCACCACGGGGCTTAAATGGCTCACCTCGAGGCCTCAAACTGTCACTAGTCTGCCTCTGTTGCGGTACCGGTGGTGGCATAGCGTAAGCTCCCACTCCTAGCTCAGCAAGCTCCGCTCTTGTGAGAGCATCATCAAAAGAAGTTGGGTTATTAGTGATAACCCGGTCATAGAGCTCCGGTCGCAATCCCTTCATAAAGTTTCTCATCTTAGCGTGTCCACTGGTGGCAATGTGGGGGACGTACCTCAGCAATGAAGAGTACCGTGTGGCATAGTCTGCCACTGTCATGTTCCCCTGCCTCAGACTTGTAAACTCGTCCTCCTTTGTCTGTCTTGCTGCTGCGGAGAAGTACCGGTTCAAAAACCTAGTCCTGAAGAGTGTCCAGTCAATCACAGCACCCAGTGCTCTCATCTCCATTACTGTGCTCCTCCACCACAACAGAGGTTTCTTGGCTAATTGAAACTCCGCCAGCCTCAGCCAAGCTGTCACAGCACAAGGAGCCGATACAAAGATCTGCTCCAGTCTTTCCAACCACTCTTCAGCCTCTTCTCCGGACTCTGTCCCTTCAAACCGGGGCGGATGATAAGATAGAAATTGCGTCAAGCTAATCTCACCCGGTAGCAATAACTGAACCACTGGTTCCATGCCTACGGCCGGTGGAGGTAGAGGGTTCACTTGACCGACGCTTGCATTCACACTACCAATATCTCCAACTTCCTCATTAGCAGCCATGCTGTAATACAAATGTTAACAACAATTCCAAAGCAGTATATATAATGTGCCGTTAGATAACAGGAATGAGAATACGCATGTTAGTATAACAGAATATACATTAATATGCACCACATGCATAAACATGCTTCAAATGTAAGCACCTAGCCTATCATGCTAAGGCTACCCTTCACTCGTTCCCGGATTCTCTAACCACTGCTCTGATACCACTAATGTAAGGACCCTAATCCTTAAGTGCGGAATCAAGGCATAATAGAGCTAATATAAATGATCAGAGTGAGAAATAACGTGTTGAGTCTATGAGCTTAAGCATTACATGCCAAAATAAGGACTACCAAAAATTGATTAATTACATTCCAATCAATGAATGTTCAATTATAGTTTTATACTACTCCTAGAGTAGATACTATCCAATTAATCCTGTCCTTCAGTCTCAAAAGCATCCTCAAAAGCTCACCATCTCAACCCGTCTAGCCCTTCTATCATGCCAAACGTGTACCTACAAGGACAACCCCCAAACATGAGCAATAATAATCATTCATATTCAACACAATATGAAGATAAAGCGTAAATGCATAATCATAATAAAACACTTCCTGTTTCCCCATGCATTTCAAACGCTTCCCGTTTGGTTGTCCCTGTACCATAACTCATGAGTATAATCAATAGATTATTTTAAATGGTCTAAACATGTCATGAACATATACCATTTCATCAATACCAAATACTGATCACCAATCCCTAGTCTGTCCATCACAATGTATTTTAATGCCCCTCGCTTATTTACATATAGACGGCATAGGATAACCTCGCTTCAATGGACTGCGGGACTCCCACCCCTCGCCTCTCATTGAGCGGCAAATACCCTTTCCTCGTCCTATATGATCACCACGCTCAAATGTGACATGCGGCGCTCCCACCCCTCGCTTCACATCTAGCGGAACCAAACCAAATAGCGGCAAGCATTAAAATCATCAAGGGATGACCACGACTCATGGGATATGCACCAATAATCATATGCATCTATAAACATCATGCATAACATGTATTTGCATCCACTATGCAATACCACATATATACTTGCATCCACAATGCATAAACAATAAGTATATAAGATACATGTACCGTTGGGGTGCCCGTACGTCCACTACGTACCTTTCCAAAATGTAGGGTATGGTAGGACTTCAATGCCTTGGCTGTGTTGCCACCTGGGTTGGTTCTACACATTCACAAATATCAATATTAGAACCCAATAATAGTCCAATACCAAAAATCCTACAAAAAATCCAAAAAACCAAATTTTGGCTTTCGCGATCGATCGCCCCTCACGGCGATCGATCGCCAATCCTCACTGTCCGAGAATCAAAAATTTGCACCCTCCCCTGGCGCGATCGATCGCCAGACCCGCCGATCGATCGCCCAAGAGTGGCGATCGATCGCCAATTGCTTGAAAAGCCCACTGCCTGGGCGCGATCGATCGCCTGGAATGGGGCGATCGATCGCCAACCTCTGTTACCCGAAAAACTCCATTTTTGCACCTCAAAACCATTCCAATCCATTCCAACACTTAATCCAACCAACCAACAACATAAATATTACCATAAACCACCAAAACATACTTCAAAACAAGTATAAATCTAACCATTAACCAAACCCACAACAACCCAACACAAACCCATTTTAAAACCATTCAAAACCAACCCAAACTTAAACAAAACACAACAAAATCAACCATGAGGTATCCATACCTCTTGGGGACCTCAAATCACCTAATATACTCCACAAAATAAGATTTTGCAAGGGCTTCTCTTCACCCCAAGGCTGGAACTCGAAAATGAGGGGAAGGGTTTGTGTGGGAAATGATTTGGTAAAGTGAAAGTGATTTGGATGAGGTGGGGTTGGGTATAAAAGTGTTGGGTTTAATAAAATGCATACCAAAATAATTCTATGGTGTATAAAACACCCCAACATGATATTTTTCAAAGCATTTACTCATAATGCACCAAATATCAATTAAACACATGATTTCCAATTAATTGCTACCAAAGGCAAATAAATCATGCTTCCAATAATATTTACCCCACATGCACCCTGAAACGCAACCCCGGGTCACCCTATCCACATGACCATGCATTTCCATAAGGTAAATAAATAAATCCAATGCATAATTAATTACCACATAATAATCATATAAGCACAATTATTGCCCAAATGCAATTAACCATTTCGGGGATGTCACATATCATCTGATTGAGCCATTACTTCTGTAGAACTATCTCTCTTCTCTTCGTGATGCTCGAATGGTTGGTTTATAAGATGAGGATAGTGAGGCTCTAGTGGGTATTGGTGACTCCAACCTTGTAATGAAGGATCCCAATGCCAGTGGTAATCAAAGTCCGCCATATGATTGAACAGACCCAAAGCCCCTTATCGGATTTGAACCGATGACTTACGCCTTACCATGACGTTACTCTACCACTGCATGGCACTGTTTTCATCTATAACGAACAGAGGCTACCGGTTGCCAAAGCTCCATTCAATATCTATCCTTGTACTCCACATCCAATCCATTCTAGAAACATTGGAAAAGAGTATAGTTTGAAAAATCAATATACCAAAATGTGTTTGCTAAGTTGTTGAATCTCTCCCAAACTGCATAGAACGGCTCGGAACGTTGTTGGGCAAAGCTTGTGAAGGCTTGTTGATGAAGCATATCCAAGTACCTCACAAGAAAAAACAAAATAAAATGCTTAAATTATTCTTTTTTGAATTAAATATATAAAAAGGAAAAAAATGGTTAAATTACAGTCAATGAATCTCGTATGATATTACTAAAGTTAATACTCGGCCACTACGCCAAAATAAACATTGTAAACTTGAATGTAACTAAAACAAAGTTCAGAGATACTAAAGATGTTAGGCGTCGACTCCTCGACTCCTTGCTTCATTGTGTCGTCTCGTCTCTTTGATTCCGACTTGCTCTTCAATGGCTTTTTGGTTGAATGGAAATAGAGGTTGTTTTAGGGTATAAAACTGAGCAAAAGTCCCTTGCAATCGTCCAAGTTCATTCTTATATAGTGGTGGAAGAGTTTACCAAAAATTGGACAAAAAATACCCAACAAGGAAACAAAATATCTATTTTTTCGTGTCTGGCGATCGATCGCGACAAATTGCAGATCGATCGCCAAAACATTTTGGAATTAATAATCAACTCTGCATATCCGTGATCAATCGCAATGGAATGCTGATCGATCGCGGAAATCTTCTGGAATGTGGCGATCGATCGCGGTTGAATGCCGATCGATCGCCAGTTCGTAAATTTTGTTCTTCAAGTAATAGCTCCACGATCGATCGCGGTAATGCTTTCGATCGATCGTGGAGTTCAAAATCTTCAATCTCGAGATTCCGGTCTTTCTTTCAACGCTTTCGCTCGGTTTGTTACCTTTTTAACATTTTAGCTCGTTTCCTCCACTTTTATGCACCTGGACCTAGATTCCTGAAATCAATGAAAATATACCAGAAAGCTTAAAATCATCCATAAATCCATATAAAAGCACCTAAAATTCACAGCAAACTAAGTGTAAAAAACACACTTATCAGGAAGATAAGGACGTCGAAAATTCTCCATAGTTTTCTGAGAATAAAAATTGTAGTATCCAAGCTTTGTAATCTTTCAAGTTTCATAGCTTGGTAATAATTTCTTTCTTTATTTCTTTAGTAATCATTTGTAATATTGTTCTGTATTTCAGTTTATGTGTTCTTGTGTCAAGCCTCATCTATATGAGAGGCTAAACAAGTCCATCTCCTCCCAAAATGAGACGTTTTAATGTAATAGATATTATAAGTATTTTCAAACTAAAATAAAGGTTGTTGTACATCTATCTCCCAAGTTTCTTTAAATCTTTCTCATATCTTGATTATACCTTACGCCTTAAGGTAGATAAACGAATTAGAGTTGTGATGTGCGATTTTCGAAGGAGCCGGATAACTTGCAGACTAACCTCGTCTGAGGGGCTAACGTTGCATGTTGAGAAGTCATTCGTAAAACAGTCCGGCATCAGTAATTTTCCGACTGGTGGTTTTGCAACCCACCTCATCCGGTGTCGTTATGGTCAAAATTGTATATTTCAGTTTGTTAAAATTTTATTGTAATACGAAAGCATGATGAACCTGTTATTTATTTTTAACATAATTTTCGAATCGGGTTTTGAATTATAATTAGAAGAACGTTATATAAACCGTGAGTCCTTTGCAAAAGTATGTTCTTGGGTTCATCCCGAGATGACAGAAACTGAAAGATCTCATGTTCATAAAATGCTATTGTTTGATGAATATTAGGATAAAGAAGATGATTAATGGTATATAGAGACATATTTGTTCTTTAAACATTTTCTTAGGGTTAAGTGCAATTTTATTAAAAGTTGATGGGACCGCGTGGACTACATGGACCACATGGGGTTATTATTGTCATTTCAACCAAGAATGAACCTAGATGAAATAATATTTATTGCTAGACTATGATGAATTAATATTCACGAAATGATACCGACATAAAATTTTCCCCAAAAAAATATTATATGTATACTAGTTATATTTTAAGGTAATATGAGGGGCATAAGCCTACAACGATCAATGTTCGCTCATGGAAAAGGAAAAGGAAAAAGAAAAAGAATCTGAAAACTAAACCCTAAAAATAGAACTCTCTAGAACTCCCGATCTTGTTAAATGCCTTCTACCATCTCACAAGTCAGCTGCTACATTCCATCGATTCCCAATCAACTTACCAGTTGACGAAATCTTTCACGCATCCTTCCTTGTCTGCCTTTCAGCCTAGAAATGGAAGACGATTTCGATATGCCGCCGCCGGAGGGAATGGATGAGGACATGGATATACCGGAGGAGAGCTCATACATGAAAGTCGGAGAAGAGAAGGAGATCGGAAATCAAGGTTTGAAGAAGAAGCTTGTTAAAGAAGGTGAAGGCTGGGATACTCCGGATAATGGTGATGAAGTTGAAGGTAACTGATTACCCTATTTCTGTTGGATGGTTCAATTTTATTTTTATTTGTTGAGTGTTGACAATGTATTTCTTGGGATTTTTCCAGTTCATTATACCGGAACGCTGTTGGATGGGACTAAGTTCGATTCGAGTCGCGATAGGGGGGATCCTTTCAAGTTCACTCTCGGCCAAGGTTAGGAAAACATCATTGATTTTATCTGGTTTACGTTCTTGTTAGTTTCGTTGCACAATCCATTGGTAGAAATAATATTTAGTTATCATTTTGATCATTAATGATCTGTTTTATTAAATTCCTAAAGCGTTCATAATTTTAGGGATGTGGAGATGCAGGCCCTCTTCTTTTTCATATCGACGCAACTCATTATGCTATAATGTTATGAGGCTAGGGATAACTTCTTGTTGATTTTATGATATGAGATGGATACTAGTATGATATAAGGCAATGAATTGGTGTTATTCAAACTTTACTGTAAAAGGAGCTGCCGTTAATAATTGGAGTATAATCCTTAATTGGTTTATTTAAATTTGTTAAATTTTGTTTTTTAATTGAGACTTAATAATTGGGGTATGATGTTATCATTTCTAGAGGAAGGGTATATTGTACTGGCAGTGGAAGTTTTTAGAGGTCTTTAAGTTAGAGAAATATGTTTATTTATTATTGACGAACCAGCAGGCTTACTTACTTACCGTGTTCTTGGGTCGTTGATGCTCATTACATCAGAACATGTATGCCATGAAATGGGCAACCACTTATTTTATTGTTTTGTAACCTGTAGGTGTATTATGATCTGTGCCTACTCTCAGAATTTGTAGAAACTTTCATGATTATTACCTCTCTTGATATTTATGTGCCAATCTTCCTGTGTCTGACAGTGTGAAAAAGAAAATAACACTTCCATATTGTGACAGGGCAAGTTATCAAGGGATGGGACCTTGGTATTAAAACAATGAAGAAGGGCGAGAATGCTGTTTTCACAATACCACATGAGTTGGCTTATGGTGAATCTGGCTCTCCTCCTACTATTCCACCAAATGCGACTTTGCAATTTGATGTAGAATTGCTGTCCTGGGCCAGTGTCAAGGATATTTGCAAGGATGGTGGGTTGTTTAAAAAAATTCTCAGCGAAGGAGAGAAATGGGAGAATCCGAAGGATCCTGATGAAGTGCTTGGTATGGGCACAGCCGTTCTCTAGATTTCTTATTTAATTAAAGACCAATTAAGCACTAACTTACTGCTTTCTCTAATCCAATCTAGTTAATTACGAAGTCAAGCTGGAAAATGGAACTGTTATTGCAAAATCAGATGGAGTCGAGTTCACCGTCCAAGAAGGTATTCATCTGAAGAATCACGCAGTTGAATGAGAGAGCTCTATGTTTTTTGTTTTTATTCTGACTTACCTGATAAAGATGGGTACCTTCGTGGTTAGGCCATTTTTGTCCTGCTCTTTCCAAAGCTGTGAAGACAATGAAGAAAGGAGAGAAGGTCCTCCTAACAGTCAAACCTCAATGTAAATGCATGGTTGCGAGTTATTTAGTCACTGTTTGTAAACTGGTTGATGCTAACAAGATAATATCATCGTCTCAATTTATTGCAGATGGGTTTGGTGAAAAGGGCAAACCAGCTTCGGGTGATGAGGGAGCTGTTCCAGCCAGTGCTACGTTGAGCATTGTTTTGGAACTAGTTTCATGGAAGACGGTTTCCAATGTCACGGATGATAAGAAGGTTGTTAAGAGGATACTGAAGGAAGGAGAAGGTTATGAGCGTCCTAATGAAGGGTCTGTTGTTAAATGTAAGCACGTGTAATGACCTTAGTTGTTTTTGTCCTGTCAATTATGAAATTTGTGACTCTGACTCTCATTTGTTAAACGGGTCCAGTGAAATTGATTGGAAAGCTGCCAGATGGTACTGTTTTTATCAAGAAAGGTCATGGGGACAGTGAGGAGGATCTTTTTGAGTTTAAAACAGATGAAGGTATCTGTTTTGTCAATGTTCTTGTATGCATATTGTGCTAAATTGGGTTGGTTCTCATCATTGGGTCTTTTTTTAAGCAGAGCAAGTAATTGATGGGTTGGACAGGGCTGTGATCACAATGAAGAAGGGCGAGGTAGCACATTTGGAAATTGCCCCCGAGTATGCATTTGGTCCATCGGAGTCGCAACAAGAGCTGGCTAGAGTTCCTCCAAATTCGACCGTGTACTATGATGTGGAGCTTGTCTCTTTTGTCAAGGTTGAATGTTCACGTTGCTGGGGTTTTTTGGTGTTTGAGTATGTTGAAAATGACGAATAGGAGATCTCAAATGTTATCTGGTGTTTTAGGAGAAGGAATCTTGGGACATGAAGACAGAAGAAAAAATCGAGGCAGCTGGTAAGAATAAGGAAGAAGGAAATGCTCTTTTTAAAGCTGGCAAATACGAGAGAGCTTCCAAGAGATATGAGAAGGTTAACAAGTCTAAATTTTTTTGCCAAAACTAGTTGCTCTGCTTTGTTACGTTGACTCGTGAAATTTTATAACCAGGCTGCGAAGTATATTGAATACGACACCTCTTTTAGCGAGGAGGAAAAGAAGCAGTCCAAAGCGTTGAAGGTGACTTGCAACTTGAACAACGCTGCTTGCAAGTTGAAATTGAAAGATTATAAGCAGACAGAGAAACTGTGTACTAAGGTTTGATTCTGTTTATCACCTGTTCCCTTGTATTTCCCTTTTACGGTCCTATGATGTAGAAGGTTATTGATGGGATTCACCAATTGAAGGTGTTGGAACTTGAGAGTACAAACGTGAAGGCTCTGTATAGGAGAGCTCAAGCTTACATAAATGTAGCAGATCTCGACTTGGCTGAACGTGATATTAAGAAAGCTCTTGAAATTGATCCCGACAACAGGTAGTTTCTATTTTGTTGTCCCAACTGTCCTAAATGATTCTAATTCTTTCCGAAGATTTAATATTTCCTTGTCCGTTTTTGCTTTTTATAATAGGGAGGTGAAACAAGGATACAAAGCTCTTAAGGAGAAGGCGAAGGAATATAACAAGAAGGATGCCATGTTCTATGGCAATATGTTCGCCAAACTACACAAGAGTCAGCCTGTTGAAGCTAACATCGTAAGTTACATCATTCCAATTTGATATACCTTTTCTTTTCTTCTGAAAATAACGGAACTATACCGAACATTTATTTAACCGTGATTTCTTTCTCATTAATTAAACAGAGCACAGCTCCTAAGGAGGCCGAAGCAATGAGCATCAACAGCCAGGCATAAATTAATGGGACTGTTTGGTTTTTCATTTTGTTTTAGAAACCTAGTTGGTCGCTGCATATGGAAGAAACTGTCTTTTTCGATTATTTGGTGTTGATGCATGTTCGAGTTTGTGAACTTTAACTGTATCTGCAGAGTGTGATCCGTGAATTTATCTTTTTTTTTTTTCCATTTAGAGGGGTAAAAGTAATTTCTTCCATTATGCCGAATTATAACGGTTTTTGTTCTTCTCTGATACTTTAATTCTCTCACTGTGCCCATATCTTTTGTTTTTGATTAGCAACTTATAAGTTATTTAAAATGAGATGTCTGGAACTGCTTAATTGTGGTTTCAAAGGAGACAATTACGCGACATAACAACTTCTACAAGGTTTTGTTCGACCTTGCACGGTTATTGAATTTCACTCGCTAGTAGACTCGGACTCTCAAATATTGTGGTAGCCAACATCTAAAGCGCACGCATCGCACGATCTAAGAGGAGAATTCTGCAAAAATACTCACAGATATGACTAATAGAGATAAATCCAATCGCCCCTCCTATTATGTTTACTCCTCTCATTAAGATTCTTAGCACCGTAAGAGCAATTTGCACCAGGCATATTGTAAAAGGAAAAGGATTCTCACTTCGCTGTATCCAACTTACTAAGTGGCCATCTCAAAACCTGTTTTGCTCATTTTGGCATAGCTGGTTAGGCACGTATATTTCATATTTTGAAGATAAAAAACCTTGCTTGGCGCATTTAAGTTCCAAGGTAACGTCCTGATTGGCGTCATTTTCCATTTTGTGGGTACAATACATCCTGGCTGTAAACCATAGCAAACAACAGGAACATAGTATGTCGACAAAACACAGACATATCTCCTGAATGCCAGTGGTGTTGCTTCTTTATATATGCTCCATAAGATTCCGGAAGTTCACATAAGCATTGCAAAAATATGAGCAACTCGATACCCAACCCTTACAATGCAGTGTGACTGACTGTACACAAATCTTAACTAGCAGGAAACACAGAGTCAAAATTCTTGCATCGATGAAGCAATATAACTAGGTGGAATGGTTAACATGGCATTCTGCTCAGCCTAATTCCAACTTCACACCTAAATGCTTTTCAGTTAATATTCGGTAACTTTCAAAAACACAAACTTTCCGTTTTTAAATCATTTTTTAACTCGAACAGACTAGAACTAGTGTCTCAAAGATCTTGAGTTGGATTTTATGTTCAACGTCTACTAAAGAATCTACATATCACAGTTTAAGAAGTGCACTCTATTCACCAAGGAACAGTAAGTCTTCCCATTCAAAAAAAACTGTCCCTTCTACGAAAATTTTCAAAAAGTTCAAAGGCATCATCACCCCTGCCATCCATGCACATTTTTTTCCAACGCCTTATAGGTTAGGAGATCAGGTATCAGACGTAGCCTCAATCGACTCCTCAAACCTCCATCCATAGCCAGACTAAATATCAAGATCAAATAAGTATATATATATATATATATATATATATATAAGCATTCGGTTCGCAACCATGCAACTCCATGTCTCAAAAAACACGAATCGGCTCATCCATTTCAACCCCAATACCGCATTATATGACAATTGAGAGGAAAGTAAGATTATGGGGTTTAATAAAGGTATTGTGAACAAGATCGTGCTTTGGCCCAATTGTTCGTATCCCACTTACACTTACGATGCTGAGTGTCTTTGATGACAAATTCAGCTGAAGTATCGGTGGAACTAGGGGTGCTTACCGGTTGGAACCGGTCCGGTCCGGTCCGGAACCGGCCGGTTCCGGCCCCGTTATGGGCGGAACCGGTCCGGTCCGGTAAGGAACCGGATCGAACCGGTTCCGGTTTGATTCGGTGGTTTATCGGATTTTTCCTTTTTTTTTTTTTTTTTTTTTTTTCGGAGGCGTAACTACGCCCCATTCAGGCGTAGTTACGCCTAAGCTACGGCTTTTTTTTATTTAAGAGGCGTAACTACGCCTCCAAAGTGGCGTAGTTACGCCTCCTTTAAAAAAAAAAAAAAAAATTCTAAATAAAGTGGAAATTAAACATGTCTATGTGTTTAAATATTTCTAGCATACAAATAATTGTAAAGACATGACAATTGAAAATCTAAATAAAAAAATATTACAATTTAGTACTTACCAGTCTTCATAATTGATAAGTATTGTTTTGGCTATCTCTTCTTCTTGCTCGTCATAATGATTTACGAATTCGTCAACCGTCCCATCTCTTCTATTTTTGCATTCTGCTTCAAACCAATCTTTAAGTAACGTGAGCATGCATAACGAATCAGCTGATAGACTACTTCTGTAGTCTCCAATAATACGGCCGCATGTTGAGAATGCCGATTCAGAAGCGACGCTTGAAGCTTGTACAGCATACACGTCTCTGGCCATTTTGGCTAAGATAGGGAATTGTGCTGCATTGGACTTCCACCATTGTAAGACGTCGAAGTTGTCTTCGGTTAGAAATTGATAATTCAGATAAATTTGCAACTCAGTCGACGTGCTAGTAGAAGGTCCTTTTCCCTTAAGTTTTTTCCTGCCCAGCAGTCTAAGCAAATTGATGCCCCCACCTTTAGATTGAGCTTGGGGTTGTTCTTCAACAGGCCTTTGTTGCGATGATTCACTTGCCTGTTGATTATAATACAATTGAAACATATTTTGGAGAGATTGCATTGTAGACGTCTTTTGATCGTCAACAACCTTCCCCAAAAATTTAGCATAATATTCAAAAAATATCTCAAATGAAGATAAACATTGACTAGGATCTAGCAATGTTGCGATGCAGTGCACGGGTGGGATTTGTTCCCAATACTTTATAAATTTAGTTTCCATTGCACTAACAAAAGCATGCAAGTCATAGTCATCTCTAAATTCTATAAATTTATCAAACATGTTAAATACTAAAGGAAGAAAATAAACGGAAGTTGGATAAGTAACACCAGAGAAACGTTCCGTCGCTTCTTTGAAAGTACCTAACAATGATACACAATTTTCAACAAATTCCCAATCATCATCACTCAAATAAATACTTTCATCGCTATCAGGCATTTGATATGAATTATAAAATGGAGTTAAAATATCTTTGTAAGGTAACATAGCATGCAACAAATTGTACAACGAATTCCACCTAGTTTCTATTGGTGATGGAAAAAGAAGATGCTTTAAACCATTAGATAAACATAATTGTTTCCAATCACGCTTAACACGGCTCGTGCGTAACCATTTAGCGCAGTATTTCATTTTCTCAATACATGCTGAGTGATTGTCCTCATAACCAACTTTAACAGCCAAATTAATCACATGACATGCACATCTAACATGAAAAAAAATACCATCAAACATTGGTTTAAGATAGGTCTTTAAATCACGCATCGCAGCATTGTTATTCGCAGCATTGTCTAATGTGATTGAAAATACCTTATCCTGAATTCCATAATGTCTACAAGTGTTGAATACATATTTAGCAATTACATAACCAGTATGTGCACAATCTAACTCATCTAAAGACAAAATCCTTTTTTGCATACACCAATTATCATCAATCCAATGACAAGTGACAACAAGATATGAATCAGAATTTACATTTGTCCAAATATCAGTTGTTAAACTAACCCTACAAGGCAAACTAGAAAGATGTTGAAACAATGTATTTCTATATTCAACAAATACGTCCATACAATTTCTTTTTAGTGTGTGCCTGGATATATGTTTAAACATGGGTTGTATAGACGAAGCAAATTCAATAAAACCAGCACGTTCAGCTTGTATAAAAGGTAGTTCACATCTGATCACATATCTAACAAGTGACCTACGATTAATTTCAGCAGTTAAAATAAAATTCGTGCCAGTAAGAACATTAATTTGTGCTTGTGTTGCTTCTCGACTTAATGGTTGTAATGTTGTCTCATCAAAATTATGTTTTTTTACTAAGTGTTTTTTAAATGTTCCGGTGCCTCCACTGGAACCACCGGCTTTATATGAATACTGGATCTTACATAATTTACATATTGCAACAGATTCATTAGTACCTTCTTTTTGACCGAGTTCAAAGTGATCCCATATCTTACTTCTTTTTGCACGAGTAGGTAGTCTACTTGCTGCTGTAGTGGTTCCGGATGACTCCACATGTTGTCTTTCTTGGGGTTGGGCAGCAACAGGTTCGGCAGGTTGTTGGGGTTGTTGGGGTTCTACATTCATAGAAGAACCACCAACATCGAGGTCAGCAAAAAAATCATAACTTTCATTTAACTCAGGAATTGGCACAGGCAAATTCATTGCAGAAGATGAACTCAGTGATAGACGACCCGGAACGAGACCCCGACTACGACCCCGGCTACGACCAGCACCACTGCTAGATGAAGATGCCATTATGATATAAGACTATAAATAAATTGTAAATAGCACAATTGAGAGGAAAATATGAGAGTGAAGTAATTTTCGTTACAAGAATTGTTATGAAATAATACACAACACAACATCCCCTATTTATAGTTTTTTTTTTTTTTATTAAAAATTTTAAAAAAAATAAAAATAAAAGTTAACGTTGGCAACGGCTAAGAGCCGTTGCCAACGTTAACATTGTTAACGTTGAAGGCAACGTTAACAAATGTTAACGTTGCCTTCAACAATTTATTTTTTTTTTTATTTTTTTTTTTTTTAAAAATCTACCGGTTCCGGTTACGGAACCGGAACCGGACCGGTAGGACCGGAACCGGTGGTCCTACCGGTTTGGTTCTTCGGAACCGCCCCGGACCGGTTTCTAACCGGTCCGGGGCGAACCGGAACCGTTAAGTCCGGTTCCGGTTTCGGACCGGACTTAACGGTCCGAATCCGGGCCGGGTCCGGTTTGACCCGGCCCGGTAAGCAGCCCTAGGTGGAACCAAGTTAAATTAGATTTTTCATGTGCAAAGACACGTGCACAATTGATAACATGCAACTACAAGTTGGATGAGAAGGTTTTTTTTTTTTTTTTTAAACAAGCATGTTTTTTGGTCTTTATTTTTATTTTTGAAATAACTTGACAAAAGTATATATGCATATATGTCATAATTTGAAAATAAAAATAAGTTCCGGAAAAGAAATTTGCTATTAAAATAGATTTAAGGTTAAATAATTTCTATATTTATTTAATTCATTTACTATGATGAATTTACCCACATTATATTAAATTAAATATTACATACAGACAAATTATAAATTTGTCAACAGTTGTCTCCCATTTAGAATAGTTGTATTACGAATTTCTTTTATAATTTAAAATTAACTGATGGACCCATTTAGATTAACTATATTACGAATTTACTCCATCTATTGTGTAATTGTTATGAATTGAACCAATCAAGAACACAAATGCACGCAAATTGAACCAAAGACCACAACGTGCACTTGACCAACAGAACATCAATGCAACCGAACAAATGACGTTATGAACTCTATTAATTTTCACCATTGAACAACTTTCCTAACCCGATAATAACCATGATAGCAGATTATAAGAGGCATAAAATAATTCGCACACACAAGAGCATTAAGATACATCAAGGAAAAAAAACAAGAACAAACAAAACACGATTTTACGTTGTTCAACCAAGAACGCCTATTTCCACAAGAGGAGTTTTCATTAATTTCTTCGAGTATGTACAAGGCATACAATACATGAACACTGCCTTCCTCTTACTCTATTGTGCCTCACATTTTGCTCTTCTTATGTGCCTCTCCCTCAAGTCTCTGATGTCATGTCTTCATGTTTATACAGAGGTTCCAACATGTTACCAATTCAGCAGGTTGTCAACTCCCCCACAGCCAGTCAACAAGTTACCAAAGTAACCGTCGTGGAAGCTTCTGCAATTTGTTGCAGCAGCTGATTGTGATCAACTTCTTAACACATGTGATAATTGATTGAATAAGTGGATACTTATCTCACAAATCTCCACATTATCAACTTATTCAATCCTCCACTCATATCTTCCTTCGTAAACAGACATTACTCAATATTCATTTCAGCCGAACACTTGATGATCAAGCTCCATAATAACCGATGGCAAGAGGCATATCCAAGATTGAAGCCTACTACTCATTCATCCAAGAATCTGTAACCTCTCATGGCTTTAATCTCACCCTCGTAGCTCCACGTCGATCCATGTATTCTCCCCAACACTCCAATAGATTGTAGAACACCATTTCTTCATGAAATTCTTTCCCATCATCTAACGACGCCCAAGAACTCCTCGAGAAATATCCATCCCTCTTGTTGTTCCTTCGTCACAATGCACGCGTTTAAATTCTCTCGGTCACCATCTTGATCGGCTTTCATAATCTTCTCTTCATTTCACCATGCTCACCAGTTTCAGTTCTGCTCATGCACTCCTGCATCATTCTTCCTCTAGGATGCTCCACCAAGAATCTGCACATGGATGGTCTCGGTGCAATCTTCAATCTGCCTGACTTCAAGAAATTCGCACACCCCTTCAGGAACTCCAAGAACCTGCTGCAATCTTCTGCCTTTTTCCAGAAAACTTTCACGCTTATTTCTCTTGGTCAGGATGTTCCCTTTCAATCATTTGGCTGCCTATTCCGATTCTTGATCGCTTTTTCCCTTGTCGTGCTCGTTCCCACATACGACGCTATTTGTTATGAATTGAATATGCACTACAATCAGTAACTGCCCTCTAACTGTTGTGGAAGCTTTTGCAATTTGTTGCACCAACTGATTGTGATAAACTCCTTCACGCATGTGAGAATTGATTGAATAAGTGGAAACTTATCGCACCGTAATTGATGAAGGAAAAATTACATCCGCATCTCTATAATTTAACCCAAAAAAAAATAGTACGAGAGATATATCTTATCTTTTAAACTAGGATGAAAGGTCTATAATTCACCTTTAAATAAATATCACGACATAGATACCAATTTTATTATTTGCTATAAATCTCATTATGCTAAAAAAAACGATTAATATATTAAAATTAGTTATAAACATAATTTTATCAGAAATAATAAATAATTGTATAGTTATGTATAAACCTCAAGGGATGGTGCCCTTTCGGAGGTCCATTCAACGGCACCCATTTTACAGCTGGTTGGAGTTGAGAATTTCAGTATTTCCTATAATTAATATTGTACATTATCCAACTATATATATATTGGCCCCACTTGCTTTTTCTTCATGAAATATAATTTGTCGATATTATTATATTATGTCAGGATCAATATAATAAGATTGGTAAATTAAAAAATAAAAAAGATTTAAACCACGTGGAACTCATACATGAATTAAATAAAAAATCAGACTTAGAAAAATTAATATCGTGTTTGTAATTACTTATTCAAAATATTTTTATACAATTTTTACTTAAAGTTTGAAAAAATTACTTTTAAACAAAATCATCGAGGGTTTATTATTAAACATAAAAAAAGAGTTTGATGAATTTCAAATTAATACAAAATTATCACCATACAGTTAAAAGTAATGAAAATCATATCATGACATGCAGCTCTACTTATACTTTTACATACTTATTTTTAGAAAAACGATAGCAGATCAATAAAATTGAACACTCAAAATTTATTTTTTGGATCTAAAAAAACAATTAAATTATTTTGAAAAACAATCACAAATACTCGTTGACAAGTGCGAGCTTTTTATGACTAATTTATTTTTTTATTTTAAAAAAAAATATTGGAATCAATTACATCTTTCTGCCACGTCGATACCCCCTCGATGCCATGGATGGGCATTTAACCTACTAAATATTTATTTCGCACCTACATGTTTCGCATCCGATGTTTGTTATGATCTTAACATGTTATTCATATCTACCTCTATAAAATTATTGTTTATTATGTCGTTTTATGAAATTAAAAAAGTTTTTTTTTTACTGGAGCTAAATATTTTACACGATGATTCGAACTCGAATCTAACCAAAATAATTTTTTTATAACCGGGCTAAGCATGAAATTCGCAAAATGTTTTTACAGGGTGTTCTAATAAACGTTTTTCTTGTTATATTTAATTGTTTTTTGCAACATATGTTTAGAGTTGTTATTGCTCTTAATATATACTAACAGACAGTACATATACGTGCGTGTATAATGAAATATATAATGCATATAAATTGATACATGTAATAAAATAAATGAGACATATACATTGATTAATATTACAATTCAAAAGATGCAACAAAGAAGCACAACAAACCATTAAAACCATTGAAGGGAGTAGTTTGATAAATTCAAATTTGTCATACCAAGATAATTAGTACGATATATTGTCTTAAAACAAAAAACCCAGTATTTCTTTATTAAAAAAAAAAAGAATAATGCAAAGAGGGAAATGAATTTAAAAAAAAATTAAAATATAAACAGAACTCCCTAAGCATAAAATTATCATAAAAAGAAGTTGGTAAGATGAAATTGGGAATATAATATTGAATAAATATATTTAGAAGCTAAAAGAAAGGAGAATTTTCGAACACAACAATAGCCTCTGGAAATTTCGAATTATCATCCAAATGATATTATTATTTTATATATAAAAATAGTTGATAATTTAATATTCATAATAACCCATAATCCAAACCGTTCGGATGCCTTTGACAAAATCTTTTCTTACATGAATTTTTCGATTTACACGTGACTCGAGGCTAATTTGCGCCGACATGTACACAAGGTGCAGTTGCCGCGTACACTACACAATGGATAATACTGAGAATATATGCCCACAAAACGACAAAATTTACTCATAAATTAGTCCAGATTAACAAAAAAGAGGGTATTAATAATCATCTGGTACGGGCTACCGTGGGAAACAGTACACCTCCGCCGTTGGCAGCGGTGTCAAAACCGACGGCGCGGCACTTGACTGAGTAACTCTGTTTCACCGGAGAAGCAGAAGAAAACGAAGCCGGAAAGATATTGGTTGTCCGGCGGTAGGAACCCAGCCATTTCTTCTGCATGAAGCGATGTTTCCGCCACGGCGGCAGGAGGAGGCCTCTGCACTTCAGAGATCGCTTAGCACCGTCGCTCATAACCTTCAGAATTTGCTTCAAATCTTCGCTCTTTCCTACAAAAACCGCCGGCAAGCATTTCAGGAGATGCTCGTAAGACTCTGTAGGTCTCGCGATCTCAAATTCGGAAGCGAAATCCAACTCGATAATGTACCTCACGTTATGTTCCGGCCTGATAACGTCGATGAACTCATGGTTTCCGGCAGTGAGTCCGCCGGAGCTCTCCCACTTGGTCTTACAAATGGCCAAATCATAACCAAAACTTCTTAGAAACGCCATCACATTTCTTCGCATAGTCTGTTTACTGGATTTCACGCATGAGAACACTTGCAAAGCTCTCATAACATGAGCCAAAAGCACTTTCTGAAACAAATCTCTCTGATCCCGTATAATCGACTCAATCAAATCCACATTCACCTCATTCGAATCATAAATCGACGGATCACGCTCGTCATTATCCTCAGAGCATTCACTACCCTGCGGAATTGAATCTCCGGCGTCACCATTGAAACCGAAGAAGATATCGGACAGCGACGGCGAAATGACGTCGTCCCAATCGTTAGCGCTGTGTTCGCTTCCGCTGCTGACGTACCCCGGCTCAAATCCATCCCTGCCGATGATTCTGGCCTTCACCCTCTCATCCAACGGGTCAGTAACTCTCTTCATTCTAGTGTACATGTCTTCAATTTCTCGGATTTCAAAAAATTCTAAAGCCTCTGATTATATCAACTTGATGATGATAATGCGGAGGAATTTACAGAAGAATATTCCAAAGAAATTGAAGATTTTACAAATTTTATATATTATGAAGATAGAACGGATAAAGATGAAACTGGTTGGAAAGTATGTGTGGGTGGATATTTAAATTAGGGCAATCAGTGTGTCGCAGCATCAAGGCATATCCGTTGGATTATTCTAGCCGTACTGTTACGTAGACGGCTGTGATAGGGCCACGTGGACGTATTCTTGACCGTGAGGCACGTGGCAAGCACGTGTGGGCACAAGGAGGACGTTTGTGGTTTATCTAGAGACATTCTCTATTTCTAAATATTTGCTATTCATATTTAAAAATTGAAGAGATAATATCCATTTTATCAAAATGATAAAATATATTATTTGAAACCAAAATGAAATACATAGTATATTTTTATTTATTATTTAATTATAAATGATTAGAAAAAAACAGTACAAATATTTATTATTACTTCTTAATTATGTATTTTATTTAAATCATATTTTCATTAATTTATCATAACTCCCAAAAAATCTCTATCACTATATAAACTCCCAAATCGAATAAACTATATTTAAGAATTTGACCTACTCCACTCATCATCAATTGGTTTTGAGTTTGAACATATGTATTCTCAACATAATAACTACCTAAATATTTATACTTTGAGAGATCCTTAGTTTTAGGATTAAATAACTGATGAATTAGGATATAGGATTTTTTTCCTCATCTGATTAAGGTGACTAGATTTTTTTGGAATTTGTATTATAACTAACATGATATGATTGAATATACAAATAGTCGAAAAATTTGATGCCACCAGTAAGGGCATGTGTAGAATCAAATACACCCACATTCCTATTAATCAAAAGTACGCGTGACAACTATAGATTCCGAGATGTGTAGGATATGCCGTTTGCTCAAGGAGGCCATCTTAACTGAGAAAGAAATATTGGGTAAACTGGCCTGAGCTCAGCTGCTTATGATCTATGATACCCTTGTCCGCCATTAATGCTTTGCAGGTATAATTCCAAGCATGCTTGCTTTCTGGGTATGAACTGCTCAACCGATCTTTCAAGTGTGGAAAGCCGGGGATAATATTGTGTATGTATAAGTGTTAGCTACTCATTACTTGGGGCATCATATATCCATATGAACTAATATTCACAGTAAATGATATATATATCAAAGTATATATCATAATATTCTATACATTATTCAAAGAATACTTTTCTGGAAAAAAATAAATAAACATAGTTAAGGTCAATCTGACTCTTATCAATTCAATAGATGGCTTGTTAGGTTAGAAAGCAATGGTGAAAAGTGCTTATTAAATCTCCGTTAACCTTCAAAACAAGTGCTTCTTTTTTATGCATTTCTAATGTTAATGTAAATACTTTTCCACATTTTATATTTTATGTAAGGGCATTCTTTAAAAAAAATACAGCTAATGACGGATTACCTATGTGGTTTTGAAAATAGTCCATGTAGTTTGAAAATATCGTATTGTGATTTTGAAAATATGAAGATTATCCCATGTTTTGAAAATAAACATTTTATCCAATGTAGTTTTCAATATTTGCACTTTAACATCTTGTTGTTTGTGAATATGTGCAAAATACCCTCTTTGTGGATGTCATTTTTTGCAAACCACATAGAGTAAAGTGTCTATGTTCAAATTCCCAAAGTGTCTATGTTCAAATTCCCATAGGGTAAAATTCCTATTTTCAAGCTATATAGATGTAATCTTGCCTATTTTTAAAATCACGATGGGTAAAACGTCTATTTTCAAATTATATTGGAGTAATCTAACTATTTTCAAAACCCTATAGATAATACGACACTAGCTCTAAAAAAAATTATAAATTTTGTACTCGTGACAGGGTAATGATGGATTGTAAAAAGGATAAGTAGATTTAGGTATCGGCTTCTGGGCAGACGATGGAGCTGAGACGTACAATGGGTGGGGGGTCCGTGGCTCTTGGTGATTGGAAGAGTTGAAAGAGAGGGATAGAAATTAAAGTGAGAAATGATGCAAATAGATTTAATTTGACTTTGTGTGGTAAGTGATAATCAAGGGTTTATTTATTTATTTATTTATTTAACAGTACAAAATAAAAAAAAAAGAGGTAGAAAACGAATATTATCCATACTTCGTGTTAACAGGATATGATGTTTACGATTCCCAAACGGAAATTTTGATGTTACACAAACGAAGTACAAATGGTAAATCCATCGTTGATTTCAAATTGATTTGTAATACTTTCCGTTATTGGTGATTATATTCCTACTAGTTAATTTGGCACCGCGCCTCAAGTTCAACAAACAGCTCTAGAGAATAAAAAGATGGTTCATACGCATTAAACATACATAATCATACGTATATAAAATCAAACAGGTTAGAGTAAACAAAAGTCTTCCCCAACAGTACACCATAGCAAGAGTTGGCATATGATATCCTTGTAGGGCCCAATAGACTCTCTAAACAAAAGTCATCTACGAAAGTGCAGTAGTAGATGACATCAGATATCACATGAAAATAAACCTCAACGAACTCCAAAAAACCAATCAAAAGTTGTTCGCAAGAGTTTTCAAAATGACGATGGTTCATTTCATAATGCAGATATGTGTCGGTTTCTCATAGCAGTAGCGAGCATCACATAAGAGGAATTATAGTTTATATTTATTGTTGTAGTTGCATTGTTATTTTGGGATATTGATCTTATATTACTTGCTATGGCCTCATGATTAATGAATCATCTTATTTATATAATTATTTATATACTTTCTGCCAAATAATGAATGTAAATGTGATGTCCCAAATTATTATCAAACAAGTAATATATAATTATCATAATTTAATATTTTCTAATTTTTTTGATATAATCTCCTTGTATATGAAGGGAAAATTTGATGTCAAATATCATAATAAAGGTAATCGAGAACAATCACATATTAGCAACGGGTCGTAGGTAAGCCAAAACTCAAAATATATACAAACAAGCAAAACTGAAGACCCATAATCTACCAAAAATTCATCATGCCGAATATTTTATAAAAATTATTATTAAAGTTTGCCACAATGAAAACTTATTTTAACTCATTTTTTTAAAAAAATAAGTTCATATAAAAAATTATTATCAAAGTTTGCCACGACAAAAATCTATTTTGAATTATCTGTTTTTTTAATCCATACTTGACAAAATCAACAAGTTTTTTTCTAAAAAAAAAAAAGAAAACATTTTAAATTTTAAAAATTGAGATAAGAGGGATGCATAGTTGGGTCAAGGGTTTTGACATAATCTCCTTATATATTAAGGGAATATTTGATGTCAAACATCATAACAAATGTAATATCACATATTAGCAATGAATCGTAGGTAAGAAAAAAATCAAAATATACATAAATATTAAGGGAATATTTGATGTGAAACATCATAACAAAGGTAATATCACATATTAGCAATGAATCGTAGGTAAGAAAAAAATCAAAATATACATAAACAAGCAAAATCGACGTATTCTACCAAAAATTCATCATGCCGACTATTTTATAACAAAATACAAAAATAAAAGAAAAACGAAAAGGAAAAAAATAAAAAAATATAAAAAAAATAAAAATGTGATGGACGAATAAAAAATACAAAAAAAAAGCTAAAAAAATAAAAAATAAAAATACAGAAATTAAAAGAAAAACTAAAAAAAAAGAAAAAAACAATTTTAAAAAAATAAAAAAGTGACGTAGGGTTACTGTTCATTGGAGCAGTAACCCTACGCCACTTATTATATAGGTAAATTAACAGTGTCTTTAGGAAGAATATCAAACTAACCTCAAAAAATTTAAGTATTTTATATGTAAGCGTCAACCTCGTAGATTTGCCGGCATGTTCTACACTAATTCTTAACCTTATCCATATTCTTGTAATCGGCACACTTATTTTACCCGTCTCAGCTACTCCTATCTAAAAATAAATAAAATAATTGTATGATCTTGATCTATACTTTATTATACGTCCTTTCTAAATTGTATGGTACATTATTGACGAACAAAATAAAATAATATTTTAAGGTGGAATCATATTTGTAAAACACACAGCTGTTTCGATCTATTTTGGTGCTTGAAATGCAAAAATTAACGTGGAAATATGATACGATTGTGGAGCCAAAGCCAAGCAGGATAACGAAGTAGCTAGTGGGTAGAAGAGTTAAATACTAGCAATTGTATCCCAGAGCATTCATTCATGGATAATGCAAAAGCCTTCTTCGTGATATTTCTGAACTTTCCTTTCTCTCGAACTTCATTATTCATCCTAGGAGATTGGCAATCTCGAATTCGCATCCATCAAAATACTATGCAATCACGCAGTAAACACATGATTTCTCTAATGCCAAAATTCAAAATGGAATAAAGTATGACTGGATTACAGAAAAACAGATATTTTTACAAATGAACATGTGAAATAGATAAGAGATGAAATTTTAGAAAACTAAACTATAACTACTCGTATGTCAACACGTACATGTCGTACTGTACACAATCTATAAATCCAAGCGTCAGTGATTAACCGCCTCTCTGTCATGTCTCATGTGATGGTGTTACATGAATACCAACAATGTACAATGTTATAATAGGCTTCACCATCACATTCAAACAAAATATAATATTTTTCAACATTTTAACCTAGGCGATCGATTGCCAAAACTTTCTGGCTATCAGCGACCGGTGATCGATCATGCGATCGATCACCCACGTGTTAAACCGCCTATGTTTTTGTCTCAGCATCGGCGATCGATCGCCCCTAACTAGCGATCAAACATAGCGATTTTTGAGTTTATCTTCATGGTTCTCAATCTACACCTCAAATCACACTACCAAACTTCATAAATGCATACTCTAGCATCATATGAACATGTTTTTATAACAATACAACTCAAGTTTGTACATTATAACTCATAGTAATTCAAGAATTACTAAGATGTTGTAATTATACATAAACCACCATAATCAAAGTATTAAACCAACTAGCAACATAAAAGTAGTTCATGCCTCTTATCATTACCATATACTTCATTTTACATCAGTTGAGCATGATCACAAGCTAGAACCAAGCAAAGAAAGCAAGGGTTTTGAGAGAGAATTGTGTTAGGAGTTGACTATGTGAAAATATGTGTAGTATGCGTTTTCAATCTGAATTCATCTATATATATTTATCACCAAATCATGTCAAATTCACTCTATGTCAAGTTTATTCCATGTAGTCTACCATACATCAAATCTATGCCTTTCTAGTAGACTTTCTATTATACTAATGGCATAATAAAACATGTATGCCTACAACTCCATTAGTATTTCATTTCATAGCATCTTTCACTTATCCCACATGACCATTACTTAATTGTTTTTCCAACCATGTTTAGTTCATGTCATCATAACATTATTCCTTTCATCATCTACCAATTAATTCATTTCATCATTCCTACTCGGTTCTATCCGAACCGAGTCCAGAATCATTTCACGACCAACTACGTCATGTCACCTATATGACGTAACTTGAGGTATGATCGCATAATGACACAATACTCAAATGAAACATGCATACTTCATGTCTAGGCATTACACAAGTAAAAATCGTTTGACAAGGTAATTCGATCAAATTAAAGCACAAAAGCAACGAGAAATCACAAGAATCCATCACAAAAGCAACAATTTGCAAGCAATGATCTGCACTCAAACGTTATGAATATGGAATTCATGTTACGAAAATTGGATCGCACAACGTAATAATACGACAGAGAGAAAAAAACGAGCGCTTGTGAAGAGCAAAAGTCAGTGTTGATCAATTTTCAGGGCATGATTACTGAAAATTTTTGTACAATTCTGAAAATTTTTGTACAATTCAAGCACAAATCAACAAAAAATTTGACGCAAAACACCGATGGTAATTCGAATAGCAAAAAAGTGAACAAAAAACACAACAAAATAGACCGAATTGACACGTATTGAAAAATTCCATGTCATCAGAGTTACTGTTCCGATGGCACTATAAACGAGTTCGACGACAGCAACTTCCAAATCCATGGCCGCACCTTATACTTCATCCTCGTTCTCTTCTCCATTATAACCGCATTCACACTCTTCTTCCTCTCCGCCAGATGGAGCCTGTCGCCGCGTCTGCCATCCCCCGCCACCTCCCTCCATCCCCATCCATCACGCGTCACCTCCTCCACCATGTGGACTCGATCGCACTTCAATCAACAGCCTGCCGATTCTACTCTACAAATCATGTATATGAGGAACATTCACGCAAAGAGTGTTTAAAGGAAAAACAAGTTCATGAATTTTGGGCATGATTAAATAGGTAGGGTTAATCTGGGATGGGAGAAAGACTTATAAATAAGGGAAATAAAAAAATTGGACTTAGTTGAAATAAATTTATTAAAAGGTATTTTTAGTTGAAAAGAAAATATTTTGATAAATTTAATTGAAACATGTTTTAGAAAGTGATACATATTTGTAATTTTCTCGTTAACTAATTCAAAGAGTTGTGCATTAATTGATCCGTAGTTGTATAATGGGCTTTGGAATTGAGTACAATCTTATCGGATCTCCACAATTTATATTGGGTCGATTATAATATAATTTGGATATCTATTTATCTCGTATTCATATCTTCTGGAAGGTTTAACGATGAGCATGCTGGCAATTACGTTCCTCACCCACTTGCCATATCTGTAATAAGAAATTGAAGAGTCATTGTTATACGTCACCATCTTTTGATTAAGGTATACACTGGCGGGGCGCCGAGCCTTGGAATTAAGGACATGAATTCAGGTCAAATATGTTGTATATTTTAATAAAATATTATATTCAAAGATTTACAAATCTATATAAAAAATGTGTTGTGTTGGTGTCTCATTCATTAATTGTAATCCATATATAGACGTACCAGAAGATATCAACACGTGTGACATTATCATTATCTCATAATTTTAATCATTACGTTACTTATCATATTCTGCAAACCAAAACCAAATGGACCCATATTTTCGAACTTCGAGGGCCAAATGAAAAGCCGGTGGCATACTCGAGAAACTAAATTGGGCGGGCCATCAATCTTACCCATACA
Source organism: Haberlea rhodopensis (assembly GCA_907163345.1). Classification (NCBI taxonomy): domain Eukaryota; kingdom Viridiplantae; phylum Streptophyta; class Magnoliopsida; order Lamiales; family Gesneriaceae; genus Haberlea; species Haberlea rhodopensis. Next base: position 1,846,781 of record CAJQUN010000057.1, on the reverse strand, counting down.
GCATGATTGTATAGCATCATCAATCAAGTTCTCGAGCACGTATCCTGTAAATTCTTCGCCACCTCTTGTTGCCATCATAAAGGATAGTCTCTTCTGGTCATTTTCAAGTTTCGACTTTCCTTCGTATGTAAATTACAGGTTTGCTGTTATAGTGAATGATAAGATGGGATGTTTGTTCAATAAAGGTTTATCTTGTTTAAGGGATATATTGTTAGTTCAGTGACAGTTAGTTTCGTTGATTGTTGGTTGCTACTTGGTAATTAAAGCATGTATCAAAAGAGAAACGGCAATACAATGACAGGTTACTCATCCTCCTGGCTGCGCAACCTAGCCAATTTGTTGGTAACAACAATGTCCAACTGAGCTGCCCGTTCAACGATTTCTTTTCTTTTCTTGGTAGAAATATTGTGAGCTATCTCAGCACAGTATGTCCTGATAAAACCAAAATGATTAAAGAGCAACTTTTGGAGCAAGTGAAGAAGGTGGTTTGGCCAGAAAGGAAGTACAGAGGCCGATGAAACATTACAAACCTGTTGTGCATCATCAGGACTTCCAATTCTTTGACATTGTGCACAACAAACTTCTTAAATCCATTAGATAGTGGCGAGTCTTCTTGTCTGAGCCATAACCTATATTTGGCATCAATGTGCATCCTTTAAACTTTCTCCTTACACGGGAATCGATGCCCTTGGGCCTGCGCCAGTTTGTCTACCACAGAACAAGAAAAATACAAACGACGTCAGTGTTTTAACTGCATGCAAGAAGCCACAACCATCAAAGCTGAAATTTCTGAATATATCAATAAGAACAAAATTCACCTGAAAATATATTAGAATAACTATCAATGCCAACATACATAATTGATTTAGAAATTATTCTTTTATAGACAGGAGTAGGTGAATTCAGCCCACAGCACCACAGAATGAGTAAAACAGAGACATTTGATGAGAAACTGTGGAACACGTGTTATGAGAATGAGAAAATAAGGCAGTTTCAAAACATGAGATGAGTCACTAAACCATTCACCAGTCAACTAACTAGTGTTGCCACAACACCACATCAGAGTAAGTGGCCACAAGTAAACCTACCTACAATAGGAGTTCGCAAATTCCATATCTAAACTAAAGATCAGTATTATTCTAAGTCAAAATTTCATGAGAAAGATCCAAATATAGATATAGTATGTTAAGGAAACGAGTACAACTGTATAAACAAATACCAACAAAAACTGACCTTCACAGACACATATCAATCGCTCTGGTGCCTCTTGAACTTCTTGACACGCTTCTTGATAATCTTCTTGCTCAGCAACGGGACAGTCAAAACACAAGGCACTTCCATAGATTTAACTTCTGTAGACCAGACTCCGAAATATTCATTTCTCATGAAATTTAAATGAAAAATCTTTCTACGCTATACAAAAACATAACCAGCTGCTAAATGTAACATTTAACTCATTGTGATCTTTCATCACAAAAAAGAAAAGATTTCACTTACAATAAAGGAGAGCGAACAAATTGACACGACATAATCAAGATAGTAAATTACAATAAGAATTAATGAAGAAAGTGAAACATGTGTTTATTATCATAAATCATAAAAAAATGCAAATCAGAACCGAATTAGAAGATCGCGTCGAACCAAAAGAAGGCTTTGATTCGAATTTGGCGGGACACAGCGGCTGGACTCCTGCGTGTGTAAAGAAAACAAGCTAGGGCTTGAATGCTTTATACTGGATGGAATATTTCATTAGAAATTTTTATCTATTTGGCCCGATTATTTGGTCGGGCCTCATAAAGTGCAATTCTCAGGCCCGTTAAACTGAGGTTATTCAAATGTATTATTCCCAATGAATAGATTTCAATGATGGACACTTTGGAGCCCATTTCAGCAGAATGGGTCTCAACCTATCATAGCATGAAGCATCTTCCTAAAAGTGGCCCAAAGGCCCATTAAAGATTAGAATCAACTTCCATATTTTTAGAGAAATACTTGTATGTACTCGAGTTGAGCTCCGTTTATACACCAAATCAATATTAAAGTATAACACTTTTTAAATAAAAAAAATACATAAACTAACATTCTTCTTCTTCAGGATACTTGCCGTTCTGGTATATGCTTTCGGCGACTGTCAGGTAAGCTCTTCTTTGTCTTCTTACCTATTATGGCAATCTTCAGTCTTTGGTCCTTTGTAGCATTAATTGCAGCATTAAATGCTGCAATAAATATCCGTTGATGATTCGGACTGAGAAGCCATCCTTTATGTATCCTTGACTGCTCTGATCTGATAAAGGTTGAGATCGATCTGAAGCATCGATCTATTCAGTCTGGAATCCATCGATCCGGTCTGATATGCAATATTCTTTATCAGTTTGCTCTGATATGTCCGATCGATCTGGTATGCCTAATTTCCATCGATCCGGTCTGAAATGCTTTGCCATCTTGCTCTGTTGAGTCCGATCGATCTGGTCAATCTGATTTCTATCGATCCGGTCTGAACTGTTTTGTCATCTTTAAAATTTCATCGATAAGGTCCGGAACTAACAAATTCCCCCTTTTTGATGATGACAAAACCTAGCTACTAAGTCTTTTTAACCAGTCTTGATAAGAGCTCTGAAGCGAATGCTTTTCGGATCGATTACTTCTTTGTTCAAAATAAATGAACATTATTAAGTTTGATCGATTCAATCTTTTATTATTAAGCCTTTATTAAAGTTCAAAATAAATGAACAAGGACTTAATCAAAAGAGGATTTTATTGATCATCAAGAAGTCCTAAATACAGACAGTCTGATAAGTTAAAAGATTAAGACTGCTATCTTCTTGAGCTTGGAGGCGGCTTGAAGTCTGTCTTCTTTTCCCCCTTTTTGTCAGCAGCAATCTCTTGAAGGAATTCAACAACTTGGGCTAGCTGCGCGCTGATAGCGTCAAGACGAACGTCTTGAGCGCGGAGGGAGTTAGAAACAGATGCTCTGACTTCAGTGGCTAACTCGACCTGCTCTTTCCTCAGACTGTTCTTGTAGGAGGCTTGTTGAGAAAACAGATCGTTGATGCCGCGCTGGAGGCTTCCGATACTGGCAGTCATTTTCTCTTTGAAAGAATTAAAGTCCAAAGTTGTGACTCTTTGACTTTGATGAACTTCGAGAATTCGTTGAGTTAATGACAGACAGTTATCAGAAAAATGCTGGATAGTCCGTGCCAGGGATGGAGGTGCATCAGATAGCTGGCTGGGAGAGTGATCTGATGATGACATAGCATGATCAACTTCTTCAGCAATCGGCACGATTGAAGAAATGGCAGCTTGATGACTTTCGGATCGGATCAGAGCGACCAGATCCGAAGAAAAACTATGAATGAATGCCAAATCTGCATCTGATGGTCCCGGAGGAGAGTGGGGACTGGAAGGTTCCTCATCTTGGAGAGCTGCAACCACTGAAGATACCACCAAATCCGGATCGATGAGGTCTGGTACTTCAGTTGGTGCACATGCCTCAGCTGGACTGTTGTGAGCATGGAAGGCTGATGACTTCAATGGGATAGATGTTGTCGGAGAGTCCAACAGAACATGCATTGAATCATCATCTGTTGCAGACGGAGCATTAGGCAATGGCTGCTCCGCTGTCTGTTCTGGTACGAGTTCTGCAGGCTGGTCTTCTGTCTGTTTTGCTTCAGCAGAAGGAATAACCTCGATAAAGGGTGCTGCCAGAGTCTTGCTGACAGAAGGATGATCCGGGCTGGTGGCTGGAGTGGAGATACCTAGCATCTGTCGTTGAAAGCGGACAGCTAGGGATAGAGCATGAATGTCCATCTCAAGTTGAGCAATCACAGCCCCATCATCTCTGGCAGTAGGAGCAAGCGGATCGAAGTTCTTCTTTTTGGCAGTGAGAAGCAGATTGGCCAGTCTGAATCTGTGTTTTGCCGTAAATAGCACTCTGCGCTGCACCGCAAGTCGAACATCATCAGTTTCTGTGCCTCTCAGAACCTCGTCTTCCATCTTCTTCAGTCTGTGCAACTTTCCGTAGAACATATCAATGTGGTGGACAGTCCGGTACTGGACATATTCATCAAAGACCACAAGAAGTTCAGCTAGCTTCTCATCAACATCCTCCATAGCGATGTCGATGGCAGTCTGTGCAGCAGATTTGGGTTTAGAAGAGATGGGTTCTGTGAGAATGGCTTTTCCCTTGCCGGTGGAGGAAGGGGACTTAATCCCTGATTGGGTATAGTCACCCAACTCAGTGATAACTATCCCTTTGACTACGGGATTGGCAGAGGGAATTCTAGGGGTGACTGTGGGTGCAGGGGTTGAGGCTTGAGAAGGCTGAGTGGGGGGTTGAGGTGCAGGGGTTGCTTTAGTGGGTGGCAGTATGGGTGGAGGTAGATGTCTGGTTGGTTTGGTAATCTGGGTTCGGGGCTTTTTGGGAAGTGGCTTGGTTGGGGATGAGTGAGCAGACTGGGTTTCTTCTGAGTCAGTCTGAATGGTCAGCTTCCGCTTGACCCGAGGTTTGCGCACATCAGCTTGTTCCTCGTCCTTCTCAATCTTGACTGAGACCAGAGTGGTAGGAGTAGGCGGAACACTCTTGGACTTCAGCAGTGCAAGCCCTTTGGAGTTGAGTACCTTAAAGGGGCGGAGAGCAGATGGCTTGCTCAGCTCGAGGCCTAAGGACTCCAAGAGCTTGCTGAGAGGAACAGCAAAGCATACGGCGTGCTTGGATGCAATCACCGTTTCCAGCAGTACTCCAAACAAAATCATGGACCAGTTTATCTTCTGTCCAGATACAATAGCTGCCATGGCCCTGAACTTCTCGGCGGTTACAGCATCGAAGCTTCCTGCTTTACCCAAAAGTGGCTTGGCTACCACTTCGCACAGCACCTGGAAATGGAAGAGCATTTCCTTCTTCTTAAATGAGGGTTGCAACCGGTGGCCAGAAATAGAGATCTTCCCCTGAAGATCTAAGAGAGATGCTGGAGGAGTCTGTCCGAACTCTGTCAGGCCGGAACTGGGGAGGCCAAAGGTCTTGGCCATTGTTGTTGGCGAGATCTCGAAAGATTTGCCCTTGACAGTGGTAGAGATGGATGACTTCCGGGAGACGGCGTTGGCGAACAGCTCGCGGATTTCTGGTTCATAAACAACTGATCCGCACTCCAAAAAATTCCGTAAACCAGATGATTCCAGGGCTCTGAAAATGGACACCATCGCAGCATCTTCTCCCCTGTAGATGTCATCAAACTCAACGGAGAGTGAGTTATGAGTGATGGTAGCCATATGAAAGGAGTTTAAGGAAGGTGCGAAGAGTAAGAGAGTAAGAGAGTGAGAGAGTAGAAAGCGGTAAACTGTAAAAAGTGAAAAAGTTATGAAATGTTCAGCCCGCTAAATAGGAGAGAGAAGACACGTGTCTTTATCTCCAAGACTGAGAAATAAACTATTCAAAATGAACGGTCAGGATAAAGAAAGATAAGGCGGTTAAAGTACAACTAGTTAAAAGGTTAATCAGTCCGGGCTGTTTTGTTTTATTTTAAAAACAGATTATTGTCCAATCAGATCATAGGATAAAATCAGACTGACAAGGATCGGTCTGAAAGTTCGGACCGGTCTGTGTCTTTCTGAACATTGTATTATCGATCTGTAGTGACAAAAATCTTTAAGATCGAAAAGAATAAAAACATCTAAACTAATTAAGATAAGTCAATTAAACCAAGAATTTGACGGAAATAATTGAACTTAGCCTCAGGAAGTGGTTTGGTGAAGATGTCTGCTGCTTGCTGCTCTGTTGAAATGTGTTCGATCCGAATTTCCTTTTTGCCAACATGATCTCGAATAAAATGATGTCGAATATCAATGTGCTTTCTTCGAGAGTGCAAAACTGGATTATACGTTATAGCGATTGCACTTGTGTTGTCGCAAAATATCGGAGAGTCAACAGCTTGAATGCCGTAGTCTTTGAGCTGGTGTTGAATCCAGAGCATTTGAGCGCAACAGCTTCCAGCGGCTAGGTATTCTGCCTCAGCTGTGGATGTGGCAATAGATGTCTGCTTCTTACTGAACCAAGAGATCAATCTTTCACCTAGAAATTGACATGTTCCACTGGTGCTTTTACGATCGATCTTACACCCAGCGTAGTCTGCGTCTGAATATCCGATCAAGCTGAAGTTTGAATCTTTGGAGTACCAAAGACCAACGTTCTGAGATCCTTTTAAGTATTTCAGAATACGCTTGGCAGCAATGAAATGTGATTGCTTTGGTTCTGACTGAAATCTGGCGCACATACAGACTGAAAACATTATATCGGGCCGGCTCGCTGTAAGATATAATAGCGATCCGATGAGTCCTCTATACATGGTTACTTCAACTGCCGTTCCCCCTTCGTCCTTGTCTAACTTGATTGTTGGACTCATTGGAGTTGATGCAGTTGAGCATGTTTCCATTCCAAATCTCTTGAGGAGCTCTTTGGTATACTTGGTCTGATTGATGAAAATACCATTGTTGAGCTGTTTTACTTGAAGACCCAGAAAGAATGACAATTCTCCCATCATGCTCATCTCGAACTGTCCCTGCATTAACTTAGAAAACTTCTCGCACAATTTGGGGTTAGTTGACCCAAAGATTATGTCATCAACATAAATCTGAACTAATAGGGTATGTTCCCCCTTAATGAATTTAAAGAGAGTTTTATCTACTGAACCGATCTGGAAGTCATGGTTCAGCAGAAATTGAGATAGAGTGTCATACCAGGCTCTTGGAGCTTGTTTCAGACCATACACTGCTTTATTCAGTAGATAAACATGATTAGGATACGAATGGTTCTGAAATCCAGGTGGTTGCTCAATGTAGACTTCTTCCTGAAGCTTTCCATTAAGAAAGGCGCTCTTGACGTCCATCTGATATACTTTGAAGTCTTTAAAGGCAGCATATGCAAGAAAGATTCGGATTGCTTCAAGTCTGGCGACTGGTGCAAATGATTCATCGAAGTCGATTCCTTCTTCTTGTCTGAATCCCTGTGCCACCAGTCTTGCTTTGTTTCTAACCACAGTTCCATCGGCGTCTAGCTTATTTCTGAAAACCCATCTGGTTCCAATAACAGGCAGATCGCTTGGTCTGGGAGTTAGACTCCAAACTTGATTTTGTTCGAATTGATTAAGCTCTTCTTGCATTGCTTTAATCCAGTTGAAGTCAGTCAGAGCTTCATCGATCTTCTTGGGTTCCAGAGTTGAGATGAAAGCAGCATGAGTGAACTCATCCATCATCTGTCCTCTGGTTCTAATTGGTGCAGACGGACTACCAATCACTAGATTAGGTGGGTGCTTCTTAGTCCATCGATAGCTTGACTCTGGATTGTCTGGTTCGGTCGGATGAATAGTAGCAGCATGATCTGCATCTAATTTAATATTTGAGTCAGGAGCATCTGGATCAGCTCGATCTGAAGAAGCTTCAATGGCCTGATCCGGTCTGTCTGGCACTTCTGGTTCTGGTGGATTGTCTCTTGACCTGTTAGCTACAATCTCATCATCACTGTTAGCTTCGAGATGGATATTTTCCATCTGATTTTGAATTGAATCCTTGTTGCCCTCAACACATAATGATTCATCAAAAACTATATGAACAGATTCTTCTACAGTTAAAGTTCGATTATTAAACACTAGATAAGCTTTGCTAATTGATGAATATCCTAAGAATATACCATTATCTGACTTAGCTTCAAATGCTGTAAGATGACTCTTACCATTGTTGTGAACGAAGCATTTACAGCCAAATACATGAAAGTGAGAAACAGATGGTCTGTTACCAGTCCATATTTCATATGGAGTAAGATTCAGCTTCTTGTTAATCATAGATCGGTTTTGAGTGTAGCAAGCAGTATTTACAGCTTCTGCCCAGAACTTTTGAGAGATTCCAGAATCAGCAAGCATTGTTCTTGCTGCTTCCTTGAGCGTTCTGTTTCTTCGTTCTGCAACTCCATTCTGTTGAGGAGTTCTGGCGGCTGAAAACTCATGCTTGATTCCATGATCTTCTAGAAAGGATTCAAGATTCTGATTTGAAAACTCAGTGCCTTTGTCACTTCGAATCCTGTCTATGCTGGATGATTTCTCGTTCTGAGTGCGTTTCAGCAGCTTGATCAACTTCGGACCGGTCTGATCTTTACTGCTCAAAAATATAGTCCATGTAAAGCGTGAGTAATCATCAATAACAACAAGAGTATACCGCATTCCCCCTAAACTTGTTATTGGTATAGGACCAAACAAGTCCATATGCAGTAATTCTAAACAGCGGGAGGAGGATTTGGCATTCTTGTTTTTGAAGGATGATCTGATCTGTTTGCCCATTTGGCAAGCTTCGCAGATCTTATCCTTGGCAAAGTCGATCTTGGGCAGACCGATAACTAAATCATGTTTACACAGGCTAGCAATGGTCTTAAAGTTGATATGATTCAAGCGCTTATGCCATAACCAGTGTTTATTATCATTGTTAGCGATGAAGCAAGTAGGATTATCAGGTTGAGCATGATTCCAGTTAATCTTATATGTGTTTCCATTCCTGATTCCTACGAGCATGGTTATACCGTCTGATGATTTAACAGTGCAAGTGTGTTTATGAAATTCTACAGCATAACCATTATCACAGAGTTGACTGATACTAATCAGATTATAGCACAGATTTTCAACTAACAGCACATCATTGATAATAATGTTACCATGGACAATCTTACCCTTGCCCATGGTCTTACCCTTTGAGTTATCTCCGAAGATGATCTTGGGTCCAGTGCATTCTGTGACTTCAGACAGCAGCTTGATGTTTCCAGTCATGTGACGAGAGCACCCGCTGTCCAAGTACCAATCTGATGCGAGATTCTTCTGTACCTGTCATCACACATATTTATTGTTGGTACCCAATCCTATTTGGGTCCAGAACGGATTAGCCCTTTGGGAACCCACACCTGTATCAGCTTTAGTGGCTTGTGTGTGTAGGGTGTGCTATGTGCTGGTCTGTCTCGATGTTGTGTGTGATAATGTGTGCGCTGTGAAAACCTTTGATTTTCATAAGGTAGTCTATATCTTCGTTGAATCGGTTTTGAGTTATAGTAATTGTATTGTCTTCCTTGCCTTAGATTTTGCACTTTTGGATTTGGTCTCATAGACACAAATCTTGCTGGTGCCTTATCGTTGGCTTGGTTGACATAACCAATCCCTTTTCTCAAATTTTGATTCACGTAAGAGACTCCTGTTTGAATCTTAGGTGCTTCAGTTTCATATACTGTGCTGGATTTAACAAATGTCATTTGTTTGACTTGATTCTTTACCAGCAGCAGCTCAGATTCATCTTTGGTGCATTCTTTGGTGTCAAAGCCTATGCCGGTGAAATCACCGACATTTCTTTGAGCTTCTTGTAATTCTTCCAAGGATGTTCTGGATTTTGTCCATGTTTTGAATATATGTGAGAGCTTAGCATTTTGTGTGCTAATTCTCTTATTTTCTTCATGGAGCTGATCATAAGAGATTTTCAGCTTATTCAGCTCGTTCTGGAGATTTTTGCACTCACCCTGCTCAGAGCAGCTTGGTTTGTTGTGCTCATCCATTTGAGTACTGATTTTGGCTTTATTCTTCTCAAATGATTCAGCTAAGATCCTATAATCATTTGCCATGTCTTGCAGTGCGGACATGAGCTCTTCTCGTGTAAAATCATTTGATTCAAATTCGAATACCTCATCTGTCTGACTCATTTCTTCATCTGCCATCAGACATTGAACCTCTTCTTCGCTTTCGCTGGAAGAATATTCAGAGCTGTCTGAATCGGAATCAGTCTGAGCCCATTTGCTGTTTCCTTCCTCAGCAACTAAGACTTTTTGGGATTTTCCATGATTCTTGCGGTCTTGGTGGTGCTTCTTCTTTCTATCATCTCGATGCTTCTCTTTCCTTTCTTCTTTCTTCGGTCTGGTGCAGTCTGCAATAAAGTGTCCGGTCTTACCACAATTGTAGCAAGCCTGATCGTTAACAGTATCATCTTTTCTTGATTTATAATGATGAGAGGGTTTGAAGTTCCTCTTATTTTTAGACATAAATTTACCGAATTTCTTTATAAATAATGACATAGCATCGTTACTCATCTGTTCAGCAGATCGGTCTGATGTTGAAGCGATCTGGTCTGGGATGGCTGCCAGGGCCTTGTTGGGTTGAGAGATGAATGGCTCTGCTTCACCTCTGCTTATTAGTTCAAACTCATAGGCCTTGAGATCTGCAAACAGATCATGAAGTTCAACCTTGTTAAGGTCTTTTGATTCCCTCATGGCAATTGTCTTTACATCCCATTCCTTTGGCAGAGCTCTCATTACTTTCAGAGCGATCTCTCTGTTAGAATATTCCTTCCCCAGACCATTCAGTTCATTTATGATGCTGGTGACTCTTTCATCAAACTCATTTAGAGTTTCACCACTTTTCATCTTTATGCTCTCAAATCTTTGAAGAGCCACAGTTAACTTGTTTTCTTTGGTCTGGTCGTTGCCTTCACATAGCTGTGCTATCTTCTCCCAAATTTCTTTGGCAGTAGAGCACATTTTGATTTTGCTGAACATGTTCTTGTCCAAAGTTTTGAACAAGATGTCTTTGGCCACATTGTCGAGGTTTGCTTTCTTTCTATCCTCATTTGTCCAGAGGGATCTGTCTTTTTCTACCATTTGTGGTTCTCCACTGGTAGTGGCGACTGCTGTATTTATTTTTAGGATCTTCATTGGTCCATCGGTGATGACGAACCACATGTCGTCATCCTGAGCTGCCAGGTGAGCTTGCATTCTGATTCTCCAGTCATCATAATCTTCTTTTGAGAACATGGGGATTTTGTTGAATGATGCCATCAGCTTAATATTCTTTGTGCTGATTAAGACGACCTGCTCTGATACCACTTGTTAGGATCGGTCAGGAGTGTTTAGAGGGGGGGGTGAATGAACACTCCTTACAAAATTTATCCCTTGTGATTTCTTTCTGATTAGTGAAAGAAATATGTTACTTAATCAACTCTTTGAACAGAACAGACCACTAATAAGTAAGTGCGGAAACGGTCTGCTCTTGTGTAAGTAAGAACAGCTCGATGGCTAAGTGCAGAATGATAAGACACAGGATATGTTTCTGGAAGTTCGAAGGTGGTGTAATCCTTCTACGTCTCCCCTTCTTCCAATTAAGGAAGGTTTATACTAGAAGACTTTGATTTATACAATCCTGTTGTACAAACCCGATTCAGGCTGGATTTACCTCACTACCAGTCTGAAACTCCTAGTCACTCAACCTGCTCAGACACACTCTGTCTGACAGTTACAATATATTGCTCACTTCTATTTTTCAATACACAATGCGCACAGTGATCCTACAATGATCAAATGTTACAAAGTAATTGCGCTTAAATAAATAACTTCAGCTCGAAAGCTTCTGAACTTTGTAAGCGTGTGCTGTTTTGCTTTCTTGTATATTTTTCAATTGATCAGCGTGAGTTGTAGAGTCCAGAGTCTTTTGCATCTGTTTGTTGCATCATTTTATAGTTGAGGGTGGCAACGGCATTGTTTCCCTTAATGTGCAGCTATGACTCTTTTTAAACTCTGAGAAAGCTACAGTCTTCTTCTTCAGGATACTTGCCGTTCTGGTATATGCTTTCGGCGACTGTCAGGTAAGCTCTTCTTTGTCTTCTTACCTATTATGGCAATCTTCAGTCTTTGGTCCTTTGTAGCATTAATTGCAGCATTAAATGCTGCAATAAATATCCGTTGATGATTCGGACTGAGAAGCCATCCTTTATGTATCCTTGACTGCTCTGATCTGATAAAGGTTGAGATCGATCTGAAGCATCGATCTATTCAGTCTGGAATCCATCGATCCGGTCTGATATGCAATATTCTTTATCAGTTTGCTCTGATATGTCCGATCGATCTGGTATGCCTAATTTCCATCGATCCGGTCTGAAATGCTTTGCCATCTTGCTCTGTTGAGTCCGATCGATCTGGTCAATCTGATTTCTATCGATCCGGTCTGAACTGTTTTGTCATCTTTAAAATTTCATCGATAAGGTCCGGAACTAACAATGTTTTACATAAAAAATTTAAACTACATAAATAGTTGAAATATGAATAAATGATATGAAATAGCACACATAAAAATAAATAGATTATTCTTTACATTGAACTCTAAATATTTCCTCCGGTCCCACAACCACGTCTATGTATCAGTCGTTGTGGTCTTCTAGATGGCTCAACTACATCTACATTCTGCGTTTGTGATTGAGAGGGTCTAGTCCTAGCGTTGGACTCACCAATATCATATTGTGGCATCAACTCGGAGAATGTAACAGGTGAGATATCAAAATGTGGGCGTGGCTGTGTAGAACCGGGTACACGAAGCAGAAGATCCGTAAATGAGATTCCACTGTATGCTTGAGTTGGATCTGATATATATTGAGTGTATGTTGATGGCTCCTCCACGTGGGCAGGTTGTGTGCCGTAGTAGTCAGAAGATGTGGCATCATAATGAAATGAAGAACGGTGTGATGTTGATGTCCCCCCATGCATCATATGTATCAGTAGTAAATGGAGGGATATCATCATGAGCATCTACCTGAGTATCAGAGGTACTTGACCGTCTTCTCCTCCGGTTGCCCCCTCTAGTGGTATCTCGCTGCCGTGCAGGCATACCATATCTATTTTGTTGTGTCCGAGCAAGTTGACGCACTTCATCCACAATAGCTAAGTTCTGATCTAATACACGTCTGACCCCGGGTGAAATCCCTTCATCCTCACTCAAACTTGAGCAACTAAGTCTTAGTTGCTCCATATGCACATCCTTACAAAAAATATGGTTAATAGGTAGCATAATTCAGAAGAAATTAAATCATTTTAAATAAAAAAAAGGAAATATATGCATACCACTTGCTGCCATGCAGCAGCATCTGCTGCACGGTATCCTGTCTCAACATTGTTGTTGGGTGGAGATATAATATGACGTGTAATTGTACCGTACCACGTCATGTAATCATCACTGAAAGTATAGGAGCCGGTGGCCTGAGGGGCATCCACAATATTATATAGTCTGGCCATCCACAAATCTATGTATGCACTATGGAACCATGTCCAATTCGTTGCAACACGACCTCTGCGATCGAGCTTATGCAACTCCACCTGTCTAGCATCTATTGGTGGTGGAATAGTTTGGAACAAACCAAACTGTCGCAAAACTCGCTCTGGACGATGCATCTCCACAATGGCATAATTTATGAGTGGACATTGTGCCATCCAATCCTCTGGACCGCATACTGGAGGCAGTGATCTGATCTCATCCGACTCCATGTCATATGGAGTCCAAATAAACTGTAAAACAGAAACATAACATACTATCATAAATACATAATTATTAATATACAAGTGATATTCTCAAGAAAGTATTTATTACCTGATCACAATACATCCTATCAAATGTGTCACGAAATACACGCAAAGCATGTCGGACAGTGTGTCCAAATCTAAAAAAACTAGACCACCTAAAAAAAATCGACATGGCAATGTTAGTGCAATATTTAAAACTAATAAATATAAATAACAAGTGTAATTATACCTTGCACCATATGGAGGGGTAGGAAGTATTAGATCCTCGTTGACTATAATTTGGCCTTGTTGTACTCGAGAACCATGAGTGTTAGGATGAATACTCTTTATCCTCGTATATGCCCAAATCTGTAATTTTTTTGAATCGAGTACAAGGTTAATATAACATAATGTAAGTTTATATATCATTTAATTCAAATAACAGAGGCTTGTAATTCTTATTACCTGCAAAAGTTGCATTGCACCACCGATGTTTGTTCTTCCTGTGCTATTTCATATCATTTATTCATATTTCAACTATTTATGTGGTTTAAAATTTTTATGTAAAACATAATACCAATAAAAAAAATTATTTTTAATAATCAAGAATTTAAAATTATGTTTAATTTATAATTAAAATAATACTATTCTAAATTTGCACTCTTGGATTGCAACTTTATAAAAAAAAAAAATTTTGTAAAGTTGCACTCCAAGAGTGCAACTTTAGAATAGTGTTATAATTTGCACTCTTGGAGTGCAAATTATAGTAGAATATTAAACTTTTTCAAACAACAATATTTTATGATTTTTTTTTATATAATAAAAAATTAAATTTACCCACGAATGCATTACACTGCTCGACGTGGATTTTTTTATGCTACCTATAGGTTAAATACCTGGAGGCACCCCGATATTTTACATATTATGTGTAGGGCTATAACCAGTGACGAATTTAAGTGTAGGCAAAAATATTTTTTATTACCTAAAAAAATTACAGTACCCTCTAAAAATTATTTTACATTCCAAAAATTATATTTTGCTCCTTTAAAATATATTCGACGTTTAAAAAATATTTTGTCTCTATTTTTAAATTAATATTTTTTTGGCTTCATTTATAAAAATCTTGCATCCGCTCGTGAATGTAACACTCGAGCAGCATATGTGGATCAAGTGGAAAAATTGGTGGATCTCGCAACTATTTTCCCTTATTTTATTTGGGGTGGATCTTATTCTTGGCCTACAATTAATTAAGTCATTGCGACACATGAGTCATACAGCGTGAAATTTGTCATCACTTGCATGTAATGGCCCAGGGGGCTCACTGTTGAAAGATGCCTTGTGAACGTGACGTCGTCATTCCATCACTCAATCATCACCTTTTTTTGTTCATTCTTTTACCAAATTATTTTCTATTTGCAAAAGAAACGGATTATCTTACCCTAAGGTGTGTGGGTGGGTGCGGGTATATGGTTGCATAAATTTTTAAAGAATTTGGGTATGAGTGTTCATTAATGCGCCTATTGGAAAATAAGAGTATGTGACAGAAAATTAATAAGCGACATCAAAAATTTTTACGTGGAATACCCTCAAGAATGAAGGAAAAACCACGGGGCCTTGTCCATTATAAATTTTTCACTATAAATATTGATCTATTACATGACTTTGACACGAAATATGAATAACAAACTTTTAAACAAGAATACTAGAAAAATACAGGAAAAGACCGAATAGACTTGATGTGCTCTCTTCGGAGTCTTTTCTTGCCTCAAAAGTCCAACCTCTTACAATGAGACCACATGTGTGTATTTATAGTATTAATCCCGGTGAATTGTCATGCGAGAATTCCGGAATGATCTCCCTCGATCGCGGTGTCATGGGTTCAAGACGTGTCCGAGAAATCCACGTGCCATTAACAATACAAGAATATTGAAGTCTTGTTTTATTATCTTCGGGTAAAATCCTGGTTTGACCTGCTCGGGGTTTTTTGCCGCACTTTTTCCCGCTCGAAATTCAAAAAAATTCGCGATGTTTAGTTTCATGATGTCAATCAGTAACCGTCCATCCAAATTTTATTGAACGGTTCTGATCCTCTGACGAATCAGCTGGCCCCGCCTATAAATACTCGCCTCATTTCTGTCATTTTCACTGTTTGCTTCAACTTTCCTCGAAGCTAATGTCAGACGATCGAGCAGCTGATCTTCAGGAATCTCGAGCTCTTATTTACCAAGAATGGCTTCTTCTTCGGATGATTCCTCCCTGAGGGAAATAGATATGTACGACACGTATACTGAGTAAATAGTTACTACTCTTCCTCATCCGCCTTCATCCTCCTCGGATAGCGAGGAGACATTAAGTAAATCAAATTCCTCGGCTGCTCGTAAGGAGGAAGAACAGGCTACTACAGAGCAAGACTTGGTGGCAGCCAAAGTCCCCTGGTTCGAATTTTCAAGTCCGGGATCCAGACAAGCCATCATCTATCCACTATCCGTGCCAAATGAGAGATTTCTGAGGGGACTTCTATTTTTGCTCCCCCTGCAGGGTCTCGTCCCCATCTACCCCCATAGGGCTACTTTCCCTTCTATTTAGACCAACTCCGAGGGAGCCTTCGCTTTCCTGTTCCCTCTTTCTTTATTGAAGTTGCTTCATATTTTGCTGTTTCCATTAGCCAATTATTCCCCAACAGTTATAGATTGTTGGTGGGCTTCTCCATTGTCCTTTGCTTTTTGGGTTTTACCCCTACCCCCGAACTCTTCAACTGCTTCTTTCAGTTGAATAAGAAAGAGATCGGTCTTTTTTTTTTATTTTTCTTCCCGAACAGGGGTTGGTTTCCCCAAGAACTACCTCTTGTCAATAACAAATTGGAAGAAGCTCTACTTTTTTGCTCGTCCACTCCAGCCTTGGGTTTGTCCCATGGAGTGGAGAGAAAATCTCCCGAATGGCAAATCAATCAAGGGTCACCTTGAAAAGGAACCGTATTTGTCGGTTCGTCGTAAACTTGGCGATCAGTGCTATAATCTGGCCGAGCTGATTGATGACGGACTGTTGTACTTGTTCTTGCTGAGCCCGAAGGGTGCATCCTTGAAAAAGCCACTCGGTGAGTGTTTCTGATCATTCTTATTTATTTATAGATTTGATTAACCTGCTCAGACTAACCTCCGCCTGTTCTTTACAGAGACAAAAATGATGAAAGCTACGATGGCTGAGAACTTTAAGGCTAAGTCCAAAAAGGGACAAACTTCAATGCTGGCGTCGGGGTCCGCTGCTCCTCTCCCTCCACCTCCATCTGCTGATACTACCCCTCCTACCTCTCTGATCATTAACATCGTGGGTCCACACGAGGAGCAAGAGCCCCTGGTTCCTCGACCTCGCAAAAGGGCAATCCCCGAGGCTTGAGTTCTTTTCGTGCATTGGTGAACGATTTTTGGACATTGATGCACGATATTTTGGACATTGATGCACGATTTTGGACATTGATGCATGATTTTTTTGTATTAGATGCACTAAAATTGAACATTGTTTGCACTAAAATTGGACCTTGGATGCACGCAATTTTACATTTGATGCACTAAAATTGGACATTGATGAACTAAAATTGGAGTTTGGATACACTAAAATTGGACTTTGGTGCACTAAAATTGGACTTTGGATACACTAAATTGGACGTTGGTGCACTAAAATTGGACATTGTATGTGGGTGCACGATTTTTTTTTCTTGTGGGTGCACGATTATTTGCCTGTGGTTGCACGATTTTTTTGGCACGTGGGTGCACGATCATTTTTGCATGTGGGTGCACGATATTTTTGGCCCGTGGGTGCACAATTTTTTTTGGCCTGTGGGTGCACAAATTTTTTTGGCATGTGGGTGCACGATTGTTTTGGCATGTGGGTGCACGATTTTGTTTTGCCTGTGGGTGCACGAGTTTTTTGCCTGTGGGTGCACGATCTTTTTTTGCCTATAGGTGCACGTGTTACAGTAACTGCACGAGGGTTATTAATGTCATTTTGACAGTAAATGGACCTAAACGAATTGATGTTCTTTTGGTAGACTAAGTTGAATTATTGTTAACCAAATGATACCGGCTTGTAAGTGCCCCTATAATTTATCTTATATGGTATTAGAAGTTTTTTCTATAACGAGATTCTCTAAAATCGATCCTTATGGCCTCATCATCTCACACCGAGAGCACCAACACCAATCAAGCCGTCGCTAGAGCAATTCTGCCGGCAATTATACCCATCACAACACACCACCACCACATACACGTCCGTCTCACCACTTTGAATTTTTTGTCATGGCGCGTTCAGATCCTTGCCTTGCTCAATGGTCACAACCTTATTGGTTACATTGATGGCCGTCTGC
This sequence comes from Haberlea rhodopensis, assembly GCA_907163345.1. Lineage (NCBI taxonomy): Eukaryota > Viridiplantae > Streptophyta > Magnoliopsida > Lamiales > Gesneriaceae > Haberlea > Haberlea rhodopensis. Next base: position 1,829,091 of record CAJQUN010000057.1, on the reverse strand, counting down.
CTCCGCAAGGTTTAGATGAGTCTCCTTCTGCAAATTACCTTCGTTGGTTCCAACAGGACCAATTAATTCTCTCAACACTTTTTGGCTCGCTCTCTGCCGAGATTCTGCCGCTTGTGATGCCGGAAATCACAATAGCTGTTGCATGGTCTACACTCACCCGCCTTTTTGCAAACCGTTCTCGCTATCGCGTCATGCAGTTAAAGGATGATCTATCACTTGCATTCTTAGGCAGTCAATCTGCCACCAATTTCCAAGTCATAAAATTAAAAGCCGGTGGACTGGCCCTCATCGACAAACCAATCTCCGACGATGATCTCATGTTGTTCATTCTCAATGGACTTGGCATGTCCTATCGTGATATTACTAGCCCAATTCGGGCACGAGAGTCGTCCCTCAGATTTGATGAACTTCACGATATGTTGATTGCCCATGAATCTTATTTGAAGCGATTGAAACTCGCATCTTCTACCTTGGTTGCCACTGCCAACAATGCTCAACAGATCGGTGCATATTCTCAACCATCCAAGCCCTATCGGCCGGGCATATTTCCCCATATTGCCGCAAATTCCAACCCCATGCAAATGTCGCGCAATCTCTGTCTGCAACTTATGGTATGTCTTATCCTACACATTGGCTAATGGATTTAGGTGCCTCTCATAATCTTACTGCAGACCTTCTAAATTCGTCTGTTCATCCGGAGTATGATGGGACTGAAGAGGTACAAGTGGTTGATGGCTCAGGTTTGCCTATATACGCATATTGGTCATTCCACTCTTAAGTTTCCATCACGTTGTCGACATCACTATCAAATATTTTTAAAATCCATATTTTTGAGTTGATGTTTCATTTTTTTTATAAAAAAATGCAATTGTACATCACAGGCCAACTTCCACATTTTATCCAAACAATGATAATGCTATGAGAAAAATAAGGAAAATATTTGTATAGGATCCCGTGTGTTTTATATATAGATCAACTTAATATGATTGATAAAAAATAGTTGACTGTAGCTTTCTCAGAGTTTAAAAAGAGTCATAGCTGCACATTAAGGGAAACAATGCCGTTGCCACCCTCAACTATAAAAGGATGCAACAAACAGATGCAAAAGACTCTGGACTCTACAACTCACGCTGATCAATTGAAAAATATACAAGAAAGCAAAACAGCACACGCTTACAAAGTTCAGAAGCTTTCGAGCTGAAGTTATTTATTTAAGCGCAATTACTTTGTAACATTTGATCATTGTAGGATCACTGTGCGCATTGTGTATTGAAAAATAGAAGTGAGCAATATATTGTAACTGTCAGACAGAGTGTGTCTGAGCAGGTTGAGTGACTAGGAGTTTCAGACTGGTAGTGAGGTAAATCCAGCCTGAATCGGGTTTGTACAACAGGATTGTATAAATCAAAGTCTTCTAGTATAAACCTTCCTTAATTGGAAGAAGGGGAGACGTAGAAGGATTACACCACCTTCGAACTTCCAGAAACATATCCTGTGTCTTATCATTCTGCACTTAGCCATCGAGCTGTTCTTACTTACACAAGAGCAGACCGTTTCCGCACTTACTTATTAGTGGTCTGTTCTGTTCAAAGAGTTGATTAAGTAACAGATTTCTTTCACTAATCAGAAAGAAATCACAAGGGATAAATTTTGTAAGGAGTGTTCATTCACCCCCCTCTAAACACTCCTGACCGATCCTAACAAACATAATACCAATAAAAAAAATTATTTTTAATAATCAAGAATTTAAAATTATTTTTAATTTATAATTAAAATAATACTATTCTAAATTTGCACTCTTGGATTGCAACTTTATAAAAAAAATATTTTTTGTAAAGTTGCACTCCAAGAGTTCAACTTTAGAATAGTGTTATAATTTGCACTCTTGGAGTGCAAATTATAGTAGAATATTAAACTTTTTCGAACAACAATATTTTATGAATTTTTTTTTTTTTTTTATAATAAAAAATTAAATTTGCCGCATTCGTGATTCGGTTGTCATATATATTTTTAACCACCGTTTACTACTTTTATTTATGCTTATTATTTGTAATTGTGCCATTTACAATTTGTAAATATTTTGATAATTGGTTTTCTAAAATATAAATATGATAAATCAACATTATGAAGAATGACATCTGCTTTTTCCCCCCGGAAAGCGACACGCATTTTGAGATTGAGAAGACAAGCTAACAACCCCTTCGCAATATTATAATTTGGAACCATTGAAAACACATCGTACGCAGCAAAAGCTATGAGCATAATCAAAAAGCAAAAGAAAAAGCTCCATGTGCTCGCATCATATTGACCAGGCAACATAATTTGTTAGCCACGACTATGCGCTCTACTTACATAACAACTCAATAAAAACACACTGTCGTTTAAATAAAATAATAATAATAAACTAATATATCAACTATTTTAGACCAATCATATCGAATTGATATATATGTGAAACCTATACCGAGTCCATGCAAACATTATCCACATGATCACTTGTTGTCTAATACAACCTATGTCGGAGGTAGCACACATCATTTATCATCCACATAATTACATAAAATCTATACATATATGCAAGATAATATGGAAATAAATTTATATTTGAATCACCGAAAACTCTGGAGAATCAGCTTTCGTGATCATGAAAAAGGGAAGAAAAAAATCTTTGCATCAAATCAAATCATCATAAAACCGAGGACTTTATTGCATGGGCATAAGCATCTAATAAAAAAATTTATTGTGAATTAATTAGTCCCCTAATGGCCGCAGCTGACGGAGGAATTCTCTGGGAAAAACAAATTTTTTATCTTGTGAATTATAAACCAAACTCATAAAATGTTGATAAAAATGAATAATGCAGACGAACCGACCTATAAACGATGGTAAATAATGAGCCTCCGGCTGGCCAGATGGTAAAGACTCATGTCCCCTTTGGACGACTCGGATGAGTCAGAGTAGTGGCCTAAAAATGTTACAAGATCATCCACCCCATAAAAGAAGCAATAATTCATCCATCTATAAATATAATGTATCATATGCCAAACTAAGTACATGGAGTGGAAAAAAGGAAGAAAGTACGCAAAGACCACACTGGAGTTGATAAAACAGGATGAATATTGAAAATATCAGAAACTTTCATCAATCATATGCCAAGAGGTTCTTGCCTCCCATTTCCATTATTAAAACCTTCGTAAGGTTTGGTCGTCTTACTCGATTTTTTCCTCTTAAGAAACATGATCCATGTGATTGCTTCCAACAATACAGCAAAACCTCCGAGTACAGCAATCACAACAATATATGCATTTCTCCACTTCGATTCGGGCTTTAATATGTTAAGACCTTTGAACACATTGATGATTCCAAGGATGAGAATCGCGTATCCAATTCCATGATGGTAGATATTCCAATAAAACCGATATTTGTGGTCCTTCTTGGGTCTCAATAACAATGCAAAAATCTACATTCAATGCCAAGATATTAGCCAAATGGCAAAACTGATGTTTGTGGTCTTTTTGAGGTATCAAGAACAATCCAAAAAGGTGCATGCAAAGCCAAACAAATTAACCAAAATAGATAAGCAAGTTAGGGGTACAGAGGATCGAGCAAGACAAGTTAAATGGAAATATTGTGTGTGTGTGTGTTGCAGCAATCCGCATTTCAATAGTTTGTATTCACCATGTCACAAATGATTTCTCACAAGTTAAAATGCAGCGGTTAATTGACGTGCTTTGGTAACAGATAGAATATCATGTACAACAGCCATTCAAGGCCAAGAATCTTGCTACTCTGTATTTTAAATTTTAGAAAATTGATTATGTTTTCCACACCCCTCTGATTTAATTCATCCCACCTTAATTTGAAAAAAGGAATTTGAGTAAATGAATGATGATTGAACCAACACAATGAAGAGAATCATCTACACATAAATTCAAGAAAGTTGATCGGATTGTCATACCTGCACAGTTGCAAGAGCAAAGAGTGCAATCCCGATATTGCCATGATTAGCATACCTAACACCTTTCGATTCACTACCGAGCTTAAGCCCTGTCCCCCAACCAGAAACTCCAATGGCATATGCCGACACCTGGCATGAAATGTGAAGATAAAACCAAGCTGGATCAGCGGATGGAAACGCCCTCAAATACCTTGCGATGATGATCCCGATAGGAAACATAATCCCCCAGCTCACAGCATTCAGTATCCCATGAATCTGTACTTATTAAAACAAATATTACTACTCTTTCCACGTACAAACTGTTTAATCAGCACATAAATCAGCCAAGAACCAGTTATAAAATTATTTCCACTCAACAACACTATGAGCTCCAAATTTTATACTTCAGTCTTCGATCAATGAAAATGAAAGTGACAGAGGAATTAAAACATTAAAAAAAATCATTCGAAGTAGTAACATATTTGATGGGAAATACGGTTTTCTCATCCATGCTGCAATTAACCATGATTTTAAAAAATAATAGTCCCACATCAAAACCCATCATAGAGGAACAAATTGAGCATATAAAATATTTCTAATAAAAAGATTATAACTTTTTACAATAGAAAGAAAGAAACTCACATTCCTCTTCTTGGTTCTAGAGTTTCCGACCGGGGTAATGGTGCTCTGTCCTCTCAACAAATCAAGACTAGCTTTGGAGTTCAGATTTGCCGGCTGAAAGGCATGCTTATCCGGCACCCCACCAGTAATCGAGGGCCCCACCTGCCACACCTGGTTCACCGTCGTCCCAGCCCCCTCCGGTAAAAGCAAGGTGGCGAAAAGCCTTGTAACCCCGCCGGAATATTCCGCCACAGCCTCCTTCACCTCGTACCAGACTTTGGACTCTGTTAACGCGTAAGACGAGACGTTGTAGGTCTTAACCGTCATTTTACCATCTGCATCCCTGAATGCGACGAGGGCCTGCGATCCCAACATTCCGGTGCCTGTCGGGTTGATGGCCCATGAAACCCACCCATCGGGACGGTCCGGAGGAGCAATGAAGGCGATGGATAGGGTGAGTCGGGCCGGATCGTAGGTCCAATGGAGGTAGGAGTTGAGCGAGGGAAGATCGTTGCAGAAAGCGTAGAGCTTGTTGTTTGTCAAGGTCTGTGAGGTGCACGTGGCAGCGTGTATGGGTGAAATTACAGAAACCCATGTCGCCAAAGAGAAGATGGCTAGAGTTAGAGAAGAAGGCGCCATTAATGGACAGAGAGAGCAGAGAATTTTGTGTTGTCTGTGCGGTTATAAGAAAACTTCTGCACGCGTGGAAAACATTTATGGTGTGTTATTGCCTTATGGGATTCAAAATCGAAGTGTGTGCGCTGGTTACGTCTACGAATTTAGGAATAGCGTCAGATTTGTAATCAAATTGAGTGATTTACGCGAAACGTAATTATAAAAAAACTAAATTAATCGAAGATTTTATTGAGTTCGTTGAATTCAAAATTTGGGTCAAATGCAGTCCTCAAGGTCCAAGGTTCAAACATATCATATCAGGATGGACAGAAAATTTTGGGAACAGGTAAAAAATATTTAAAAAATGGAAGATAAAAAAAATTTAGGGGTTTAAAATATAATTTTAGGGCAAGAAAATATAATTTTTGAGAAGTAAAATGTAATTTTTGAGGAGTTAAATACAATTTTTTGAATTTTTTTTTCTGGGGTGCCCATCCTTGGGTAAGTCCGCGCTGGACTGACGTTATTATTTTATAAGGTATTATTTGGTATGAATGATAAGATTATATATTGATGTTAAGATTATAAAATGATTGAATGTGATATTGAATAGTAAAAAATAAATAATAATATGTTTGGTTTAATTGATTAATATTGAGATTATGACTAAAAAATAAATTATATTTATACCGTCTTACCATTATTTTTTTGATCGAGTAACATTGAACTTTTTTTTTATTTATTTTTTACTATACAAATGTTTTTTTTAACATTTTGAGTATCTAAAAAGTTTTTTTTCATCCAAGAATCAATGGATTTCCCCAAGAACACTGTATGATGTAATGCACTTTCCCGATTTATTTTTTCTTCTCTTTATCAGCTCCACGTAATAATATAATATGTCATGACGACGTTATTGGAACTTTTTTTTATTGTTACACATATTTATTGATCGTTTCATTTTTTTTTCTGAATATTAATTTCGTAATTTTTAGCTCCTCAATTACATTTCTACCTCTTAACTACTCCAACTTTTGTTGAAAATCGCCAACGAAAATTCTATTTTCATCTCTATTATTTTTCACGTTATTCATCTCCATTATTTTAAAATTTCAAAACAAATGACCAATTTGTTACTTTATTTCAGTTAACAACGCCAAAAATGGTATATATAAAATAGTTGTTAATTTATTATTTTTGTAAATATTATTTATTTGAAAAATAAATAATTTAGGTAGTATAACCATAAAAGAAGTTTAAAGATATGAGGTTTTCGAAGAAAAATTCAAAAACAATAATAAAAAAAATTATTATTGACTTATCAAAATCGTTTTGTGAATAACTGCCTAATATGTATATGCTAACGTTAATATTTTATATATATATACTAGCATAGACCCACATGCATTGACAATTTGGCATGTAACCTCATTTAGTTCATCATAACTCAAAAAATCTTGTTCTAGATTTGAAATTTAAAATAGTGGAGATGAAACAAATATGAAAAATAGCAGAGCTGAAACAAACGTGATGATATATGAGATAAAATATTCGTTAGCGGTTTTAAACAAAAGCAGAAGTAGTTAAGAGTGAGAAATGGAGTCGATGAGCTAAAAAATAAGAAACCAATATTCAGAAAAGATTTAGAGAACAAATAAACATGTGTAACAATAAAAAAAATAAGATTTCAATAAAATGTGGGATATGACATTTTTGTGTTTTTGAAAAAAATTTCACAAATATTGATGTCATATGATATTATCAGACTCTCTTTATTATAGTGGGAAACAAATATATATTTGTTTTTTTTAGAAGTATGTTAGATTTAATTTTGTAAAAGCAACACAATCGAAGCCATGATCGATTCGGGCAGATACCTTCCTCAGTCACGTTTCCACATTAGGGATGGCAATGGGGCGGGTCCAAACCCGGACCCGTATTGAACCCGACCCGCCGGGGCGGGTCCAAACCCGCTTCAACCGGGTTTGGAAGCGGGGCGGGGCGGGTCCTGGGATTGGCCGAACCCGCCCCGCACCCGCCCTGCTATGCATTTTTAATTTTTTTTTTTACAAAAATTAATATTGAATATACATTTCACTTCTTTGATTGTACAATAATGTGTTATTGTTTAATTTCATATCAAAATTCATGTGTTTATGGTAAAGAAGTTGGAACATTTTGAATGGAATAAAAACTAAATAATAAATATTTGATAGTTTAAAGATAGTTTTACGATGCTTATTATAAATATTTACTAGAGGAAAACATTAAATTCAATCTCAAAACTCAATTTTTGTGTTTCAAAATTAATTTCTACCAAATTTTTTTTTTTATAAAAAAAAAAATTTGTTTGCGGGGCGGGGCGGGTAAACCCGCGAACCCGGCGGGTCTAAGCGGGGCGGGGCGGGTATGGGTTTTATGTGTAGCGGGGCGGGTCCTGGGATTGGCCAAACCCGTCCCAAACCCGCCCCGTTGCCATCCCTATTCCACATACATACAAACCGCATATGCACCCCTACATCACCACCACAACTCCTCCTAATCATGTTATCCAAATTAGGGTTTATTGAATTGCATGTGTGATGGATGCACTTCAGAGAGTGGAGACTTGGATTCGAGATCAGCGGACCAAATTTTTGAGAGTGAACTGGCCTCCGCCGTTGAGGGCGGTGGTGAAGTGGCCGTGGAACAATGGTCGCCACGACCCGAAAAAGAAGATCCAGGAAGAGTTGGAGTGCCGTAAGAAGCAATTACTGGATTTGTGCCGAGCTGTTAAAGCAGAGTCGGTTTCTGATTTGCAGGAAATCCTCTGTTGCATGGTCCTCTCGGAGTGTGTATACAAGGTGCATTACGATTTCTAATTATAGTGATATAAAAATCGCTGTCAAGGATTTCGAAAGTTCTCTTTTTATTTTTCTTTAACTGGTGATTTTGATTTCCGAATGATTTTGTCTTGTGGGTAAAATGGATTGAACTGAAATGGGGAACACAATGTTTGAAGAAAACCCATCGTTCTCTTTCAAAATCGTAAATTGATTCGATTTATAATTGACCAAGACACCTATAGATTACAATGTGGCAGGAACATATCAAAATAGAGTCTTACAATGAAAGTTCCTGGGAGAAAATAATATTTGAAAAGGTTGCTTAACTTGTCTGTAAACTATAGTTAAGTTTATGTTAATGCCGTATTTGAGTCATTCAAGGTTATTTAGAGGCGATGTCAATTGTGAATAGGTTCTTATAGTGGTAGTGGTGAAGCTTATATGTTGTTTGTAGGTTTTTCTTTTGATTAATGGATTACACTTTACATTCTGTTGCACTGAAACTAGTGACTTATTATACGTGCATTCTGATAGACACCTGCGGCTGAAGTGGTTCGAGCAGTGAACAAATTCAAGGCCGATTTTGGGGGGCAATTAGTTTCTTTAGAGCACGTGCAACCTCTTCTGATCATGTTCTTCACAGGTGTTTTGATTAATATATATCCAGTGTCACCCTTTGTCTCATCAATATTAATTGTCATTCGTTCTGCTGATTACGTGAAAAAATGGCACAGCAAAGATTTATTGCAAAAATGAATCACTATAGATTTCTACCCAGTATGAATCTTTCATTTGGTTAATAAAGTCTAGTGAAAATAGTCATCAAAACATGAGTCCTGTGTATATATCAGAGGTAACACACGTGATGGTATTGATAGGTTAAGTCTGCAAATCGTTATTGGGACTGCTTACATCAGTGTCTGTCTAGAAAGTCACTCTTTCTTTAATCTTGTTGTGTGTCTTCCATCTCCAAGTTATAACTGTAAATTCTTTACTAATTCAATATTTCTGCACAATATCAGTAGTTACACTCGCAGTCATGACAAGTAAGATCAATAGCTAGGGCAGTACATAACAACAAGACATGAATTCAGAATCTAACATCCGAACTTTCACTCTGCCGAGAATACAAGCCTGGGCATGTTATTTTTTCATTGAACATTCACTTCGCATTTCAATTTCTTTTCAAATCACACCTAAAATAAATCTGGAAAGGAAACAGTGTTCGTGTGGGTTTATCATCTGATGCAGACATATGATAGAGGTAGATTATTTGTTTGGGAAGTGGGTTAAGGAGCAGCGAAAATGAAAGAGGCTAGCACATAAGGTTGATGGATAGGCATTAGGAAACTATTTGCATTTTTTATTAGCCCTTTCTCTTTCTGTTCCCTTCCCCAAACTAGAGTCTTGCCTCCTGATCCATGAAATGATGAACACAGACATCCCTTTTTTTTATTTGGGGCTACAAATAATTTACCATTTTGGAAACCATAGTCAGGATAATTAAGCAGCTGGGAGGTTTTATGTGAATCAACATACAGTAGAAGGGTATAAACATTCACTTTTCTTAATTTGTTTTTTCATTATTTGTTCTTGGGATGTCAAAAGCCATTGACACCGACAATTTGGATTGTTGGATTTTTCCCCTTGTTTTATAATATGTCTGTTTTCCTCGAAGTTCTTGAATTCCTTTTCATTATCCATTAGCCAAATATCTCCATAAATTAACTTCATTGATTTATGACTTCTTAGGTATCTATTAGCCGAGGCAGGAGACACGTTATTTGCTTCCTTCATTGGAACCAAGCAGTACAAGTATGTAGAAATTGTACTCTGACCAAATGGTTGTTTTTCTTTTAAAAACTCATTGTTGTTATTGTATTTCACTTTCTTTTCCCTCTATTTGTAAAAGGGATGTCATGGCTGGTGCAAACATATTTCAAGGTGCTTTATTCCATGAAGATGCCATGGCTGATGGGAATGGGATTGAAGCTGCAGAACCTGACAGTCAAATGAGTAACGGGGAGAATGTCTCGATTTCTATGGAGGCAAAACCTAAACAAACAAAATTTACTCCTAAGCCTGCCGTTCATAGGGTACTGAAGCCACTCTCTGGCATTTGCTTTTAAAGTGATTTGCAGGATCTAGGATTTTTCAAGATGATTTTAATGCAACTGCCAAAATATGCATTTATTTTATTCTCCCATTTTTGGGGTAAATAATTCTCCTTCAGCTGTCTTCAGGGTTTCATGGCACGTGCTAAAGGAATACCGGCATTAGAGTTGTACAGACTAGCACAGAGAAAAAGACAAAAGCTTGTGTTATGTGGGCATTCGCTTGGTGGAGCAGTATACAATTTTTGCTTATCTTGCTTTCACTCAACTTCAGTCATCAAAATGCTATCTTTTGCTTGATAAATTTTCAGGTAGCAGTTTTGCTGCAATTTTGAGGATTATCGCTGTTTCATCAAAAGAAACTGAAAGGTCCAGGTGAAGTGCATCACATTCTCACAACCCCCAATTGGAAATGCTGCCCTAAGAGAGTGCGTATGCTACCATACTATGTGATTTTTGGAGTGGTCTAGTTTATGTCAGGAACCTCTTTGACATCTTTTTTTGTTTCAGTTATGTGAATGGAAAAGGATGGCAGCATTTTTCTAAAACCTATTGTATTCCAGAAGAATTAGTGCCTCGAATACTGTCTCCGGCATATTTTCATCACTATAATGCACAAAATCCATTGTCAACCTCTGATGCTGAAATCTCACCATCTAGGTCAAAATCTATGGAAAATCTGGAGAATCAGAAGTCAAAAAGGGTGAAGGAACATGAAGGGGAGGAGTTGGTTTTAGGTTTAGGTCCTGTTCAAAACTCTTTTTGGAGACTTTCAATACTTGTCCCAATACAACGTGTTAGAAGACAGCTAAATAAATATAGGGGGAGAAAAGTTGATGCAGTTGACAGATCTGTTGTTACTTATTCCGCTGTAACATCATCAATTGATGATATAGTTACTCCTCCACTGTCTCTTGAGATTGAAGAGGGTTCTGATGGCATTACTCTCCGGCCTTTCCCTGAAAAAAATGAAGAGATATCTGGTGGAGTGAATAATGGGAAGTCGTCTGGAAAGAATGGTAGTAGAGGTGGGGATAAGAGGGCATGGCGCAGTATACCTTCCTTACCTTCATACGTTCCTTTTGGGCAAGTATGATCATCAATTGATTACCCCCACCTTTGTGCCTTTTGGTATTGATTAACTTCATAGAATTATGACTTAAAATTTGCATACTCTATGCAAATTTACATTGTGCCTACATCAATATATATTCTGTTGCACTATCCTACATTAAGAATATAAATCTATTTATTCACCACATTCTATTGGAAGTCGATGCTTCCAGGTCAAAGTAATTCCAGTAATTCAATCATCTAGATTTATTGTTTTTAACAGCTGTATCTTTTGGGAAATTCATCTGTTGAGTCGCTATCCAGTTCAGAATACTCAAAACTGACATCGGTGAGACTTCTTACTAATTTTTCTTTTTCTTTTTAATTATTGAGTCTTTCAGTTTCCTTCTCTCTCGTGTAGAAAGCATTGGTCCTTCAAGAGTGTGATATGCGTATTTTTATTGCCTTTTATCTTTTATTTCCAACTGATGGTACATTTGTTTTCAGGAATGTGATATAAATATATTTATAGCCTTCTAGCTTTTATCCCTAACTGATGGTAAACTTGTTCTCAGGTCAGATCTGTGATTGCTGACGTCAGGGAGCGCTTCCAATCACACTCAATGAGGTCATACAGGTCCCGGTTTCAAAGGTAGTGCTCTGTTTTGGGGCTTTTGTTTTCTTCTCCTCTTTCGATTAGGAATTCCTGTGTTACAGCATGTGTCTTTAGCAATATGACGTAAGTGCAAGCTTTGATCCTTTTATCATCTGGTTGGCGTTTTGCGGATGCTGAGGCATACTATTTCTCTTGAATCTACTTTTTCTAACATTCACAGAAAAAAATATTTGAAATTTTTTTACATATATAGTATTTTGTGTTGCTACTATCATTTGAACTAACACTAGTCATCTCGCTATTAACATTTGAAGTTCTTTTGTTGTGAAAATTTTAAAATTAAAATGATTTAGAGACAAATGGTGTGAGAATCTATCCCAAGTAAATATTATGTTCCGATGTAGAGAATTTTGATTCTCTCATCAAGTGTAAACCCTGCATGTTTTGAATCACTATCTGAATTATTCAGGCAATGATTTTTTGACACTGATGTACCTGTTAATTAGCATGTTTGATTAGTAACCACACCTCACCGTTTTGTCTCTTTTGCTACCAAATATTATTTAATTGTTCTCCATTCTATGGCACTAATCATGAACATTCTATCAACTTATTGTCAATGTTACAGAATCTATGAACTCTACATGAATGAAAATGCATTTTCAATTTTGGGGAGGGAGCAAGAGCTACAATTCCCACATTTACAAAAATGGTTAGGAATTTCAGTTGCTGGTACAGTTGAACTCGGGCATATTGTGGAATCACCAATAATTCGCGCTGCTACTTCCTTGGTTCCTCTAGGATGGAATGGTATTCCTTGTGAGAGGAATGGAGGCCCTCTAAAAGTTGATATTTCTGGTTTTGGATTACATCATTGTTCATTGGTTCAAGCCCGAGTTAATGGAAACTGGTATCCCATTTTCCTAAACTGTTAGATGCTGATTGCCTCTGTTCATTCTTTTCTGGTGTACTGTTGTTCACTTGTTTGTTAACTGAATCCTCTGTTTGCATTCTATCTTAATCTTGTCTTGCCCCTGATTTAATTCATTATCTCGTCATTTGTTTAAATTGTTTGTAGCATTTATACCTTTGAATCTAATTTATCTGATTCTCATCATCTCCGAAATGTACTTGCTGATACCGAGAACGATCATTGCCTTCATTATGTTAATTATGTTTGTCCCCTCAAACAGCAAAACATCAAAGCTCTTGTAAGATGTTTTCATGCAAGGCAAAAAAATCCTACATTATAGTTTTAGGCATGGGTTGCTCGAGTACATAGCTCATTTTAAGTGACAAAGTTCGTAATATATTTTATTCAAGGATACCATGCGTCCAGGCAAATATTTGGATATGATTGCAGAAGGATCTTGATATCTATGATGCTCTTATGATCCACTAGTAGAGTCGTGAAGAGATGGTAAACATTTTTGTTGGTTATGGCTTGAGGTGGCAGAAGTAAATGACATTGGTTGGATCCTTATTTATATGTGTTTAAGCTGGTTGGTGTTAACCTAACTAATATCTTACTAATAAAGTATACATCTCGTTATCATATAGAGTTTTTGACAAATACACTAGCTTTTGCCAACTCTACCCTCACCCCCTGGCAGTCAATCACTCTCTCCTTGTTCACATGCCAGTGACCACCCACTAGTTTTTGGTTAGGATTTTTATTGTAACGTGTGCTTGATTAAAAGACGAAGAAGGTGACAATGAGTTTCAGATGGAAATTCAAATAGTGGTGCATGGATTGTACAGGATTTTTATTAGAGGCGCACTTCATATTTGATGGGGACGAGGAGTGCAGATGGGATTAAGTGTTCGGTTGACAATTCAATTTTGGCAGTTAATGGCTCTGGGGAGAGGGAGATCGATAACAATGGACATATCTGCATCAATTGGTGTGTGAGAGAGAGGAAGAAATGAAAATTTTAGAGGAAAAAGGAGCAGAAAAACCAGAAAATTTTGATCAGAAAAGATGTTAATATGATCAATTACTTTGTTTTTTCAAAATTTGTAGATGGGTTAATTGGTTTAAGCGTACTATTTAGAACTATTGTCAAATGGTGGATAATTTATCATTCCCTATTATGTCCAGCAATTAACCCATTTTGCCACCTCAACCTAATTATATTTTTAAATGCATCTTTAAATTATAATCTAACCTGAGGTGGTTTAAGTGTTGTTACATGCATATTTAAAAAGAATTTGTTCCCTTGCCACTTCAATCGCGGAAGAATATTATTCTACAAAACATGCCGTCATTAGTTCCAGATGTTTGTAGTTTATTTTTCTCCTCCACCTACCTATGGACTTGCTGCGTTAACAGTCTGTCGTTAAGATGAAATGAACTGCTAGAGTGCCGTGAGATAATCTGTTCCGGTTTTAAATTACGTATGCCATATTTTAATTGCCAGTCCTAACATATTTGGATGTCCTGTGTTGTTCATTGTTAAACTCTGGCAGGTGCTCAACTACAGTGGAATCTTTTCCTTCTCCACCAGATTACTCTCTGCATCATGAATTGCAGCCAGATATACAGAGAATTCGAATACGAGTTGGAGCTCCATTGAAACGACCACCTAAACAACAATTATTGGGGGATGAATTGATGCTTGTATTTCCTTCAATTGATCCATCTCGTGTTGATCTAAAATTGAATCAGAATATGCCTGTAGAAATGGAGGAAAAGTTCATCCATCCAGATGGTCTTAGCGATTTTGTTGTATTTTGTACTACTGATTTTTCGACTGTTGCCAAAGAGGTTCATGTTAGAACCCGCAGGGTGCGACTAATTGGCCTTGAGGTATTAAGAACTATCATTCTCTAAGGCTGACTGAAGCTTTAGTTTTATTCATAGTTAACGCTAAAACTTATGCGTCATATAGGGTGCTGGCAAGACCTCTCTTCTTAAGTCAATCTTGGATCAGGGAAGAACTACAAACAACACAAGTCTAGAAACATTTACTACAGATGTGGATGTTCGAGAAGGTGTTGCTGTGGTTTGTTCTATTCAGATTCTGCAGGACTAAATTTACAGGTTTGTTCTTCCGATCTAGTACTTGCACTCTTAAAGTTTGTTTCCGTCCATTTATTTTTGTGTGATTATTTAGTCTAGCAAACATTTTATAAATCGGCATTCCAAGTTTATGCTAATTGTTTCCAGAAACGTGTTACAAAGTTTCTGTCTATTCTGCTGTTAAAAACGAGAGGAAAATAAATTACAAAATCTTCCCTTTTAATCCTTTGATATGTAATCTGGCAAATTATTGTGCCTGCAGATGTAAGAAAATGGCTATGTCCAAATAATAGATGGTGGTGTTCGAATTTCAGGAGTTCTTTCTGATTAATTGCAAATTTTTGGTTATGGGTAGTCTGGACTCCCGAATTTCTTTTCTCATCTTTGCTGGAAAGGGAAAATTATGGTATCATTAATTGTGTGATGACTATTTACAGGATTCGACCTAAGATGATAGATTCTCAAAATCTCAAATACTTTTATCCACTTGGTTATGTTCTGTCCTTCATACTAAACACACATGCGTGTAAATTGCTGTCATGTGCTCCATTTATATTCATATTTTTAGCTTATGAGTGGTGAATTGGAGGTGATCACCATGATGCGGTTCAACACATCTTGAAATTGTCCTTTTCACAAGGAAACGTAATTCACCTTCAATGGATGATTACATATAGTGCTGCTTGTTATCCAAAATGTTTAGACCTGAGTATCTTTGATTGATAAATAAATTCAAAGTTACTGTGAGTTTTACATTAATTTAAATTTTTTGCCCAGCAAACTGGGTTTCGGAAATGTAGTCTGTAACCCCAAACACTAATGTTTTGACCTGTAAATTGCTGTCATGCGCTCCATTTATATTAATCTTTTTTAGCTTATGAGTGGTGAATTGGAGGTGCATGTATCACCATGATGCGGTTCAACACATCTTGAAATTGTCCTCTTCGCAAGGAAACTTAATTCACCTTCAATGGATGATTACATATAGTGCTGCTTGTTATCAAAAATGTTTAGACCTGAGTATCTTTGATTGATATATAAATTCAAAGTTGCTGTGAGTCTTACATTAATTTAAATTTTTGCTCAGCAGTCTGGGTAAGCAAAGCAAATCTATACATGTGTAACTCTTTTTCTAATTTCAATTTCTTCCAAAATGTACAAGTACCTGAATTGGTTGTTCAGGTGTTTGACTCTGTCTATTCTCCCTCATCAAATTGCAGAATTTGAATGTGGAGGCCTCCCGTTTCAGGGATGAATCGTGGAAGGGAACTCGTGATCGTAGTAAGAAAATAGATTTCGTTGTTCTTGTACATAACTTGTCCCACCGAGTACCTCGATATGGCTCGAGTGCATCACAACCACCAGCTCTGTCTTTACTGATGAGGCTAAATCTCTAGGTATTCCTTGGGTCCTTGCTATAACAAACAAATTCTCTGTTAGTGCACACCAGGAAAAAGAAGCTATTAATACAGTAGTTCAGGCATATCAAGCATCTCCTAGCACAACCGTGGTTATCAATTCATGTCCATATGTTATGCCCAGTGCTGTTGGCGCTTCCCTCTCATGGAATGCTGTGAACAACGAATCCACTGATAGGAAAGCTGGTAATGAAAAGCTCATTATTGCCCCGTTAAATCTTGTTCATAGGTGTTTCCAAAAGAAACCGGCAGTTCTCCCTGTAGAAGGTATTACGGCTCTTTGTCAAATAGTTCACCAAGTGCTCCAGACCAAGGAGGAAGCAGATTTTCAGGTATTTCTCAATCACTTTTTTCTCAACAGATCTTCTGTAAATTAGGCCAGGGTTTTGTCCGTGTTATATTTTGCTACCTTTGGATAATTTTTAAATTGACATTGATAATTCTGGTATTCGAAGGAGCTAGCCCGAGATCGAATTT
Organism: Haberlea rhodopensis; assembly: GCA_907163345.1. Taxonomy (NCBI): domain Eukaryota; kingdom Viridiplantae; phylum Streptophyta; class Magnoliopsida; order Lamiales; family Gesneriaceae; genus Haberlea; species Haberlea rhodopensis. Next base: position 1,812,393 of record CAJQUN010000057.1, on the reverse strand, counting down.
TCTTGGAATTTGCAAGGGAGCGTGGAGTTGCTGGAGGTGCAGATCGAGATGCCCTGGCTAATTCCAATTCTTTGTCGGCGGCAGCAGTCGGTGCGTCTCTTGGAGCAGGTGTGGGGATCACATTGGCAGTCGTAATGGGAGCAGCCTCCGCCTTGAGGAAACCATGAGATATTTTCAGGTTAGATCGTTATTTTTGTTTCCTGGGTAGAGTTTTTTTTTTTTGGGGGGGGTGGGGGGGGTAGAGTTTTCTCTGGTGTATAGAGCATAATTAGTAATATTTGTAAATGCTTCGAGTTAATGATTATATTTTTAAAAGAGTAGTTGCCATTGATGGTCGACACTCAACCAGTGTAGAAAATATAATTTGTTTGATCATTATTGTCTCTTACAAACTTTGGTGTAACAATATATATAGATATGTTTGAACCAGTACCACAGTCTGGGTTAACTACTTAGGTGACTCTGGACAAAGAAACGTTGTAATGTCCGTGTGGATGGGTTTTGGAATTTTATTTATTCTAATTCCAAAGAAGAAGAAAAAAAATTTGTTTCGTTTTTTGCTGTCAATATTACAAACTCGATTTCTATGATATAATGCCTCGACTGCATACATCTCACTTCTACCTGAAACTTAGGGTCTGTTGTGAGGAATTAAGGAAGAATTACTTATTAACCGGATGAGTTCAACCTAGCATATGTTATGTCCAATTATTCAAATTTGATTTAGACATGCGATTCCTACTTTATATGGTCCCACATATTCAAATGAAATTTGAAGGTGAGGGTAAAAAGGGATTATTCATCACATGGTGCAAAGTGAATAAATTTACCTATTTCAATGAAAATGCAAACTATTTTTATGTTAATCTACTCAACCAACTATTTTATTTTGTTCCATATTATTTTTTTATCCTATAAAATCACATTAATCACTCGATAAAGAATCAGTGTATCATCCCACCAATTAATAAAAACACCAATTTCCAATGATGGAAGGTTGTTAAAGTTGATTTCTCGATACTTAAATCTTATATTGTGTGGGGTCTCGTTACTTAATCCATTATATATCAAATCTTTATACGTATGTGAATAGAATTTAAGTAATAAAATAATACACACTGATTAAGAGTTTTATTAATATCAGTTGTTACAACATTTACAAAACTCTAACAAAGCTCTGACATAATATACATCACATGTTCATCAGAACAACCTAAAGAAGTTCAAATCCTAACAGTGGTTCAGCTCGCAGCAGAAATCGACTCACAATCCCGTTCTCCCACGTCTATGAGTCCCAACAGAAATAATCACGCAACATGAGTATTGATAAACAACCATCTCAGTTTTATACCATCGTAAAATCTCAATTGTGATTGTTCTGTATCATGCATCACAATATGCAAATATGTCATGACATGTCTCAATCATCATCCTGTTATAACGGGACATATATGGTATGCCTCTCAACTCAATATGCCAGTGGCTCAGCCTTCATGTCCCATATTAGCAACACACATCATATTTTCGTCTTCACACATTATAACAGCCAAAGCATATGCTCAACAAAACCATACCTCTCATGCCAAAGCATATGCCCAACGGCAGCATACCTCTCATGGCATACCTCTCATGCCAAAGCATATGCTTAACAGTAGCATACCTCTCATGGCATCAACCTCAATAACATAAATATATACCAACATGGATGTATACCAATATGATTCCAACAATCATATAGCTCAATCTCAATATAGATAAGCAACATCACATAATCAAACTCAATACTCGTACGTCAACGCGTACCTGTCGTGCGATACAAAATATATAAGTTCAGGCGTCAATGTTTAACCGCCTCGTTGCCCTGTCTCCTGTGATTATGAACTAGCTTTATTTCCACTTCACAACACGTATTCTCTTGAATTCAAGTCGCAAAGGCAAGAGAAAGCATGAGGGCACACAAGAGAAGTTGGAGAGTGGTGTGTAGAGTTGACTAGGTGTTGTAAGGTGTATTATGTGTGTTGAATCTGATTTTGGTTATATATACTAACCTTCAAATTAAACACAAATGCAGGTGCACATGCATATGAAATGCATCTACTACACACCCCTTGCATCTAAAGTCTCTTGGCCATAATCTCTTAGCTATGATACAACAAACCATGCACCAACATGGCACACTTATAGAAGTATGTTCTCAACTCAACATATATTATTACTTCCTATACTCGATTCAACTCGAACTCTAGTCCACGTCATACCGTAATTATCATATAATTACGTAATACTCATATCAATCACGTCTGAGGCATATCGAGGCATTACATTTTGAATCTTAATAATTTATATATATATATATATATATATATATATATATATATATATATATATATATATATATATATATATATATATATATATATATATATATATGCTTGAATTTTTTTTTGAAATGGATGGTGTGGGTATATCGTAGAAAAATACTCTCAAATGGCTCACACGCATTGGTGCGGTACATTCACTTTGTGATTGCTTCAACACAAACCCACTTGGGGGCAAAATTCATAAATATGCAAGTATCATATAATCTCAAGTATGTATATTCTACTAGCTTCAGTGTCATATTATGTATTAGAAGTGTATGAGAATGACCAAGCTCCATTGCCTCGAAAATTCTTTGGTGTCCCGACTATCTCTGTTCAGGTAATTTGAATTTAACTTTGGCAGGTTAAATATAAACATTTTTCTAAATATATGTATGCTAATTAAGTAGAGTTACAACTTTTAATTAGGGAATTATTACCTTTGATGTTGAGAAAGTATCTATTATTACCCGCGTCAGTACTTTCATTGTTGAGCTTCATTGATCTTGTTCATCTACAAACCGCGTACCATCATGCTACATCCAAAGATCCAAATTTAATTTGGATATATGTAGTCAATTTTTATATGGATCATACATCTCGAAATCAAATTTGAACCATTGATTTAAGAATTATAGTATTGCCCTTATGCTAGCAAGAGTTTACTCCTATAATCCGGCCCATTCCCAGTTATATGCACATAGTTTAATATGCGCTCATAATATCGTCAAAATCAAGATTATAATGAAACAAGAAATGATAGTGCGTTGGCACCTGAATCATCATTTTTTAAAAAAAAAAAATTTAGGGAAGGAGGATGACTCGAACCCGAGATTACTTAGATTGAGAAAATAGATGATAACCACTAGACTAAAGTTTTGTTGTCAACTGAATCATCATTGACACCCAGAAGGAAAAGGTAGTCCATATATGAGAGAAATTTCGAATACACCAAGGCAAGTATCCCGAGAAGGGTCGAAATAGCTTAAAAATAGACGGACAAATATTAATGTGCATACATAATTTTAGGAGTTACCGATTTTGATGTTATAAAAAATTAGTTTCAACCATGATTAAACATGTTTGATATATGTTAGTATTTCACACTACGGCCAATGAAATATTTCTCATACCTTAATCATTATCAAGTTTGTTACATTTATGTATGATACTGTATATTATATGAATAATGTACTTATATTTATAAAATATAATAAGATTATTCATAATATGTAAATGTATTATATATCATAATCAGAATTGGCAATTAGGACAACCAAGACAGTGATATATTAGTCAATCAGTTAGACCCCTATAATGATTTGAGTTCGAGTCTAAACCTCATAGTTAGGATTGTAAAAAAAGGGTAAAGAGCGGACACACCTAACGTTTACCAACTTTAGTACTTCGCCCCCTAACATTTCAAAACGTACATTTAACCCTGAATAATTTTAAATAGTACACTGAACACCCTAAATAATATTCAGGAACAAATTTCCCGAATATTATGTCTGTAAATTCCCTCACGTATTTCGCACATGCCACGGTCGAGGGTATGTGAGTTTTTCATGTATTTTCTATAGGAATTTACGAGTAAAATTCATCGACCTTTGGTATACTCGTAAAATTCTTTTCATGTATTTTCTGATGGGTATACTCGTAAAATTTCTACAAAAAATAATGAAAAGACAAACATACCATCGACCGTGGCATGTGCGACTCACGTGAGAGAATTTGTAACCAGAATATTTGGAAAAATTATTCCCGAATATTGTTAAAGGGTTAAGTGAATTACAAAATTATTCAAGGGGTTAAATGCACGTTTTGAAAGGTTCGAAGGTGAAATGTTATGTTAAAAGAAGTAAATGTTTGGGGGTTATTTAAAAAAATATGTGAATGAGGATATTGGTCCAACAGAAAAAGCAAAGGTGTAGAGGGACTGCATGTGATGTCAACGTACGAGTGTGCGTAGCTGTCAGAGTCAATAAAACATCCCATTTCTTCTAGTTCCCTTTCCTCTTTCCCAAACATTCCGTTACACACAAAAACCCTCCATCCAACGATCAAAATGGTCTGAATCCCCCAATTATTGGCCGCCAAATTACCTTCGGCCACCTGTTACGACCGATCCGGTGAAGACTTTTACTTGTTTCTCTTGTAAATTCGTTATTTTTTCCTTAAGTTTTCAGATCCGAGCTGCCATGCATCTTTTACTCCACTGACTCGAATTATATGAACGATGTGCTGTGTTATCTCCCAAATTTTAGCTACTTCCCGAGCTTCTTGTTTTTCTGTTGTATATATTGTTGTTTTCCTCTATCTGCTTCAAGTTTCTTTGTTGTTCTTTTTTTATTTTTTGTTCTTCAATCTGATTGTCTGTTCGTGATTAACATTTTTTTGTGGTGTACTTCAGCTTGGAAAGTTCTAATTTTACTTTTACTTTTTTGGTAATGCTTTTTTCTGTGTATTCTTGTGAAGCTTTATTGGATCTAAATTTTTGAAGATTTAACTTCTATTTTATTTCATGTTATTGAATTGGTGGAGTCGGTTAAATGCTTTCTTGTTTTCTAGTTGTTCTTTTGTTTGTTTGTATCTCGTGCAAGCTAACTTGTTGCTAGCATACTTGTGTCAGAAGTCAGAACTCGTCATCGCTGCCGCCACTTAATTTGTTAACCCGGTAAGAACCAACAACAGCTGAAAGGCGTCATTTTTCTTGATGTACGCCACCCAAAAAATAATAAAATTATAGAAGGGAAAAAAAGACAAATTACAAAGTCTCTGATTTTTCTTTTTGTTTTTTGTCCTGATAATTGGGAAAACCCCAAATTAAATTCAGCATAATTAACTAGAAATCAGACTATGAGAAAACTATGAAGTCGTTTGTTGCGTGGCTGCTTTCAATCAAAATTAGTTCTTGCGTCACAAATGAAGCTGCATTAATGAATTATTATTTTCTGCTGCATCATTTCTTTATAGTAATGGTTTATTTTTTTGCTGGGTGTTGCTGATTGAAGTTTTCTACCTTGGCACGCATTTGTTTTTGTGAAATTATCCCTATATATGCCCACTTCTGTATTTCTCAAGTGGTGTTCACTGTTACTTCTGTTTGATGTCACTTTTTCCCATCAATTTTTCTTGTCTTCTTTCATCGGACAATATGGCCTTTTGTGTTTTGGCTATCAAACTTCTTTAATATGGATTGGCTTTAGTGTATGGTTTTTACACAGTAAAAATGATTGTAATTCTACTAAACTAGTGTTTGATTTTTCCAACACTTTATTGTGGGATTTCCACCTTAATATGTAATATGCTATGTGACTTGGTGTATCTTGGTGCAAGGATTGTAAGGTTTTACTGGTGAATATTTTTACCTCAACATAGGTTAGTAGCCCAAGCATGTTCTCTCTCCTTTTCCTTCTTCTCAAGTCAAGAATGATTGTTTATTTTGTTTAGATTAGTTTGCTACTTTGCTTAGTTTCGATCTATATTTTTGCAGACGAGTTGTACGTTTGTCATGTGTTCTGCGATTGGTGCTTTGCTTCTGGTAGACTTGCTTGTGATGGTTATCTCATATGATGCTTTAGAAACTATAGTTTTATTTTTTGATATTTTACTATTTATGTATTAAGTGTCTTGATCTCGAGTACTTTTATTTTAATTTTTATTACAAACTCATTTATTTTTAACTTTTAGATTAGATTTCTTTGTTTATACCCAATTATGTTTTAAATTAATGATGTTAACAATTATATTGAAAAATGCATACTTGTGAAAGAGCGCACTTGCCATCTCCCGCTGGGAAATTATTGAATTTGATTCGAGTTAGGATTTATCCCCTGTAACACTTTCGTATCTTGGCCAGGTTTTTTTCTTGGAACACATGATGAGGCTTGTGTTCCATTAAGTTGAGCTGTGCGCGATAAGATGGAAGCCTGGAATCATTAGGTTAAATTTAAAGGGACAGAGAAGCCAGGATAAAAGCTTGATTCTTATATTCAGCTACATCATCATTTATGGACTTTCTACATATATTTATTTCTGGAGGGAAACCAAAAACAATCAAAATTTAATCTGTTTAATGTTCTCTCCCGGTGACTCGGAAATTTACTCCCTAATTTAATGAAGAGATGCCTGTGTATTTATGAGTGTAGAAGTTGCTTAAAGTAGGTGTCTAACTGGGAATTTCCAGTTTCCTTTCTGTTCCTCTTTGTGGTTCCAACTGGTTTCTTTAGGAGTGATTGGGCCTGTTAAAGTGTAGTACAAAAACAGTTACATCTTTGGCTCAGTTCAAGATGTATGTAACTTGTTAAATTCAAGTGCTTTCTTGCCATATCACATAGATAATTCCAGAAATATATTTGAGTATTAGACAAAGTGAAGTAATTGTGGTTTCATTGCCACGATACACTGACAACAGATAATGTACGTCAAGAGGATTGACAAGGAAGTCAATAGCCCTTATTATGCTACCAACAAGGCATTGAGTATTTTTTTAAAAACAATGCTGCTGCAATATGGTCTGTGCTGAACTGGTCTATTTTGGGCCAACACCTTCATTCTGATTCTTACCTTCATTCTGATTCTTATATATTTTTTGTACCGACATATTTCCATAAAAAATAATAATCTTCAGAGAAATTTCAGGTTTGCTTTCTTTTTCTGTTTTTGTTGGTGACCTGATGATTGACTTTTATTTTATTCCAGGACTTCTATGTCATGGAAGACAACATATCAGTTGCCACACTAGTGGACTCCACCGCCTCTAAGATACAACAACTTCAGAAAGCATTTGCTGAACTTGAAAGCCACCGTGCTATCACTCTCAATTTGAAATGGAAACAGCTTGAAGAACATTTTAGTGGGCTTCAGAAGTCCTTGAAAAGACGATTCACTGAACTAGAAGGACAAGAAAAGGATTTTGAAACCAAAATAGTTGAATCAAGAGAGATGTTGGAGAAGCGTAAAGAAGCTATTGTGGCTAAGGAGCAAGATTCTCTTGAGAGGCTTCAAGAGAAGCGAGATGCTGCTGTCTTGGCTATTTTAACTGCGATGGAAAATCATGGAAAGCCAGGTGCCACAAGTGGACAGAACCTAGCTGAAGAAGCTTTTGTTGAGAAAAGCATGTCTGATCCCATGGTTGCTGAGAGTAAATTTTCTCGTGTGAAAAAGCCTTTCGAAAATATGCATGTAGAGGTGAAGTCTTATCCGGAGTTGGTGAGTTTTTGCCAACAGATGAATTCAGAAGGCCTACACAAATTTATATCAGACAACCGCAAAAAACCTTGCTACATTAAGGGATGAAATTCCTATTGCATTGAGGGCTGCAGCTGACCCTGCTTCCCTGGTTCTGGACTCGCTGAAAGGTTTCTATGGCATGGAAACTCCAAATTCAGATGCTAGGAAAGATTCAAATCTATTAGGCCTGCGCAGGACCTGTATTATGTTGATGGAGTGCCTTAGCAGTTTATTTGTAAATCTTGATGTCCACTCTCTATCTGGCATTATCTCAGAATGCGTGAAGGAACGAGCGAAAACCATTGCTGAAGATTGGAAACCAAAGTTAGATTATCTTGATGTTGATGCCAGCAATGGAAATTCTTTAGAGGCGCATGCATTTCTGCAGCTTCTGGCTACTTTTGGCATTAATTCAGATTTTGATGAGGAAATCTTGACCAAACTAATTCCCATGGTATCTCGTCGTCGACAGACGGCTGAATTATGCCGTTTTCTTGGGCTGTCAGATAAAATGCCAGGTTGGTAACCACAAATACTAGTAAGCTTTAAACACTATTGTTTAAAGAGTGCCAAAACCCCACACTGTGTGCAGTACTCGATCTGTAAGATGGACTGGTAGAACAGTGTCCTTTATCCAACCTGTTTCGTGGTTTACTACCACTTTTTTCAGGTGCGATGCATATTTTGCTTCATAGGAAATAAACCGATAGCTTTATAAGGCATTTTGACCTTAGGATGATGAAATTTAGTGGCCTATATTTTTTGAGATCGCTACAGTAAAATATATTATTATATATAGTTTATTATGCAAGCATTTCAGTTGCTTTTTTAACCAAGCATGGTATGACAAGATTTCGCTCTCCTTGTTTTATAATTTAGATTTTTGTGCTGCATTTCGAATATTGTTCCCATGTTTAGTTTGTAAAATGAGCTCGTTCTAAGGAAGACCTTACCATTAATGCCAGTCCAAAACGTAACAAAATGAGCCGACTTACAATCATCTTGCCAAGCCAGAAATCAAACTAGGTTTTTTCAGCTTCATATATTTCGTTTTCAATCGAACCTCTGTATCTGGCCTCCATCGCACTTCCCCCAGTTCACCGAGGCATCAACACACAATCCATTTGAGCAGGCTCAGCTGTCAAACCTGCAATGGGGTAGTTAGGAGAGTGCTAAACTCTGCCATACCTTTTTCTTGATTAAGCGTTTAGGTTAAATTAAAGATTTGTTCTTGTTTGATTTTTTTTAGAAGACTTTCTGATTCCAATATCCACTAGAAGTGAGATGGTCCTTTCATGGTTCTATATTGCGTTGTTTTTTTTTTTAAATGTTTGCTTTATTGTGTGACTTTTACAAAGCATGAAGATTTTATGCACTTCACATTTGTTGCCCATCTTATCAGGCGTGATTGATGTGCTGGTGAAGACTGGAAGGCAGATCGATGCTGTCAATTTAGCTTTTGCATTTGAGCTTACCAATCAGTTTTCACCTATTTCATTGCTGAAATCCTACTTGTCTGAGGTGAAAAAAGTATCAGCAGCTTCCAAACCTGGAAATATGTCACCTACTGCTTCCACACAGGTGTGTTGCTCTGCTTGTGTCAATGGTGATTTTGTAAATTGATATGATATTTGGTTAAGAATATTTTAAGTCAGCGTCTGGAACTCTGGAGCAAGATGGATGGACTATACCTGGAGAGTTGGATGTCGTTACATGACTAAAGTTGGATGCATATTTATGACAAATAAGGAAAAAAACCTACTGCTTACTATTTCCTTCTATTTAATCTAAATTTAATTTCTGTGGCAACAAAAATGCTGATTTGACCAAAAGCATGTGAATTAATTATTGGACTACTTCTTTCAAGTACTTTCAGTTTGGATACTGTCCATTACTTAAACAACCCTACTTTCTAATTTTATCTGTTTGATACAAGTATTTAAAGGCTGTTGCATATTTGAAGCTACACTAGATTGAGTTCGGTCATCAAGGGTATCACTGGAGCAAGAGCTTCGAGGGTGCGGATCATACTGAAGAATTTGATATCGAGAAATGAACGGAGTATTCTCGAATAATCGAATTGAGAAATTTATTCATAGAATAAAATCAAGAAGTCATTGACCCCGTGGGTTCCATTTTATCGTTCACTGAATGGGTTTAACTCTATAAATGTGCCATATAGATGTGAGGAAAGGTTTTGGGGTTGGTCATCTGAACACCCGTAAACGTGGTGGTAGCTCCACCCTTGGTTGACAGTATATACCTTTCTACTGCGGTATACTGGTGAAAATAAAAATTGTTTTATTGCAGATCGATGCAAACGAGAAAGAGCTCGCTGCACTTAAAGCTGTGATCAAGTGCATTGAAGATCATAAGCTCGAGGAACAATTCCCAGTGGATCCACTCCAGAAACAAGTTCTTGAAATCGAAAAAGCAAAGGCAGACAAGAAAAGAGGTACAGAAGTTGCGAAACCACAACCCAAAAGACCTCGCGCAAATGCTGTTGGACATGCACCACGAATCTCTAATGCTGCTGCTGACAAGAACTTCTACGGGGAGAATGACGGACAGGTATGCACCCCCATACATGTATGAAAGGCCATATGCTTACCCTGGACCAAACGATCACCATGTTCCGGCTTTCCTTGGTACGGCCACTTATACTTCTCTCATAATCATGGAAACTTCTTTGGCAATGCGTACCAGTATCAGCCTGCATATCTGCACTAATCAATAGAGATGGTGAGAGTCTGATAATGATCTGTTAACTTTTAGCGTTGACCGCTTTTACATTCTGTTCGAATACAATGTTCCAAAAGCCAAAAAAAAAAAAAAACGCAACTTATCCTCCTTAATTTCTAGTCTGTTTGTAGAAGTTAATATTACGATCCTCGAAACAGATGTGCACTGTTTCTAATGTTACTTGTTGCACTATGATTTTGTTCCTATTTCTGTCATTTCTCGGCCTTGGGTGTAAAGAGAGGTGTGCATGAATTGTTCTTAATGTTTTCTTAGTGCTTCGGTTAGCTCTTGAAAGCGACATAGGGGACCTAAGAAATTGATTTTTGGGTGTTACTATATACTTTGAATGTTCGGGAAACTTTTACAGTTTTTAGAAAATTTGTCTATGGAACTTTGTGGATAGCTTCGTATATTTCAATGGGTTTTTGGCAATAAACACTTGGATAAGGGCGATTTTGTGCTTCGCACCATAAATTTAGAACTTTTGACACCATGCTTTGTAAAATCTTTTGCATCATCGGGTAGTTTGTCAAGTGATATTTTTAAAGGGTGTAATGTGCTGAAATTTGAATTTTAGGGGTGTAACGTACAAAAACATCATCACTTAATATGGAGCAAAATCAAGCCTGATACCCGAAATACATATAGTAAATTATGTTTTCAACCTTTTTGTGTATACACGCACACATAATTGATTACTTTTGAGTTAACTTAGAAAGATACAGTTTTTTTTTTCAAAACTAATGTCCCTCTAAATATATAACTGAAAAAAATATGCTAATCAATAACTGATTAAGATATATTTTTTCCGCAAACTGTTTCAGGCCAAGACCCGCACATCAACAAAAATAATATTTTATTGTAGAAAAATAAATTTATTTAAACAAAAATTTTTCCAATTTTAAGTTTTAATTTTTAATTTTTAATGAATAGGTAATTACATATTTATTACAATAGTAACGAATAGTAAAAAAGCCCTTCCACACTTATTATATAGGTATAAATTTAAAAGGGGGAAATTACAAGAAGGTATCACTTTTTAAAACATCTTTCAACTAAATCACCCTAAAAACTCTTCTTTCAACTAATACATCTTTTAAAAAATATCTTTCACATAAGTCTATTTTATGAAACCCTAATCTAATTAATCCATTTTTATGACTTAAACACCTCTAATCGAATTAATCCATTTTCTCAATGGCAGATTGTTCGATTGGTTGAATTGCTTTAAAATTTCATACAATATCGAATTTGTACTTCACAAATTGAATCTCGTTGTCGTTCTCATCCTCGTCTATAATCAATTTATCTGTTTTTTTCCGATCTACCACTTGAATTGGTTTGTCTTCTTCATTGCGGCTGTTTCTGAATTGACGTATGATCCACCATAAATTCACCGTCAATTGTTAATTATCAACGCTTCGTTAATGCAATCGTCAGATGCATTGTGCCAAATTGTTTAAGCCACCGCAAGAAACAGGGACGAATACTGCCAGTCTGCCAGGATATGTAGGATGATTTTCTTACCTTTTTAACAATTTCATTTACATTTTTCTTCTGCTTTATTCCAACGGTAACAGCTAGCAAATTCGTTCTGGACTTCAATCTCTATATATATCATACATTGGGAAAAGATTTCGGAATCGATCAATGTCGCTACTCCTTATTATTTTGCTCAATCAGCATCTATAAAATAGATTTTGGAGTATGATTAATAGAATACAGATACCTTCTTCTTGGGAGGTCCCCCGAAGTGCAGCATCTCCAGATCAGTCGTTTTCGAAACAATGCCTCTAGGCAATGTTTCCACTCCACCAGGCCTGCACCGATTCTACACCGAGTAAAACAAGTAAACGATACCAGAGTAGAACGTATACATGCTGAACTTGTGGCAACATAACTTATAACTTCCGAATTTTTTATACAAACCTCAACAAATGTTAAATTTTGTGGCCTTTATAAGATCAATATGACATCCCCAAGAACCTCTGCAAAGAAAATGTCTCGGGTCATTTTCAAATCAATAAATGATAATTTCAATGGTTCTTTCTTGTTAAAAAATAAATAATAAATTGTACAATCTCTATAAGCTAAGACTTTTTGATAAGACGACCAACATGGTATCAGAACTCCCAACAAGGTCCTGAGTTTTAAACTTATAAACTACAAGTTCACCCAAATGAAATTTACACTTGATGTTCCTTTCAAAAAAAGATGAACAAAACCAGCTCACAAGTGTGGTTAGTGTTTAAAAAAAGATGAACAAAACTAGCCAACAAGTTGTGGTTAGTGCTAAAGTATAAATAATAAATTGTTAAATTTATCTATAAGCTCGGGCTTTTCGAAAAGCGGCAGTTCCAATAATTCTAAAGATAACAGTCATCATTAATTTTGTATTCTCGAGAACAGAGTTTTGGATACTTCTGCCAAATTGGTAAACACACACACACTAATAGATGCAGAACAAACACACTGACACGCATAAACGATCACCTTCAGAATAACAATACATTCAAATTTATACCAAATTTTACGAAAATATGAAATATAAATTGATGGATAGTTTAAGTCGCGTCATCTGTAGTACCAACAAATGGGATTAATTCCAGATGAAAGATGTGAAAAGTACCTGTTTATAATCCATGGTCATAAATGCGCTCCCTACTAAAGAAAACTGCAGAAAGAAGAATCGCAGATGGAAGCCAACGGAAAACTAATAATGTTCTCGGCCTTTTGGTTTCCATAATCTGTACCACAAACTATCTGAATTCTGCAAGCAATTCATCAGACACATGATCATCAAGAAGTAATAACTCCAAATAATTCATTTCAGATTACTGTCAAAGACCAAGATTATGTGATGATATTAGTTCAATAAGAACACAGAACAATGAAGACTAACTTGATCTATATAGCATCACTCTCATAAATCAGTGCCTTGGAAAACCACGAATCATTAAAGGGAAAGAGAGATTATTGAAGGGATGCAAAAAAATTTGTTAATGTTTTGAGGCTCATCTGAATTATACGAATAAATTAAGGTGAGAGGTATATGGACATGTATGAGTGTAATGGTCAACGAGGTGGGGAAGAGGTGGTGGAATTTTGCAAAGTTTTGATAAGAAAAGTAAATAGAAATTTTATTTAAAAAATTAATTATTTAATTCATTTTATTTATTTCTTATCTATATTATATAGCTATATTATAATATGTAAGCACCTTTAAATAACCATTTTGATATGATCATTGTGAAATTCCAAAAATACCCTCTATTTGCTTTAGTAATGGACATGAAACCATGAGATAAATGGATAATATCGAAAGATCACATATTAACTTCACAACTTAGTTCCCAATTTTTCACCCAATTTTTTTCTTTCCGAAAATATATACAACAATTTTTTTCTCTTCTCCATAAAATATCATATTTAAATCAGATATTTCAAAACAAAAAATTTAGTATACATATATAATATATAAAATTTAATATTTCATTACACAAGCAACGAATGTGCTTCGGATGCTTAGTATCAAATAAATTGTCAAGTCAAGACAGCAAAATAGAATTTGGTGGTTTTTTTCAGTTATATCTAATGAGTTGTATGTGTTAGCATTATAATATGATATAAAATGGATTGTAAATTGAATTCAATTAACTATAATATAAAAAATGTTTCGTGCTATCCATTTTCAAAGAAATCAACTTAATTCTTAATTTTTTGGAAATATAAAAATCAAAATTCAGCAAATACTAATATCAGACAGTGGCCTAATTGTTTGTTTATTTTCTCTTTATATAGAATCAAGTTCGAGTTTACACTTCTCATAGATAAGTTGATATATATATATAAATAAATATAAATAAATATATATATATATATATTGGTATCAGTTTCCATTGGTTAAACGTTGATATTTTTAAAAGTTTATTTAAAAAAAACAATAAATATAAAATAAAAGGTCAAAAATTTAAAAAAACAAAATTTTATATTAAAATCATGTCAAGCAAAAGTGCAAAAGTGAGTTGGTTGAATAATCAACAATTAATTCAGCCATTCTCCAAACTCGGCTCCGGAGCCCTAATTCCATTTTCCTTCTTCAAATTAGGCAATGTTTGGTTAATGTGATTAGGGAGTGATAGTACCATAATCCAATGTTTGGTTACATTTTTAATTTTCCATTCTTTTCCCGAAGCCCCGGTATTATTCACTTTTTCCCACTGAAGATTCTTGAAAACAGATCCTTCCTTATGTGAAGGATTGTGGGTCTCTATTTAAACTGACCAGGGATAAGAAAGCAAAATTTACCAATTTGACCTTCTCTTTCTCTTCCAACCTAGAAGAAAAAATCGATATAAGGTTGAATGTGGTAGGCAGATCGATGAGGGAGGTTGCACAGATGACCGGAGGAAAAGCTGACTGGGGGAATGGTGGCCACCGGCGGTACCCAGTGCATAAGGGCGGAGCACCTGCACGGTCTCAGCACATGGCGGCAGCGGGGTCTGGAGAGGGAAGAATGAAGGGAATCGGAGAACAATTTCTGTCGCTTCTATACGGTGCAATTTCTCACAACATGTTTCTTGCACTTCATTTCTTGTATGCATGGTATTTGCTGTATCTAGTGACTGCTTTTAGTTTATCCATGATTTACTAGTTTTATCGAATAGTTTTCCTTACCCTTAACCTTTCCAATGGTGTTATCTAAAAGTTGTGAACAAAACTTGGCCTCAAGGTCTTAAATTGTTTGTCATGTTATAGTTTTTACATTGGAGTCTCATGCCATGGCATCTAATTTTATGTTTAGCCGCATTGAGCAGTATTAGAAACATCCACTGAGAGATGGATGATAAATGCGGCATAATCTTTTGTGCTCATTTTTTTATATTGGTAGATGCTCCTTGGGCTGGACTATTTGTAATTTTAAGGGCCAGATGTTCAACCAGTGATTGTGAGCGTGCTGAGGAAGTACAAAACTAGAGAAAGAGCTGAAAGAGAATCCCCACCTTTAGAAACTGACGTGGCGGCTGCTGAACTTGATCCAAAGGAAGAAAGGAGAAGTTATCGCCCATTATCAATGGAAAGGCTGTTGGTAAAAATGGCATACTGTAAATATTTGGTGACCTTTTTTGCGGACTCACATTGTTGTTGATATTGGACAAATCTGTAATGTTTTTTAGATATGTTTTGACTTACCTACTGAAGTACACTTTGTGATGCTTGCCGGTGTTCTTAGTAGTATTTATTCTGTTCATAATGTTTTGTTGATAGGGTGTTCATATATACATATTTGTTTTGTTAATTACGATAAATTAGGTAGTAAATACCTTGGACGTCAAAGTCATGCCATTTTACAGGGACTAATTAATTGATCATTTCGTAATAATCTAATGAGTCATTATCCAATGTACTCATAATCGTCAATCACCGATTTTTGCATTGTTAATGATGTAGTGAGACTTGTTTAGAAAATGTTATAGCAGGTTTTTATATTTTTCATATTTGGATGATGCTCGTGTATATTTTCAGATTGAATTGGTTCAAAATAAATTTCATTTGATTAACATTTATTCATTATAATTTGAGATTAACTTAAAAGTTCAAATTAATTTTATATTATTTATTATAATATTTTTGAAAATTTTATACATACTATTTAATTCATTATAATATTTTATTAATAATTAAATTAAATAAATAAATTTAATTTGATTAACTAAAATTTAATTAAATAAAATAATAGAAATAAGTGCAAAATCTATCAAGGGTAGTTTTGTCATTTTACAAATAAAATTAATCTTTACCACATATTATCAACTACACCAAACACAATATTACTTATCATAATTTATTAATCATACGAACCAAACACAATATAGTTTATCCATTAGTTTATTTATCAACACATTATCCATTTTTTAATCTATCCATCACTTATCCTATCACAGCAACCAAGCGCACTTTTAGGGTTTTTTAATCATAGTTTGTATGGATTCTTTGCTGGCAAGTTACGCCTCCTCTGATGAAGAAGAACGTGAAGAGCAGAAGCAGCACTCGAAACCACCATCAAAATTACTTGTGTTGAACTCCGAAGTTGAGGAAGAACAAGATTTCCTCTCAAAGTCCAGTTGGTGGGATTTTGAGTTCTCTACCACCCCCATAATCATCTCTTTTGAATTCATTCCCCCCTCCCAAATCCGAATCATTCCCTAAAACCAAACCCCAAACGGATTCCGTAGAACGAGATAGACAAATTGATGATCAGGTTCTCGAAAAACTCGAAACCGAAGGCATTATCTTCGTCGCTGTTCTCGTCGCTTCCTCCGCCCAAATCATCATCTTCAGCTTCTTCTTCTTCTACCTTTAAGAAGGTTGTTCAATTTAGGCCTCCAACAATGATAAATCCGTTTCCTTCTGGCGTTAATGACGAGGATGAGGATGAGGATGACGATGAAGGGGAAAGACAAAGCAAAAAGTCGAAAGCATCATTATCTACCTCATCTGCAATGTCATTTTTATCTAGTATGCCCGCACCTAAGAACTCGCCTACTTTGGGCGCTTTGCATTCTGCTTTGGGTTCTGGTAGGAGATGCATCATCGAATCTGAAGCTCGAGATTCTACTGAGAGTGTGGCTAGAAGTGATATGGTTGTGAGTTCAAATGTCGGATTTGTCAATGATCAGTCGGATGAGATTAATTATGATGATTCTAGTTGGAGTTTAGGAAGTAAAAGCAATGCAAATTATAGTGAAAATGAACCTCCCCATGGTGAAAATGTTGCTTCAGCTGCTGTGAGCAGTGTTATAGAAAATGATGGCGGTGTGAATCCCAATATGGGATCCGCTGAGGTTAAAACTGATTAGTTGAATTATGATTATTCTGGTAGGAATTCAGGAACTGAAAATTATTATAATCATCAGAGTGCTGGACAATTTGTTGGTCTTGGCCCTGAGGCTGTTGATTACTCGTACGGCAACGAAGACCATGCGGATTCCCCAGACTATGCTGTGGATTATGGGTATTATAGTAGCGATCCACAGTATGAGAATAATTTGGCTGATACTTCGATTATGACTGCATTTCCTGAGGCATCTGGAGGGGTTGAAAATGCATTGCAAGTTTCTGTAAGGAGGGGTAGGAGAGATGCTCCACAAGATATAGTAGAGGTGAAGCAGGACGAGTTGATGAAAAATCGGCCAAGGGAAGACCAGACCAAAATGACTGGGATTGCATTTGGCCCTGCATATCAGGTACTTTTCTCAACAAGGCTTGACATCATATCATTTCTGATTTAACCTCATAGGTATTGTGTTGTGAGACATTTAGCATATCATACGGAAGTAATTTTTAAGATTTAGGGAGGGAAAATAGATGGTACTTAAGATACATTGTTGTTTATATACAGAGTTTAGCAAACGTATCTCGAGTTTTGCTGTCATTGCATCATAAAAGTTTTTAACTGATATATCATTCAAAACTTCCAGAACTTACTGTGAAAAAATATACTGACTACAATCATAGCTAGTAAAATACCTGACAGAAAAAGTTTGGTACTTAATGCCATCACGTAATTATAAAGAACTTGGTAGTAATTTGTTTGCCCTAAATTAGGTTCGAGTTAAGTTCACAGATGAAAACTTACGATACATCCTTGTCATCCCCAGCAAATGTGGGATACTGTTTTAAAATTATGTTACCATCTGTCAGGATATTCTTAAACATGGCATTTGAATCTTCAAAATATTTTACAAGCCTTTGAAGTAAACGGGAGGCCCCCATTGCTTATATTGTTCTCTGTGTCCCTAGAATATTCTGATAAATTCTATATGAGACAGGGGAATGCCTCCTGAAGTTGGTCCGACCATTTGCGATCACCTAATGCCTTTTGTCCCATATACTATCTCGGCTTTTAAACATGAATCATCATTTAGCTCTGATGCTATTTCCCCTATTTGTTCAGTCTCATTCACTTCATCTCTGATAAAGCAATGTTGCCCTTGTATAATTTTTGTTTGGGCAAACGTGGTGCTTTTTTCCTTTGCAGGAAACTGCCATGACTTCTGTTACCTATTTAGTTTGTATATTAATACTTTTTTAATATCAATGTTATACCCGACTAAAACTTGTATGAAGCAATTGGTGAAGGAAAATCTGAGTTAATTTTATAGGGCCATATTATCATTCAGCTATCAATTGACTTTTTTCAGTGCTGTAAATTTTAATTGTCGGTTAACATCTTATTTATCTACCATATGCCCTTCTTGTAGCCCACATCAACCAAGGTTAACCCTTCAAAGTTGCACAAGAGGAAGCACCAAATTGGGTCATTGTATTTTGACTTGAAACAGAAAGAGATGGAGTTAGCCGAACGACGCTCTAAAGGATATGCTACTAAAGCTCAAACGCAAGCAAATTACGGTTGGTGAGATACTGGTCTACTTTCTTTTTTATGGTGTGATGATAACATGACACCGTAAAAGCACTTTGGTTTTGCAAGATTCTCTCCTTTACGTTGTATTGGATTCTACCAATCTTGGTGTTTTCTGATATTGGAGCGCTGTTGTATGAATCTTGTCTTTCTTTCCAGTTTCCACAACGGGGAAGCATGTAAAAATTTTGGGCCATGTTTGGATTCATTTTTGGGAGGTGTTTTTCATTTCAGAAAATAAAATCATCACATATTGTTAATGAACTACTACATAGCATATGAGATTGATAAAAGTAAAATGTAACGGGTTGATATCTGATAATGCAATGCAAACAGGGAAAAAAAAATTTGATCACGGTTTATAAGATTAGCTAATAATTTTATATCAATTTAAATTTAATATTTTCATAAAATAAAAATAATAGCTAATGAAACTCCATTGGTCATGGTTTGTTTGATGCCACCTCTTCCTCTATTATAATATCAAACGACACGTATCTTTTAATTTTTTTTAAAAACAAATACATATTATTTGATGTCACCCAAGGAACACCAACAAAATCGGGAAGATAGAGTAAGTGGCTTATTTAGACAATTAAGACCGTGTTATAATGATTTGTCACCCTCTTCCTTTATATGAACTCAAGTTCAAGCTCTTAGCCATGAAGCTGAAAAAAAAGAAAAAAAAATGACAGTATAAGTGGTAAATGCACAATCCTTGATACACGTGTAACAACCTAAACTTGCATGACCAAAGCTGATAACTCCAAAGCATATTTGCAGATTAAATCTTCTGCGGTCAACTTAAATAAAGTCTTATCGAATCCCACAAAAAATTACGGATTGGCTAGGATCCGTATCGATCCGATGAACATGCACCGTTTCCCCTTTCAATTTTTATTTTTATTTTTTAAATTACAACAATATATATGCGTTTTCAAATTAATTATTATTATTATTACTTCTTTCATCTCCTGATATCTGCGCACAAAATGGGTCTACCCTTTGAGATACATGATCATCACTCCAAATCCAGTCATGTTAAATGGTACGGCAGACGCTTGTTCTCTAGCATGTTCGTCTTTAATTTTGTTTTAATGTTTATTTTAATTCGCTGTAATTTTGACCTATCATTTGGGTATGAACTAGGAGTTTCACATGCAGTTCGAGTAAGGCTGTGGAATCGATATTCTATGAGAAAGAAAACGTTGATAAGAAACCCATATCAAAGAATCTATGCATATGCTCCGACACTACCCATGTCGGCTCATTCAAGTGCCGCCTCCATCGAATGTGGCAGCCGCCGGCCGCTGCCACCCCGAAACAATGACCGGAGCCAAGACCAACGGCCAGCCACCGTTAGTGTGGTTTAGTAGTGGTGCGGCTGTTGCCACATTTCATTTAGGACTCGGCCATGTATCAGAACTTTCTCATGTGTAAATTACTTTTGTGATATAATGGAAAATTCTTGTAAGATTTTAATTTCATCCCATAGATTTCTTAAACTTTATCAATAAAAGCAATGATAATATGCACAATTAGTGCAATTGTTGCTACCAATTTTCCCAACTGTAAATAAATTTCATATTTCCATGTGATTATTATAATTGAAAAGGTGCCCTATTAAGTTTGCTCGGTGGAAAATAATTGGGATTAACATTAATTGATATAATGTGTTGGTATAAATTTCTGGATGTAATTGTGGGCAATATAAGCGCGATGAAAAATGGCTAATATGTCGAGGTAAGATTTCAACTCTATGTCCTTAAAACGATATTGTATGTGCAGTTTATGTGGCAATTCGTTTCTAAGATACGACGACTATAAATTGTGAAATAAGCACTTCAAATCACAAATCATTTAAACCACAAATGTTTAAAAGCACTCAAACTTGAACAAGATCATGTAATGAAAAATGCACATATTTTTCTTTGATTTCTAGTGTTAACCTGTAGAAAAATGTGTTTTAATTCAAATTGAGTTATTCTATTCATACGAAACTAATAGCCAACATACATAATTTGGAAGCAAATCATGAAACATCAATACTCCATTTCTGTTTATCCGGACAGAACCCCAGCGCTGTCAACACTGTCCGGATTTTTTCATTTTCCTCGTTCGATTTTTTCTAGCTTAATTCAATTTATTTTGCCTAGTTTTCCAATAATATGTCTGAGAAAGATGGACGTGGACGTGGCCCCAATATTCTTGCATAACTCCAATAACAACGTAACCATATAAAAGCAAGAGATATACAACACAATAATAGAACATAGAGTTCTCTTCGATCACTTAACAGAGAGGAAACAAGTGAGGCCCCATAATTGGCAAATACCAACGATAAACATCCACCAATTGCCTATTTCCCACAATTTGACTTAAAATTTTCTTTAACACACGAAAAGGGAAAGCACCAAATATCTTCTTACCCCATTGCAACACTAAACGTGACCCCAGAAAGAATCGCCGCCGCCGGTTCCCTAGACGAATTGCTCCGCCCTTCCACCGCCTCCTCCGTCTACCGCTCCGGCACCACCCTATTACCACAGCGTAGTTGGGCCGTATGGAGATGCTAGATGCTCTCCTGAGCATGATTATCACCTGGCTAGACTTCAGTCCCGAGGGGGATTTTCTTTAATTTGTGCCAAGGTGGTTATAATATAAATAGGGTGTGTTTAAGATGGAGTATGTTGTTAATGAAGGTAATTATGAAAACCAATAATTATGTTGATAAGCTTAAGCACATTATTATATATATATTTTTAATATGATGATTCTTTTCTCTATCTTTTATTATCTTTAGAAGTGTTAATGCCATGATTACAGCATGTAGCCTTTATCTTTCATATTATTATTATTATTATTATTACTATTATTAATATATTTTTTGTAGTTAATTACTCTGCTTTTTTGGCTTTGATAAACCAAAAGGGGGCAACTGCCCTCAAACAATTTAGTTTACATAACACATAAAAAAATCATAAAATAGTATATGATTTCTTACCATAAAAACTTACATTTTTGCATCCCTTAAAACTTACATTTTTGAACCCTCGATATTTAGGTTATATTCGCCTCGGATGCTCCTCATGCCTAATTAATATTATATTTTCATGGTAAATATATTGGTTTAAATTAAAGTTTTAAGCATTATTAAATCAAATAGTATATGATTATAGTTGAATTCAAGAGTGCCCCTAATCAGCTCCAAAGAGTCTATTTTTATGCCTACTCTTTTATGGAACCAAAGAGCCGAAGTAGGTGTTAAAATTTAATATTAGCAAATATATTCAACATCCAAATCTATGATGTTTGTCAATACATATGAGTGAAGGGACATAAAATCATATGTGATTTTGATGAATGAATGTGTATGCCTTTTTTCTTTTCTTTGCTTACATGAAAATAATTGGATATAAGACAATCTTTAATTTTTTTTTAAAAGAAATTGATAACTAATTTTTTTGAATCAAGACTAATCAGATATAATTAGTTTTGAATACCTTTTTTGCATGAAGTAGTAATGACAACTTAGAAGAAAAAAAATCATTTTGTATTCCCTGATTGATTTTTCTAGCTCCGTCCCTGTTGTCTCTGTTGAGAGGGATTCCATATATAACAGCTCTAAATTTTTAAGAAAAATAGATGGAATGAGGAGATATATAATTTATTCAAAAAGTAGAATACCCAACTAAAATATGTACCAGAACATACTGAGAGACATGAGAAACAAATATAATTTAATGGGACATGGGTTATGAAGAAGGAGTGGACGTGGAAAATTTGGTAAGAAAGGGTAAAAAAAAATTAAAATGCAAAATGGAGGGTAAAAAAATTTATAGGGTTATAATTTTAGGGGGAGGGACAAAATGTAAATTTTAAGAGACAAACTGCAATTTGGGAAGGTAAAATACAATTTTTTTAGATTATTTTTTTTAGGAACCAGTTTTGCAAAGAGGGCAAGTGCCTCCTTGCCTAAATTAGATTTGCCCCTGCCATGAAGGGTTTAAGAGTGTGAAAAGTGTTGGAAATTGCCTTTCATAACATTTTGACAACATTTAAAATATTTTTTAAAAAAAATATTCCAGATGTTTAGTTATGGTGCTCGACACTACCCTTGATCACAACAAGAACTTTTCCCATTTTGGATAGCGCCTTACTAATTTAGATACAAGCTATTAAGGTTCGTCGATATATAGTTTGCCATTTTTGTATAATAATTACATTATATTTTCTCCACGCATAACATATTATATCAATTTTCAGAGTTATAGATTAACATTATCATAAAATCATTTGCACATATTTTTTTCTCAAAACTTTTGAGTTGAGTTGGATAGAAAGCTCAATCGAATGAGAACTTAGTAGATGGTCCTCGATAGGGCTGCTTAACGGACTGGGTTGGCCTGGAATCGGTTCGGAACCGAATCGGTTCAACCTGGTTCGAAATTGGAACCGGCCAACCGGTTAGGAACCGGATCTGATCCGATAGTTACCTGATCGGATTGGTTCTAATGGATTAAAATCGGTGCTTATAGGTTCCGGATCCAACCTGGAACCAGTGGATCCGGAATCGGATCCCATCCAATCTCTTATTGGATTGAACCGTTAAGCACCCACAATCCTCGAGGATAGCATGGTCAATTTCTCTTTTGATACAAAATTAGATTATATATATGATTAGTTTATTTTATTTTTTAAATCCAAATTACTAATATTGCCTTTCTTTTTTTCTTTTTCTTTTTTATGGAATATTGCCTTTCTTGATCAAGCCTCTAACTTGGCTGTTACATCATGGAATTCACTAATCCACTCACAAAAAAATTTAAAGATACCATTTCTTACACAAATATTTAATATATACATGTTAATACGCAAAATATGCATAGACCGGTAGTTTTATCACTTAGGCCCGGTTCTAATCAGGTGGATTAATTTATGGAAAGAACGAAAAATTTAAGATTAATTTTAAATTTCTTGTCAAATGGTTCTAACAAATTTTCGCTTTTCGATAATACATAGATAATGATACTGAAAAGTTGAACAAATATAATATGCACTATCCCATACGTATATACCAACCAGCCTAATGATATTGAGCATAGCTGAATTTTGATTGGTCTATCTATCTATGCGATAAAGCTGAATCAATAAACATTTTATATTGTATCGGTTTGTACTCCACTTCACAACTGGCTTCCATTACAATAGAAACTAATCAACTCCACTTTCCCATCCAAATATCGGGAAGTTCTTTGGTGCACCGCGTGTCATACAATACATGTGACCTCAAAATGATCAAATCATACGAGAAAATTTCAAGCATACGATGGAATCACAGTTTTTGCTAATTTGTCCACTGAGACGAGATAACTCAAAAGTGGTGGTTTTGATGCGTAACCAACCAACTATTGAACAAGTTCTGATAAAAGTCTATTATTATAACAAAATAACTATGTTAAAACAAATACCAGTTCTCACACATGTAGCTGTTGTACCTAATAACGCCCGATCAAAATGAAGTCCTCATCGTCCAGGATCTGAACATCTCTCTCTCCGATAAAATTCTCCCTCCCAAGTTCCTCAACTATGTCAACAAACTCCGCCCTCTTTTCGAACTGGAGGGGTACATACGGTAAGCGGAAAACAGGCCTTACGACCCCAAGCTGAGCAAGAGCTGTGTTCAAGCCAATGGGATTTGGCTCTTGAAAAAGCCACTCAATTAGAGGGAGCAGTTTGGAATTCAAAGTTGGATTCTTTCCTTCAAACATGAGTTCTTTCATTAAGCCGGGAACTAAGTTGCTGGTGACGGAAATTACTCCAGTAGCTCCATAATCCCACCTCGAATCATGGCATTGATCATCATTCCCACTCCACACGACCACATCATTATCTGTATACAGCTTGATCCTATCATTTCCGACGCATTCCTTGACACCAGCTAAGTTGGGGTTCTGTGTCATTGAATGAATTACATGTGGTGGAATATCTTGGCCGGTTCGTGATGGCACATTGTATATGATCGTTGGGCCCATGAAAAGCACACTATTGAAGTGAGAAATCATACCTTCTGTGGAGGTTTTACCATAATAAGGATTAATGTGAAGGGCGGCATGCATTCCAACAGCAAAGCCTTGTTCAGTGGCGTGAATTGCCTCTCGTGTTGAGTTGCTTCCAGTGTTGCCAATGACTTTGATGGATCCACCAAAACAGTTCACCGTGTGACCAATGAGCATAATATGTTCATCCCAGCTCATTAACTGACCTTCACCGGTGGTGCCACCAACGATCACCCCTTCAACACCATCCTCGATTTGCATGTTTACTAAAGTATCATAGGCCTCCAGATCAAATCTGCCATCGGGGAGATAGGGGGTTTTGATGGCGGTTATCAATCTAAGTGACTTCATATCATCAACATTAGTCCTGCCAAAAGAAAAGGTTCACATTTTAAGTGTATGACTATATTTTGACATGATAATACGCCAACTTGCTGATGTAAAATGGTGGACAATCATTTCTCTTTAACGTAACGTGAGCAACATCTTCTACCAGTGTATTCCCACCATCCAACTAATGAGACAAATGCATCTCGCACATTGTGACCATCCATTGAACAGAAGGTGGAGAGGGTCTGAAGCTAACTAACTTTTCTTTTCAACCCCTCGCCTTCAATTATAATGAACCATTAACAGTAATATATAAAAAAATGACAATACAGGAGAGAACCCTATATCACAACTCCAAGCACTCACAAGATCCTTCTAACTATTAACAGAACAGTATCAGATTTTATCTTGAAAACTATGGGATATACTGCACTCTGCTACAAGAAGTAAAATCAGCTTGTATCCTATTCTGGTGAATATAAAATGAACACTAAAAAGATCGCATATAAGAAGAAACAGTTACCTATTTTTAACTTCATAGCTACGCATTGGGAGATGAAAATTTGGAGTTATGGCTGCTCTAGGATGACTCCATTTCGGCATTCTTTCTGTGTCATTGCATCAGTAGAAATATGAACTGGCTTCAGCATTATGAAGGAAAACAGACACAGTTATAGAAAGAAGCAAAATCAACCTTTAACTCTCAATCAACACAATCAAGTCACGTCTGAGTCAGATAGATTCAGTAGATTCACATTTCAATTCTGCCCATTAGGCAATGTGCGACGAGTATCCGATAATACAAAACCAGAACACCGGCCCAAAACCATAACATGCACGAGAATTGTGTCTCTCTACCATCCTCAAAGTCAGTAGATTGACATTGCAATATAATTATTGGCCACGGGGGTGATCTAACCCTTACTTTAAGGTCATAGTATGGCATTCATCAATCAAGGAGAAAGACTCGTTTTACCGTATATAGTAAATGATTGATAAGCAATCATCGAGGCATAAAAGTTTGTACCTTCAGATATCATTAAGCATCACAAAGCTGTTGGAAATGATGTCTCATCTATGTTCATCTTCGGTGATTCAAGAGGGAAAAATAAAAACTAAAAACTGGCAATGTGAGAAATTATAACATCCTAGAAAAGAAGTATAAAAGTCCCTCAAATCAATAGTAGATCAGTGTGGAACTAAAATAGAATCACACCCTCAAATCAAATGGTAGGTCAGTGTGGAACTAAAACAGAATCACCAAAGGCAGAGTAGAAGGAGCCAGCTAGTAGCAGTGAAAAGATTTATACATTGCTGCCAGCTACCAGAAGCCGATTCCCGTAAGTATTTTACATCTCGAGTTTATATTTGTGCGTAGCATACTCATTTTTAGCACAATTTTAGCTTCCTCATTTTTAGCACAACTTTTCACATGCAATATAGAATCAAAAGTGTAAGGACTTTGAAGCAAGAAAAACAAAAAAGAAAGCAGAGAAAAGAAACTGTGAAAATATATAGACATTTTTAAACTCTTAAAAAAAAATTCTTTAATAATGTAGTCATTTTCATCACCTATTTCAAAACCAGACAAAACACTTCTGATTTAAAAAAAAACTACAAATATAGATGTGAAGACAAGCCAAACTACTATATTAACACAAGAAACAGGCAGATTCTATAAACGGACATCGGAATAAAGCTAAGATTACTTTAATTTCATATTTTAACAGACAAAAGATCAAATGAACATAACAACCAATTTTTTTGGTGCAAGGGAGGGAGCATGAAGCTAGTCTTTTGCATCTCCCAAAGTGTGAAAAAATACGTGGGGGGGGGGGGGGGGGGGGGGGGGGGGGGTGGGGGGTGTGGACGGCAATAGCTGTGTGTTAGAGGAATCTGATTTAATAGTGGCATAAAAACAATACCTGGATGAGTAGCTTTGAGAGACCAGCATCCAAAAGCCGATGTCATTGGCGGAAGCTCGTAAATCAATGGATAGAAAACGGAGGCAGATAAATTGGCGAGATATGAATCACTAAACTTAATTTTCAGCAATTTCGCTACTACCACGGAGATCAGATGCTCGATTGCCGCTCTAGCATCACAATTTCTGAATTCCGAGATAGATGACTCTTGATTCTCTCTAAAATCACCACTCCTGTAGATAAAGTCTCAGAGAGGATGTTGATGAGATGCGGTGGCGGAGCAAAATTGGGCGGAGGTGGAGTGGCGGCGGACGAGTATTAGGGTGTTTAGTGATAAGTTAGAGCAAAGCCATTGCGTGACAGATGTCGAGAACTGTCGTGGGCAAATTCTAAATGACGTTTAAGCCCTTCATTTTCGTACAGATTTGGTCATTTATTTACTCGCGACAGTAATATTGGTGCGACTTTAATTTGATTACAAGTTTTCCTTAATTCTGGATGCGATAATGCTGATAATTAGAGCCGTCAAAATGACCGTGGGCTAAGGGAATTTTTCAACCTGTCTGGGAATTAGACTAAACGGACCAATGAATTTTTTAGGTTGTAAGTTGGGGTGGATTAGATTGGTTGGATTGGGTTGTCCCGCTCATTAAATCAATCAATTTACTTATAATAAGATGTATTTATATTACATGGGTAGGGTTATCCAGAATTTTTCAACTAGTTTGAAGGTGGTCTAAATGGGCCAGCCCATCAGCTTGTGAGTTGGAACGGGTTGAGTTCATTTGAATTGGGTTGACCACCTATTAATAAACCAATTAATTTATAACAAAAATTATATTAATTTATTAAAATATAATTTATTATAAATGTTCGAATAATTTTAATTCGTTAAAACTTAATTAAATTATTTTTGTTATTTTTTGACACGTTATTCCTCGGTTGGGCCGGGTTAGAGTTTTTTCAACCAACATAGAGACGAGACCCAAATTGACTCTACCCAAGGTTATCTTTTTAAGGGTATACAAAATATATATAGATCTCATGTAAAATATATACATGAAACTTAACCAGATAATACTTATTGTATTTGTAATATTTATATCGGTGTAATTTGGGTTCTTTAACTTGATGAAATAGGAAACCCTTATGTACGGGCATAAATGATGAGGGCTCTTCTTTTAAGGCTGTGTTTGGTTATTATGATAAGAAATGTGGATAATGAGATGATAAGTAAATTATATATTATGTTTGGTGTATATGGTTATAAAAATTTAATAATTTGTAATGTGTTTGGTTCACTTGATAATATATGAGATATATTTATACTTATTTATAAAATAATAAAAATACCCTTATGTGTTACACATTTTTCAAGTCAACCATTTTTAATTAAATATTTCTACTAATTTTTAATCAAATTATTTCACGTGCGTGCCTTTTACACTTGAATATTTTTACTATTTTAGTAAATATGGTGACACTGAATCCACTTTTTTTATTATCAAATATTAAATTTTAAACAATTAATTAATTAAATTAAATATATTCATCCACCATTTAATTGGCATTTTGTCACCATCTTCAACAAACCATTTTCTCTCTCATCTCTCAACTTCACATAAAGCTCTCATTTTTTCCACATTCGTTGGTCATTCTTCAAATGCACCCGCCTCACGCTCAAGATGTAAGACCCCAAGATTAGATTATTATTAGTTAATTATAATTTGAGAAATAATTAATTAATTAGAAGTGAAATGGACAATATGAATGTCAACTGACAATTTAATCGGAACATGACATATTTTTAAATGGTAACATACACTTCGATAATATTTTAAAGATAAATTATTAAAATGAAGAATTTAATTTTGTGAGTATATTAGTGGATACAAATCCCAGGTGTCGATTGTATTTTTAGTGTATCAGTACACCAGAGACACTTCGATGTACATAATTGAGTTAGGGACTATTAATTAGAGTATCGTGTATTTTACACATACAAAAACATGAAACATACACACTCAAATTCCCGTCGCTCTGCATTTCTCCCCGCTTGCGTCTCGACCACCGCCTGGAAACGTCGTGCGTCCACTGCCGTCCGGCCAGCAACCGCTGAGCTCGACCCACCACCACCTTCCCCTCTCCATGGCGCACATTTCCACACCACGAATTGGAAGTTTATGTCGCTGATTTCGTCGATATTCGATCAGAAGCGAAGAAATTCGTAAGTTAGGGTTCTTCGATTATTTTGTTCGATTTCTTCGTTTGTATTGTTCTTAAAGATTGTCCCTAGTCAAGTATTATCATAAATAAGGATAATGATAATGCATTGAGACTAGTATGTTTTGATTGATGAATTAATTCATGGATATGAGATATCAAATCAACACATGGGTACATGTTAGAGAACAATGTACTGGACAGACCCACCATGAGAATGCTACATGGATAGTTATATGAGTGTCATAAGCAATTATCATAGTGATAATAATGTATGTAATCCTTACGACTTGAGATCATCAGAGATCCCAACATAAGGAGTTATGTATCTTGATATTGTCAAACGTTACCTGTAACAGGGTAAACTATAAAGGCAGCTATTGGATACACTGCGAATTATGTAGAGGGATGTTGATTGATCAAGATAGGATTTGTCCCTCCTATATAACAGGAGAAGTGTTTGGGCCCTTGATCAAGTAAGACTAAAATGCATGGCCATGCTCGAATGAGTCGATATGTGATATCGAGCTTATTCGTTTATTCTAGTTCTACTTGGGGATCAAGAAATAAAGATTGAATATACGAGTATGACTATTCCATGACTCGTGTTCAATCTAAACACATGGACAAAGGGATTAAGTTACATGGTTAATATTATCACAAGTTCTAAGGTTATGTCGAGTCAATGACATTCTTATAATTTGGGTAGCCTTGATGTGTTGCTAGATACCGCTCATTGCTTGTGACATAAAATAAGATTTTGTCACTGCCAACATTACAAGATCCTATCGGGTCGCACAAAAGATTAAATCGATAAAGGGAATTATAATTCATTGGATGGATTAAGTTGATTAGGAAGAGTCATAATCATATAATCATACAATAATGATATATATATAAATAGCGGGCCGAACATATATATATATATTAGATATATATATAATGTTATAAGATAAAAGATTATGGGCTTTATAAAGGTTTTGAACCTAAGTCTGATGGTTTTGGCCACCTATTAATATATGATCATTAGGTTAATGGTAGGGTTACAAGTTAATTGAGAATTAACCAACTTAAAAGCTAGGCAGACAATTTAAAAGGAGCGGCCGTCTCCTCCACTCGTCGCCTATCGTTCGTCCCTTTCATAGTTGAATAACAAGTCTAGCAACTTGTTCTTCAACATCCCTTTATCGACATAATCGTGTGGATACCGTAGAGGCATAACTTGAAAAGTTTTGCTACTGACTCGAGGACGCGTTGGACGTGCTGCTTCGTGGGATTCGACTCAAACACGCTACAAGAGGTATGATTCTATTTACACCCCGATATGGTTAACTCCGTATAGGTCCTCGGTTTGGAATCCAAATTTTATTTCCGCTGCGTATTGCCTGTTGGATTCCTTACAGTGGTATCAGAGCCAGGTTCGAAGCTCATAGCGGGGGTTGCATGATAAATTGTGTTATCAGATTATGAGTTTATGCTTTCATGCTTATTATAAACTGTAAAACATATAAGATATGTTATAATTAGATTATGTGGAAACCATCGTAAAATATATGTGATATATTAACGTGTGTAAATGTATAAGATGCATGCGCGCGACCGGCCACCTTTTGGCCAAGCATGGGCGCGCGACCGGCCCTTGATGGGCGCGCGACCGAAGCTTGCCAAGGCGGGCGACCGGTTGCTTTTCCCAAGCTTGGGCGCGCGACCGGTAGCTCAAGGAGGGCGACCGAGCCTCATGAGCGGGCTACCGAGATGGAAAGGAAGGGCGACCAAGCCCTTTGCATGTCCATAAGGCGCGCTCGGACCATGGTTCACGGGTTCATGCGACATGACGGCTGCCACCACATGAGGGCTAGGGTTTTTCGAACCCTTGGCCCGAGATGGTTGAGCCGCCGCCGCCCCGCATGGCTAGGGTTTGGAACCCTAGGCTCATGCATGGTTGGGCCATGAGGGTTCTTCAAATTTTTTGGTCCATGGCTTTAGATGCATCGAGTCTCCGTGGCATGTGATGTCTCGGGAGTGCGATAATTTTCCAAAATTTAAATTTTACAGTTTATGGATATAGAATTAATTTTAAAATGTTTAGAATTTAATTCATTATTTTAATAGCATGTTATATGTGTTGTTTGAGCATGGTGCATGGTTATAGCCCTATGGCCTATTAGATAGGATTTTGTGAATGTTTGTAATTTAATACGGCCTGCGAGTCATGCCTTCTCTATTTTTCTGTATGTATTCCCTCCCCTATGCTTCCCCTCGAATGTAACTTGAGGAATTCTCTAAATCATGTAATTGTTATATAGTTTAGTTAGATTTTTATTGATGGAGATCAATGAATATGGACCATGGTGCCGGGATGAGAAGGCCATTCACAAAAGGGAGCCAAAGAGGTGCTTGGAGAAGTAACCTTAGGTGGACTTCTAGGATTTTCTCATTGGCTTGAGAAAATCGATAGTATGGGCTATAACCATGTCACGTTTACTTTATGTTCATGTATGAGATGCATGTTTACTGTTTTATTTAATATTGATGCTTGATATATATATATATGTAGATATGTATATATTCATATATGTACCAGACATATTTTCAATATTAATAAAATCTTGAGATCAATAAATCCCTCTTATAATATTAAGTTTTAAGATGCCTCCAATTAAAAATACTCGTCAAGACTTCGATTGAACATGTGTGGGTTTGCCAAAGCAAAGCACCGTGACAATCTTGGTAAGACGCGAAAGGATAAAAGTGATATCCGTGTTATTTTAAAATTGGGTTCGACTTAACTAGCGTTATCTCAATAGGATTGGGAACCTAGAGGCATGGGGTTGGAAAATAATTCATTAGATGAATTTGAACAAAGCGTTGTTCGTCCAACCATCCAAGAATTGCATGTGATTGTAATTGACAAAGAGTTGTCTACCTAAATAACCGAGTCTTGGGCGATTAGCCAAAGCTAACTCAAGATTAAGTGAAATATGGATCTTGGCCCACTAAAGTTTTCGAGGGTTGATAATTTTAAACAAAATAGTGGGAGTGTCATTTAATATAAGACCATATTAAATGATTAAAATCATAAACTTATTTTGCATATTTATATTGTAGATATCCATGACAACCAACAACGTTACAAGCACATTATCATTACGATCGGTCCTTGAGAAGGACAAACTTAATGGGACAAATTTCCTAGACTGGTATAGGAATTTGAGGATTGTCCTCAAACAAGAAAAGAAGCAATATGTCCTAGAGGAACCCTTATCTGCTGAGGAACTGTTGGGATATGCCCTAAGACATATCATTAGATGATTGTTTATGACATACAATATAATATGATTTTATGAATGGCAATTCATTATTATATATTATTCTTTTAACTGTGCAATATGAATTAATATATATGTTAATGTCCTTAGAATAATATTGTATTATTCTTAAAGATGTCCCTAGTCAAGTATTATCATGAATAGGGATAATGATAATACGTAGAGACTAGTATGTGTTGATTGATGAATTGTTCATTGATATGAGATATCAAATCAATACATGGGTACATGTTAGAGAACGATGTACTGGACAGACCCACCATGAGAATGCAACATGGATAGTTATATGATTGTCATATGCAATTCTCATAGTGATAATAATGTATGTAATCCTTACGACTTGTGATCATCAGAGATCCCAACATAAGGAGTTATGTATCTTGATATTGTCAAACGTTACCCGTAACAGGGTATACTATAAAGGCGACTATTGGATACACTACGAATTATGTAGAGGGATGTTGACTGGTCGAGATAGGATTTGTCCCTCCTATATAACAGGAGATGTGTTTGACCCTTGATCAAGTGAGAACTAAAATGCATGGCCATGCTCGAATGAGTCGATATGAGATATCGAGCTTATTCGTTTATTCTAGTTCTACTTGGGGATCAAGAAATAAAGATTGAATATACGAGTATGACTATTCCATGACTCGTGTTCAATATAAACACAAAGGACAAAGGGATTAAGTTACATGGTTAATATTATCCACTTATGCCGTCATTAGTTCGAAGTTCAAGTTTGCATATGGGTCTGTTGGTTAAAATGCATTCTGTAATCTCGGTATTCAAATGGATTGCCATGTAAATTCTTAATCAATATGTACATTGTAAGAATTAATGGGGGATAAATTAAGGTCATTTAATATATTAATTAGGGAATTGATTGATTGATAATTACTTTTGAAAGTTACAAAATTTAATAGAATCAGATAAAGCATGTCAGAGTTTAACTCTTTGCAAGCAACTTATGAGGACAAACTAACATGTAATTAGATTTTTTCTATTACGTCCCTAGTTGATATTATTTGTTTATTTATATCCCTAACTATTTTTCATTTGTAGAATAGTATATAATAAAATGGTAAAATTGTTAATTCACAATGAAAAACTGTCATTTGGTTTACATTTTATGTCTCTAGTTGATATTCTTTATTTACATTTACATCATTAACTATTTTTTATTTGTAGAAAATAGTATAAAATAAAAAGACAAATTTGTTAATTCACAATGAAAAATTTTATCCTTTGATTCATAATTTTATAGAATAGTATACTTTGATTCACATTTTATATATATATATATATATATATATATATATATATATATATATATATATATATATATATATATATGTGTGGAGGAAAGAAACTAGGAAAGCAACTACACATACTAGATAAATTTTGTTGTTGCCGTTTCGATTTTGGTTTCAATTCAATAATTTTGGAACTAATTCGAATCAAAGTTTATTTTGTTAAAAGTTTATCATTTTAAATTTAATCATTCAATAATTATATTAACTATTCTTCATATTTTCCACCAGTATACTTTATGATGGAATCGACAACTATAATTTCAATAAGATTATCTCTGATACCCTTTGTCTAATTTTATCGTTGATGGAATAAAATTTTCATTTACCGATCGAAAATAACAATCAAAATTTAATCTGTTTAATGTTCTCTCCCGGTGACTCGGAAATTTACTCCCTAATTTAATGAAGAGATGCCTGTGTATTTATGAGTGTAGAAGTTGCTTAAAGTAGGTGTCTAACTGGGAATTTCCAGTTTCCTTTCTGTTCCTCTTTGTGGTTCCAACTGGTTTCTTTAGGAGTGATTGGGCCTGTTAAAGTGTAGTACAAAAACAGTTACATCTTTGGCTCAGTTCAAGATGTATGTAACTTGTTAAATTCAAGTGCTTTCTTGCCATATCACATAGATAATTCCAGAAATATATTTGAGTATTAGACAAAGTGAAGTAATTGTGGTTTCATTGCCACGATACACTGACAACAGATAATGTACGTCAAGAGGATTGACAAGGAAGTCAATAGCCCTTATTATGCTACCAACAAGGCATTGAGTATTTTTTTAAAAACAATGCTGCTGCAATATGGTCTGTGCTGAACTGGTCTATTTTGGGCCAACACCTTCATTCTGATTCTTACCTTCATTCTGATTCTTATATATTTTTTGTACCGACATATTTCCATAAAAAATAATAATCTTCAGAGAAATTTCAGGTTTGCTTTCTTTTTCTGTTTTTGTTGGTGACCTGATGATTGACTTTTATTTTATTCCAGGACTTCTATGTCATGGAAGACAACATATCAGTTGCCACACTAGTGGACTCCACCGCCTCTAAGATACAACAACTTCAGAAAGCATTTGCTGAACTTGAAAGCCACCGTGCTATCACTCTCAATTTGAAATGGAAACAGCTTGAAGAACATTTTAGTGGGCTTCAGAAGTCCTTGAAAAGACGATTCACTGAACTAGAAGGACAAGAAAAGGATTTTGAAACCAAAATAGTTGAATCAAGAGAGATGTTGGAGAAGCGTAAAGAAGCTATTGTGGCTAAGGAGCAAGATTCTCTTGAGAGGCTTCAAGAGAAGCGAGATGCTGCTGTCTTGGCTATTTTAACTGCGATGGAAAATCATGGAAAGCCAGGTGCCACAAGTGGACAGAACCTAGCTGAAGAAGCTTTTGTTGAGAAAAGCATGTCTGATCCCATGGTTGCTGAGAGTAAATTTTCTCGTGTGAAAAAGCCTTTCGAAAATATGCATGTAGAGGTGAAGTCTTATCCGGAGTTGGTGAGTTTTTGCCAACAGATGAATTCAGAAGGCCTACACAAATTTATATCAGACAACCGCAAAAACCTTGCTACATTAAGGGATGAAATTCCTATTGCATTGAGGGCTGCAGCTGACCCTGCTTCCCTGGTTCTGGACTCGCTGAAAGGTTTCTATGGCATGGAAACTCCAAATTCAGATGCTAGGAAAGATTCAAATCTATTAGGCCTGCGCAGGACCTGTATTATGTTGATGGAGTGCCTTAGCAGTTTATTTGTAAATCTTGATGTCCACTCTCTATCTGGCATTATCTCAGAATGCGTGAAGGAACGAGCGAAAACCATTGCTGAAGATTGGAAACCAAAGTTAGATTATCTTGATGTTGATGCCAGCAATGGAAATTCTTTAGAGGCGCATGCATTTCTGCAGCTTCTGGCTACTTTTGGCATTAATTCAGATTTTGATGAGGAAATCTTGACCAAACTAATTCCCATGGTATCTCGTCGTCGACAGACGGCTGAATTATGCCGTTTTCTTGGGCTGTCAGATAAAATGCCAGGTTGGTAACCACAAATACTAGTAAGCTTTAAACACTATTGTTTAAAGAGTGCCAAAACCCCACACTGTGTGCAGTACTCGATCTGTAAGATGGACTGGTAGAACAGTGTCCTTTATCCAACCTGTTTCGTGGTTTACTACCACTTTTTTCAGGTGCGATGCATATTTTGCTTCATAGGAAATAAACCGATAGCTTTATAAGGCATTTTGACCTTAGGATGATGAAATTTAGTGGCCTATATTTTTTGAGATCGCTACAGTAAAATATATTATTATATATAGTTTATTATGCAAGCATTTCAGTTGCTTTTTTAACCAAGCATGGTATGACAAGATTTCGCTCTCCTTGTTTTATAATTTAGATTTTTGTGCTGCATTTCGAATATTTGTTCCCATGTTTAGTTTGTAAAATGAGCTCGTTCTAAGGAAGACCTTACCATTAATGCCAGTCCAAAACGTAACAAAATGAGCCGACTTACAATCATCTTGCCAAGCCAGAAATCAAACTAGGTTTTTTCAGCTTCATATATTTCGTTTTCAATCGAACCTCTGTATCTGGCCTCCATCGCACTTCCCCCAGTTCACCGAGGCATCAACACACAATCCATTTGAGCAGGCTCAGCTGTCAAACCTGCAATGGGGTAGTTAGGAGAGTGCTAAACTCTGCCATACCTTTTTCTTGATTAAGCGTTTAGGTTAAATTAAAGATTTGTTCTTGTTTGATTTTTTTTAGAAGACTTTCTGATTCCAATATCCACTAGAAGTGAGATGGTCCTTTCATGGTTCTATATTGCGTTGTTTTTTTTTTTTAAATGTTTGCTTTATTGTGTGACTTTTACAAAGCATGAAGATTTTATGCACTTCACATTTGTTGCCCATCTTATCAGGCGTGATTGATGTGCTGGTGAAGACTGGAAGGCAGATCGATGCTGTCAATTTAGCTTTTGCATTTGAGCTTACCAATCAGTTTTCACCTATTTCATTGCTGAAATCCTACTTGTCTGAGGTGAAAAAAGTATCAGCAGCTTCCAAACCTGGAAATATGTCACCTACTGCTTCCACACAGGTGTGTTGCTCTGCTTGTGTCAATGGTGATTTTGTAAATTGATATGATATTTGGTTAAGAATATTTTAAGTCAGCGTCTGGAACTCTGGAGCAAGATGGATGGACTATACCTGGAGAGTTGGATGTCGTTACATGACTAAAGTTGGATGCATATTTATGACAAATAAGGAAAAAAACCTACTGCTTACTATTTCCTTCTATTTAATCTAAATTTAATTTCTGTGGCAACAAAAATGCTGATTTGACCAAAAGCATGTGAATTAATTATTGGACTACTTCTTTCAAGTACTTTCAGTTTGGATACTGTCCATTACTTAAACAACCCTACTTTCTAATTTTATCTGTTTGATACAAGTATTTAAAGGCTGTTGCATATTTGAAGCTACACTAGATTGAGTTCGGTCATCAAGGGTATCACTGGAGCAAGAGCTTCGAGGGTGCGGATCATACTGAAGAATTTGATATCGAGAAAATGAACGGAGTATTCTCGAATAATCGAATTGAGAAATTTATTCATAGAATAAAATCAAGAAGTCATTGACCCCGTGGGTTCCATTTTATCGTTCACTGAATGGGTTTAACTCTATAAATGTGCCATATAGATGTGAGGAAAGGTTTTTGGGGTTGGTCATCTGAACACCCGTAAACGTGGTGGTAGCTCCACCCTTGGTTGACAGTATATACCTTTCTACTGCAGGTATACTGGTGAAAATAAAAATTGTTTTATTGCAGATCGATGCAAACGAGAAAGAGCTCGCTGCACTTAAAGCTGTGATCAAGTGCATTGAAGATCATAAGCTCGAGGAACAATTCCCAGTGGATCCACTCCAGAAACAAGTTCTTGAAATCGAAAAAGCAAAGGCAGACAAGAAAAGAGGTACAGAAGTTGCGAAACCACAACCCAAAAGACCTCGCGCAAATGCTGTTGGACATGCACCACGAATCTCTAATGCTGCTGCTGACAAGAACTTCTACGGGAGAATGACGGACAGGTATGCACCCCCATACATGTATGAAAGGCCATATGCTTACCCTGGACCAAACGATCACCATGTTCCGGCTTTCCTTGGTACGGCCACTTATAACTTCTCTCATAATCATGGAAACTTCTTTGGCAATGCGTACCAGTATCAGCCTGCATATCTGCACTAATCAATAGAGATGGTGAGAGTCTGATAATGATCTGTTAACTTTTAGCGTTGACCGCTTTTACATTCTGTTCGAATACAATGTTCCAAAAGCCAAAAAAAAAAAAACGCAACTTTATCCTCCTTAATTTCTAGTCTGTTTGTAGAAGTTAATATTACGATCCTCTAAACAGATGTGCACTGTTTCTAATGTTTACTTGTTGCACTATGATTTTGTTCCTATTTCTGTCATTTCTCGGCCTTGGGTGTAAAGAGAGGTGTGCATGAATTGTTCTTAATGTTTTCTTAGTGCTTCGGTTAGCTCTTGAAAGCGACATAGGGGACCTAAGAAATTGATTTTTGGGTGTTTACTATATACTTTGAATGTTCGGGAAACTTTTTACAGTTTTTAGAAAATTTGTCTATGGAACTTTGTGGATAGCTTCGTATATTTCAATGGGTTTTTGGCAATAAAACACTTGGATAAGGGCGATTTTGTGCTTCGCACCATAAATTTGAACTTTTGACACATGCTTTGTAAAATCTTTTGCATCATCGGGTAGTTTGTCAAGTGATATTTTTTAAAGGGTGTAATGTGCTGAAATTTGAATTTTAGGGTGTAACGTACAAAAACATCATCACTTAATATGGAGCAAAATCAGCTGATACCCGAAATACATAGTAGTAAATTATGTTTTCACCTTTTTGTGTATACACGCACACATAATTGATTACTTTTTGAGTTAAACTTAGAAAGATACAGTTTTTTTTTTCAAAAACTAATGTCCCTCTAAATATATAAACTGAAAAAAATATGCTAATCAATAACTGATTAAGATATATTTTTTTCCGCAAACTGTTCAGGCCAAACCCGCACATCAACAAAAATAATATTTTATTGTAGAAAATAAATTTATTTAACAAAAAATTTTTTCCAATTTTAATTTTTAATTTTTAATTTTTAATGAATGGTAATTTACTATTTATTACAATAGTAACGAATAGTAAAAAAGCCCTTCCACACTTATTATATAGGTATAATTTAAAAAGAGGAGGAAATTACAAGAAGGTATCACTTTTTAAAACATCTTTCAACTAAATCACCCTAAAAACTCTTCTTTCAACTAAATACATCTTTTAAAAATATCTTTCACATAAGTCTATTTTATGAAACCCTAATCTAATTAATCCATTTTTATGACTTAAACACCTCTAATCGAATTAATCCATTTTCTCAATGGCAGATTGTTCGATTGGTTGAATTGCTTTAAAATTTCAGAACGAATATCGAATTTTGTTCTTCACAAATTG
The DNA here is from genome assembly GCA_907163345.1 of Haberlea rhodopensis. Lineage (NCBI taxonomy): Eukaryota > Viridiplantae > Streptophyta > Magnoliopsida > Lamiales > Gesneriaceae > Haberlea > Haberlea rhodopensis. Next base: position 1,772,911 of record CAJQUN010000057.1, on the reverse strand, counting down.
AATCTCGTTGTCGTTCTCATCCTCGTCTTCAATCAATTTCTCTGTTTTTTTCCGATCTATTACTTTGAATTGGTTTCGTCTTCTTCGTTGCGAGCTGTTTCTGAATTGACGTATGATCGCACCATAGCATTCACCTTCAATTGTTAATTTTTTTTTGCTTCGTGACGCATCGTCGCTTGCATTGTGCCAAATTTTTCTGCGATCTTGTGATGTTTTTGCTGCGTGAATTCTAATATCAAATCTGCAAAAAAAAAATATCGTTTTTCTTCTGGAATATGGCGACGGCAAAGGACAACTTTTGAGGAATTGAATTCTTCGTCGTGAATTAATTCCGATAGTTCGTTTGCAATTGAATTGTACTCGTTCATTGTGCTCTGGAGGTGTTCGATTACAATCACGTGAGTAGCTGGTGTGATTGTGTACATCTTCGGTTGTATGAATAAAAATTAATCATGTTGTATATGAAAAATTAATCATGCGATGCATGTAAAAATGTATTCATGTGGTGCATGTAAATTACATGTGCCCTAGTTTACCGGTGCATGTAATTACATGCACCGCTTAGTCCATCGGTGCATGTAATTTACATGCACCGATAGTCTATCGGTGCATGTAAATTACATGCATCGGTAGACTCAACATTTATCGGTGCATGTAATTTACATTCACCGATAGTCTACCGGTGCATGTAAATTACATGCATCGGTAGACTCAACATTTGCATTGGTTCTCACATTACATAATAATAAGTATCATATAGTAAGTGTTAAAGACGATCACAAATAACACTTAAAATTAATACATGTTTGTGTAATATATTATCATTTGAAAAATAATAGAATTTTGTTATGAGATTATGCAATAATTTATCATATAGTATATACTCATCCATAATAATATATTGTATCTTTAATTTGTTATAAGATCAATTGTAAAAATTATAGAATGAAAAATTAATTCACATTTTTTTGATTTGATAAATAGATGATAAATAGAAGTGCGGTGATTTTGTCTTCTTGCACAACCGTTTTGTTTTTGTTTGACCAGTGCGCGCAGCTCCGACGCCATGGGAGGAGCGACAACTTCTGACGACGGCGTTGGTGGTTGGGACATGTGGCTGATGTGAGGGTTGGAGACTAGGGTTTTGATATTGAAGGAGGTGATCCAAGGAAGGCAGAAGACTAGTTTGGTCATTTTGACCAAAATTGGACCTAGTTGAAAGAATTTTTTTTTGGGGTGACTGGGCTGAAAAATCTTTTACCAAGTAGTACCGGCCCGAAATTTTCCCATTTAAAAATAATAAGCTTAAACAACCACGATCTTAATTTATCAGAGGAAATATAGTTTAAGGAAATGTTCCATCGAAATGTGATTGTATTAACAGATATAGATACCTTCCACATTGTCACATTTGATTTTATTTTACCATTTTATGCTAGATTTCTTTGTAGATAACCTATATTTGTTCACTAGTATTACTTACTATATGATCAGTTGTGCTCTAATGGCTGCTGGAATGAATCTGACCAGCATTCATCTTCTCCAACAGCTTTCTTCCACCTATTCTTGAAGTCGTTTAATTCAATCAAGGACTCTTTTTGAACCTACAAATATCAATTTACATAATAAATAATAGGAACTCGTCAGCTCATTTTCCAAAAAAAAAAAATGGTTCTTCATAATACCAAAAAATAGTCAAAATCCTCAGAGGCGGATTTAGTAATTTCGTAGAGTGGATCAACTCATTTTCATTATGTTTTCTAAGATGGGATTTTCGAAGTAATAACTTTACTTGCTTTATTCATTCACACTATACCAATTACAAAGTCCTAACTCTCCTTGGCATTAACATATTCATTTACGCTACACTGATTGCTTATGCTGCTACTTAAGGTAGCTCACAATCCGGAAATTCTTGTATGGAATGGGTCCTGCCATACACCAA